>RSEF01000014.1:2952820-2999494 GCA_003993805.1 Himantopus leucocephalus
GCAGGACCTTGCACTTGGCCTTGTTGAACTTCTTGAAGTTCGCGTGGGCCCACCTCTGAAGCCCGTCCAGGTCCCTGTGGATGGCATCCCTTCCCTCATGACATACTGTCAGCACAACCCATATTTTCAAATAATACTTTTTTTACTTCTGATTTTGCATGCCTCAATTTTTGAAATGTATTTTCAAATTTTGAAATGTATTTGTATTGAACATTGACAGCTCCCTACTGATGTGAGCTGCAACTGGAAACTGCCCCAGAAGCAGATTCTTTTTACGCTCCAGACTAAGAGAGTAAAGACTTCAGAGTGAGTGGGCAAGAGAGAAGTTCAGTGGAAGATGCTTTTGGCCAAATGTTTCTTTTACGAATATAATCTTTTTTCAAAATATTTTGTAGGTAGAATATGAGATCCATTGGTATAAACCCCTAAAAGTTATATATTGGAATAGTTATCTTAAGTCACTTTATTCCCTGCCCCTTTATGAGTAATGCCGCTATCTGTAACTCAAAATTATAAAGGAATTCTTCATAGTAGGAAATGGACTGGATAACTCAGTTTTATGAATACCCAGAATATAGAGATTAATTTGAAAACAATGCTATATTTTGCTGAGTTTTTAACTTACAGTGTTTATTTTGACGACATTTAAAAATTTCATGTAAGTAACCGAAACTCAGTCTTTATCAACATTTTAGGAATGTGGCGTATGGACTCTGTAAATTCCACCAGTGCCCTTAAATTCCACAAACAGAGTGGGGTTCCAGAGTGCTCTGCAGATATCCAGCAGCTAGCTTGTATCAGAGAATAACAATTTGCTGTCTTTTCAAAGTGTAACTTGGGCGTTTCTGTCAACATAGAAGTAGTTTATTTGAAAAATCTCATTGTAATGTGTCTTAATTAGGAGATACCTTTTTCTCCTAACTATAAGTCATTTTTTAGCTGTTGATCTAATCCAGGTTTACATAAGGCTGAAATGAATTTTTCGGCTCGGAGCAAACTTCATTGTTAACTAAATCAAACCTTCCCACAAACAGAACAGATACCAGAACCATAACTATTTCACTAAAAGCTGACATAGATAGTAGCCATGATACTTAAAATCATATGGTTATTTAAAACACTATTATTTTCAGGGTATAAATATTTTTTGCAGTGAAATAAATTTAAATCTCTCCAGGAAATTGTAATAATGCTGATTTTCTTTAAAAAGTGAGAGAGATTTCTGCAGTATTTATATACTCGTATACATGATTAATGGTGTCAGTGCTGTATTTTTTTATTAGCATGTCTTTCGTATGGTGTTTATGACATTAGGGGATTAATAGTAATGGCTGCAGTCAAGTCTAGCGTAGAGACGCACTATGCAGGCTTCTCCTCCATACTTTGACTAGACCATTACATTTTAGGACAGATTCTCCTGATGCAGCAAAGGAACCTATTTAAAATTAGGAATTAAACATATGACATGGTTAATTTGTTGTGCTTTCTTCTCCTAAACCAATGGGAGTATTCCACAAGAATGAGTACAAAGAAATTGCCAGTAGTAATACCTAGAAGGTCATCATCCTCATTTATCCAATGTGTTAATCCAGCTATCAGAGTCTAACTATGTTACAGAGAGAAACTCCTCTGGGACAGGCACCAGCCATTTTTATCAAACAGTATTTACAGTTTCCAGTGTTTAATCACTGTGCATTTAATAAGAGAGGGAACCTTGCTTGTTCAGCACAGTTGTACGATTTGGGATTTTTGTTTTATGAATATAGCAACAACTTTTCATTTTGGTAAATAATTTCGCATGAAAAGGTTAGTACGGATATTTCTTTCATTTCCGTACTAGTTTCTCACACTTTACAGTTACTAATACTCCAGATTCCACGTGAATCTTGGCCAAAATCTCTCAAGTTTCACATTGTTTCCTGTCATTAGTACTAACTTTTTGCTGTGTTGAAATGAAACCATACATCAGCTCAGGCATACTAAATGTCATAAAGGGAATTTGGTCTGGGTTTCCAGTTGATTTAAAAGCAAAACCTATTGAAATCAAGACTCTTTTCCATAGATTGAGATTTCTTTTTGAGAATTTCACACTGATCTATGTGACACAATTTACATAAGTGATTTTTAGGGTAAAATACAGAAATAGGGACTCAGAACAAAATGTTCTGTCAAAAGAACATTTTGCTGTGTTCCATTATAAACGGAATGGTCTGTTACAAATGTAGTTGTTTGAAGATAACTTGTGGTTGTGCAGATCAGTTTCGGATTTCAAAGCGGATCTATGCCTAATAGAGATGTCAGGTGATAGAGATACCTATTTCTGCATTCTTTGATTTTCAGTAGGCCTTCTCTAAATAAGGAAATTCAATAGTTTCATTATAAGCTTATACTACAAAGGTTTTTACAACATAATGTTTAATGCACACTCTTTTACTCTAGAAAGTTTTATCAATAGGACTATAATGACATAATAATACTAGTGCTAGTAATTTTCTTTAAGTAGACAATTACTAAGTAAAACTGTGTTTTGTCATTTAGACTTTATCTTTGATCATGTTAGTACTTTGCAAGTCAAACGTGTAGTTGCTTTATTTTTTATGTGATATTAGACTCGTCTAGTACAATTTACAGTGTGATTTATGGATGATAAATGCATGCTTTTTTCTATATTCATGCTTAATTTTATTTTGTCATTTAGAGTACTATCTGTAGGTTGCTTAAATAGATTTGGGCCATTTATGAAGTGGTGTCAAAAACAGAATAGCCAGCCACAGTGAGACAATATTAGAATACTTTTTTCAGTATTTCTTCGGATCTTATAAGTAAGAAAAACAATGTGCTGGCTTTTCATTTCTTAATCCTTGAAGGAATGTACCGGCTTTAAGGAGAATTAATCTCTCCTTACTTTAGGCATGTAAAATTTAGGCATCATGAGGAACAAGATCACTGAGGAGTGCCCTCATCTTCTCTTATCAGGGAAGAGAAATGGCTACTGCCAAAGAGTTATTCATCCTTTCATATGATAAGCATCTAAGACAGGTAGGACTCGAAGAATTTGTTGAGTTTTGAAAGACTCCACCCTGAATCTAGATTCATTCAACAAAACCGGACTGCATCTTTAGGAAGGTTGTGTTGTTAAGTCACGCTACAGCCATGAAAGCATGGATTGTATAGAAAGGGGTATTTCCTTTGCGTCTACTAAAGCAAACTGTATGTGTGTATATATCTATATATAGTTTTTTATATATACACATAGATAGTAGGTTTTAAATGATCATTTATTGCAGTGAGGCAGAACCAGGTACAATACATTACCTGTATTCTGAAATGTTTGTTCATTATTTTAATCACTTTTTAATTTAGACCTTGGCTAAGAACAATCAATATGGCTGTAAATCTGAAAGTAGAAATGGATATTTCAGCTATAGGAGAATAGATAAGGTACTTCCCATATTATAAAAAATTGCTTAATAAGGATTTGTTAAATTTGTAAAATTTGTTACTTCAATAAGGATTAAATTAGTCATGCTCTGTAGGATTTCTTTCTAATACTCTACTTAATTTATACTTTTCTGTAGAGAACTTATCATTCACCTCTATAGTACTTTTTTTTCCATAGAGGAGGACTACATTATTTCAATTCCATTCATCTTTACATTCCATTTGCTGCTTTACTAGGATTAGCAAAGCGTTCCAAGTATTTTAACAGGAAAGTAATACATTCACAAAAATTCTCATTAAAGTCTTTATCTTCAAGTTACAAAAGACTGCACTTTTTAATGATTAAAAACTGCATACTGAAGCAGCACATACTTAGAGAATGATTCTGATAGTACTTTTGTTGCAGTGATTTGGGAAGATCCCTTTCTTCACTACCACATTCTTCTGTCTTGGAACTTTATTACTACAATAATAAATATTGAATTCTAATTCCAGGATATAATGTGTGGCTATCAATGCCTGACTAAGTAACACAGATCTCTCTTATTATTGAAACAATCCCAATATGGAAAAGTTCAGTTTTAAATCTAGAGGATCAAATTATATTTGGGGTTGTACAAAGTGAATAAGGCTACAAGCACAAGTAAATAGCACCTTTCCAACAAAGGTTTCTTGCCTTGCAAGACTTATGTCTCTCATCAAAATTTGGGAGGAGTCTTAATTCATACTATTTTTTTTTTTTTTTAATTCAGAAGGAAACTCTATGTAATCACTCTCAGTACTGGAATACATTACCTAAAGAGCAGACTAGGTGCATTATCTGTTTAAGCAGAGATAAACAGTAGAGCTCATTAAGATGAATGCCTGTTGCAGTACTCCTGGTGCACTACCTCTAAGCCATTACTTCAGAACAGTTTCTCAACCTCTAGCACTTGGCAACAGAAATCCAAATAAACAGAATTCCCAACGAAACATTCTGAAATTAGGTGTTTCAGAATCAGGGCATGTTCCCAAGAGAAATATGTCCACCCAGAGAAATACTGCTGGCCTGTTGTTTTAAATGAAGGGGTCCATGAAGTGCCTTTGTAGATGACTTCTCCAGTAATGTGTGAGTAGAAGACACATGATTCCTCAAAGGTGGTATCTACAGTGATATGTCACATACATTCAGATCTTAATTTTGACCTACTCAATTCTGAAGCAAAGCTCTTATTAACTTAGTTGTGCAGTCAGGCCTATGATGTTGCAGTTTCTAATACATTTCAAGTTATCATTGTATTGACGAAATACAAATATGGCCGATGGCTTTGGGAGATACACACACTCACATTGCAAATTAAACGACCTGTTAGAACAAGGTGAATATCCTTCATGCCTGAAGAACACTGGCTGTTCTCAGCAAATGTAGAAATGAAGAAATGCAGTTCTTAATTGTTGTTATTCTCCATATACTTTAATTCTCCATGATTTTCTCATGATTTATGAATGTACACCATTGTTTGCTTCTATACGCATATGCTTTCTTTTGCTTGCCTCCTTGACAAGTTGCCAGAGCTTTGTTTCTCAAAAATTAAGTTTTCAGAAAGTTTTGTAAGTACTGGCATGGCAGGTGTGTGAAAAGTGGCAAGAATTTGAAATCAAAATTTGAAATGTTCATCCATTACAGAGACAATTTTTATGGTATCTGAAAATAATTTGTGCATGCATACATATGGGTAATTAGGAATCTTTTCGACATTAAACATATCTTGCAATATTCGATACAATGCCCTGTACTATGAAATTTTACAAATTCTGTTGTACATTGAGATACCATGTAAGTTGGCATTATGCAAATCCTTATGGTATTTTGCTATTGTATGTCTTTTCTGTTAGTGTGAAAGAATCCAAAGAACTGTAGAAGAAGTATGAATTTTACTCCATATAGAAATAAAATAACTTGTGAAAGCAAATTTTTACATGTATTTATACATTTACAGATAAAATAGTTCTGATTTTTCTTCATTCATATATTTAATGTAAGACTATAAAGATGCAGATGGAGTAGGAACAGTTACATAACTTCCATTTTGCCAACAGGTTTCTTGTGCAAAAGCGTTTTCCTGAAAAACACAGAGTCACTTTAGCCAATTAGTCATTATTCTATCCCTCCCCAAGTTTCTGTGGTCACCTTCACCAATGGAAATCGCAGACTCATTATTACTACTTGAACTGGTAGGTATTAGAGTAATACTAGATTCAATGACAAAATAAAAATGAGACAACAGCATGTTGTCTTAAATGCATTAAAATAATTATTTATATAATCTTTCAGAATTATATCAAATACTAAAGGAGGCAAATACAAGACCACTTTAGGGGTTTTTTTTTAAAGTCCTATTTAAATATTTTGCTACTCATCCTGTATTAGTAGTGAATTTACTTTCTTGTGTAAAAAGACTTGGATGTAACTGCACAATTTAGATTTGATATGACCAATGAACTTGCCTATAATATGCCTCAAGTATTTTAAAACTACAAACCATGTCAGCATTGGGAACAGGTTATATAAATTCTTAGGTAAGGAAAAGATTTTAACAAACATTCACTAACTATATTATTTTCAGAAAAAGTCAACTTAGTTTTAAATAAATCCTGCATTCAAACATTACATATTTGGCTAAATCCAAATATCTTTTAGTAAAAACAATAAAATACTCTCTAGCTACATTCCTGCTGCCTTATATGTCAATGTAAAGCTAATGTGCAGATATAATTCTGTGTGTACGTTCCCTTTACTATATCTGGAAAAGGTCCTATCAGATTTAGATTTATCTATACCAGATATTGCAGAACTGACTTGGTGATACATTTCTTTGGAAGAGAGATTTGCCTCTAAATCATGGTTAGGTGTTTCTCAGGTCCAAGACAATCAGAGCCAAAACTTCAGTTGGTATGAACTGGCATACTACTACTCAACTTAATCCTGATGTATATGAGCTACCATGTGATTCTTGTTTTTTCTCTAGACTTAATAAATCAGGGTAACAAAACAAGTAACAAATTCTTGATTAAGGTCTCATTTCATTACCCTAAAATTGAATAAGACATTTAAGATCATTCAGGTCAAATTTTGTGTCTAAATCAGTCTTCCTTTTTGAAAGATGATACTTGTTTTGGGAGACCTAACCTAACCTAATATAACCTGATGACAAAAAATAAAATTGAAATCTCCCTTAGGCAGAATAATGAGTCTGAAGTGCTGTATCAGTGGTCTTTCATGATATATGAACTTTATTCTACCCTAAACATTAAATCCATCAGACCCAATGTAAGGCAAATGTTATCAAACAATAGTCTCTTCCATTTTAACTTAGATTTATTAGCTCCTTATGGCCATTTCGGTTTTTGCACAAACTAAGGAAAAATATACTTAGACCTTGGAAGAGAAATTCTATCTGTGTCTGGTGTTCCTGTGCTTGCCATATGTGACCTATTTATCTTAAATACCTGCAGTAAAGTTGCTGGTGTGAAATTGAAAGACAATTTAGTCTTTAAGCAGTGTGTTGCTCCTGTAGGCAGCGAGTCGGCTAAACTGGCATATTTCTTCTTTGCTTCTGCATTCTCACAGGTTATTATTTATATTACAGGCCTACATAAGTACCTTTGATCCTGAGCTAAAAAGCCTGCGGAATGATGATCCATTACCATCCTGCTTTCTTCATGCCACAGTCAAGGTACAGAAGTTTTGTAACATGGGTTATCTATTGATTATCACAATATAGATTATCACAAAACATTACCTGCTGATTATCAGAATATAGAGGTCTGCTGCCATGAAATATTAGACACTTTGGAGGAATCTCATTGCACTGCAAGAAGGTATTGACCTCACAGAAGACTTAAATTGAAATTTACACCTTACAGGCCATCTTACTAGGTTGCTCGCTTTCTGAATCTTGTAGAGCTAGTCTTAGCCCCAGTTGCTTAACAGTGGAACTATCTCCTGATTCAAGAGCCATCTAATTTCAGTGTGCTGTTTTATGAAGGCCGTATCCTGTACCTGAATTTACATCTACATGTCAGTGTCTGGTCTGTTGTTTAAGTTTTAATATTCTAGATTTGAGAATCAGAAGAAACCAGGATAAACAATTAAATAAATGAACTTAATAAATAACTAATTGAAAATTATTAATGTATTAAATTATTGAACTTATTAACTTAATTAATTGAAAATATCTAGCATGCCAGTAGCAATACTTCTGTGCTATTAGCCTGAGAGTAGTTCAATTTGAAAAATAATAACCCCTAGCTGACTAATATTAATTAGTATGGTGAATAAATATGTTACCAAGAAAACTGTTTATGTTTTCAAGGAAGCCAAGCATCTGCACACAAACAATTTCTGTCTTACAGCAGAATGTTATTCCGTGTCTGAGAATACAGAGAAAAAGAAAGCTTTTGTGCTTTCTCCTTCAAGACAGACAGGAGTGTGTTTACTTTCACCAAATATCCATATATGTGTGACACACTCTCATGAGCATTCAGTTGCTGGAAGAGTAAAACTTTTTTATTCCTTTCAATAAACATCCTGCACATGCATCTCCTGTGTGTGTGCACTAAATAAAGGAGGAAGGAAGTCCTGAAAGACTGTCTATGTATTCAGTTGTGAGCTCCCAGTGGGAAATCAAGGCAAAGGACACAATTCTCGTACAAATGGGCAAAGGTATCTACATTCCACAGTGCCAAGCAACCATCAAATCCAGAAGAAATTCCTGGTCCTCATCCTTGCCCTACTTCAGGCATCTGGGAATCATTGAAGTCTTGCAAATAACTGAAAATATTAGCTCTCTGGTTACTGATCACATCTTGCTAAAGTATACTTTTCATCTACCGGTCCTAATTTTCTTGTCCCTTTTACCCCATATTGTGAGACAGGATATTAAAATAGGTTCTTCATATTTCTTTGACAGAGTGTAACAACATTTTCCAGGCAAAATGTGTCACCATTTTCTCCACAGTGTATTATTGTTATTATAGAGCCATAAAAATTGGCATACCACAAATGTCAATGGTGCTTAAAAGTCTGTCTTAGTGGGGAAAGGGACTATAAAAATAGGATGGATACTTTTGTGAGAAAAAAAATTAACACTTTTCTAAAATAGTTGTTCAATAAAATAAGTTCTACAAAAAAAGTCATCAGAGTGTTGGATAAAAGTCTCTTCCTGCAGCCTAGGAAGACGACCTTTTTCCTTATGTTTTTATCATCTGTAATTAATATACCCACCTCCAATTTTTACCAGTAAACCCTGATACTACATCACTGTGCATTATCTCTTTGTTTCTCCTTGTTTATATTATGCTGCATACCATTACAAAAAGGTAACTAAAAGTGACATTTGGGATATGTACAGCAGGATTTTTAGTATTTACTTTGGCAGATCTTCGTTCAAATACACATTTGGTGACAATATCAAGAGCCAAACACTACCAATTTGTTCTTAGGCATATAGGCCTACATCAAAAAAATAATCAGGCAAGAATTTAAGGAGTGCTAAATAAAGGTGTACAGCAGAACCCATCACAGTACCTATTATGTACCATACCTAAATACACAGTAGTTAATTTTCAATAATTACAAAAGGCAAAAACATGGAAACAAGATCCCAGCATCCCCAGTTAATGTGAAAAGATACAGAGCAGAAAATGCTTATTTTTAATCTAACGAAGTCACTAAGCCAAATTCTGTCTACTGTGCTGTAACTTCAGCATAGTTGCTTAAGTTTACCAGTGTAGGAATCAGAGTCCTATATTTGTATCATCTGAAAAAACAGAACCACAACACGGTGGTTTAAGGTGTGCAAAGGAGGCAGATACATTGAGGAGTTTACCACAAACAGAAAGAAAAGTTGTCTATAGCAGTGAAAGTTCCAGTTACTAAGAATAGAAAACCTTTTTTCAGCAGAACAGTTTGGGCATTGACCAATTATTTTTCGTTTTTCAGCTGCACTTCAAAACTTCCCTGCACATTTCTGTCTTGTTCAAATGAACTAATAAACTCCTGATACAACTCTTGATACTGCTTATCAACCTGTCACGCATGGCAGTGTTTGTTAACTTGCAACAAGAAAATGTTTATCTTTTTGCTACACTCAAAGCAAGCAGCAGAACTGAAAGTTCCTGTAAGAAGCAGCTGGCAAGTGGCCTGCAGTCTAAAGAGACTTTGGTTTGCTCTGTTTTATTTTTCGTTCCCATGCCTTTTCTCAGCACAACATTTTCTATATTCCTAATGCTAAAGATTGGTAATAATTATGTACAGCCTGAAGTACAAAAAAATGTTCCAAAATAAGGAACAGCACCTTAAAATTGTTTGTTCTTTCCAATCATTTAACACCCAAGTGTTAAAACACATAGATCAGGATTGGGAGATGTAGAATCACAGAACAGAAACAAGGTCCCTATTTCCCAAATATGTTTAAAACTCCATGTTACTGCTGTCACACTGCTGTATTCTGGTGTGTTAGCATAAAATACTGAAGTGTTTTTAAGTTCGGTAGGTAGAATGGGAAAATAATTTCTTCCTGTTCTCTGTGATATAAATAAAAGGTATGTCCTTGCAATATATAATATATATAATGTTAATACCATCCAATATTATGCTTCATTAGAAATGTTAACTTTTTTGTGCAATAAGATAAACTTGCTATTACAGGTATTGTCATACACTCTGCAAAATTTAGCATTCAAGTATACTGCTCTGCTCCTATTAATTCCTAGTGAAATCAGTTAAAACTGTGTAGCTAATCAGTTTGTCTGTTATGCAGGATTAGGGTTGTAAGCTGTTTTTTCAATACCAGTATTAACAATGATAAATGACATTTTCTTAGGGAGTCAGGCGAGATGAAACTCACAGTGCAGCAGTTCACCATTTCTTGCTATCTTGTGGGTGACGTCTGGGAAAAAGCCAACAAAACCAGACACATGAAATAGCAATAATAAAGGTCAAGTGTGATTTGCTCGCTGACCGGTCCCAACTAGCACATGCAGCACAAGGGACAGAGCCACAGCACTGCCCTGCAGGCAGAGGACTGGTGTCTTCTCACAGGGTCCTGCCAGAAGGCACTTTCCTTCCAGCTCCAGCTTTGCACTGCCATCTCCTTCTATCACGGGCACCATTATGTTTGTTGTACAACCCCCTGCAAAGGCATACTTTTATTATACAACCCGCCACACTAGATGCATGTCTCTGTTGCAGGACATGATGCAAGGAGTGTCCTGCTTTAAGAGAAAATCAAGAGGCTTGACTTGACTAATTGGTGTAATTTTTCCACTCACACACACCATACTCAATGTTAGCAAGAGGTACATTATCAGGAAATTGCAGCTGTGGCTCAGTCTTTACTTTCTGGCAGGAGTGTCTTGAAAAGGAGTTACCTCTGGTTTGGGTTTGGTTGGTTTTTTTGACTTCTTGGAACTTTCTGTTTATTAACTGGATAATCTGTAAAGGAGGAGATAAGAATAGAGCTGGTACAGAAAGATACTCTGTTTCTGGCCAGAGCTGACTTGCCCTGGCCCACTGTTCCAGATTAAAATGCATTCTGAAATTAGCTGGTAGCTGTACTGCTCCCTCTGATAGGTGACGTGCATGCAGTACCTTACCTTGCTCAGGTTCTAATGAAGGCATTTTGCACCTTCCTGTGACTGGCTAGAGGGCAAATCAGGGCCCAGACCTTAAATCTGGAACCTCTTGAATTTTCAGCATTCATCTCCTAATGCTCAGACTGGGACCAAAACCCCACAATTTTCATTTCAGATACGTTCTAAAAGGGGTTTATTTTCCTTTTTGGTTTTAGATAGACCTAGAGTTTTAAAAGAATATTATTGTGAAGTTCTGGTACAAATTTGAATAAATTTACAAGATGATTTTATATGAATTATCAAGATATTGGATCTAGACTATTTGAATATGAGTCCAGATTATATCACAGTCTGAATTTAATTCAAACTGCAATCTGAAGATCTGGACACGCTCAGTTCTCCTTACTGCCAACTCCAGTCATGGGATAATTTTGTTATGGATTATCTCAGAACTCCAAAAATGACTAGCACAGATTCCCTGGCTTTATATATGAATATCTTAGTGCTTCCTCTGATACAAAATTAACCTGCTGTAATCTAGTTAGATACTTATGCTGTTCTCACTATTGAGCTCTCCGAAAGCCTCAGGCAGCAGTCATAGCAAGGCTGTAGATTTCCTTTTATACAAAACATAATTTTTCATTGGAAAGGTAAAGAAAAATTTTAAGTGGCTTTTTCTTAAAAAAACCAAACAACCCAGAAGTCAACAAAAAATCATTTTTGGTTAAGAATTCCAGTCACTCAATAAATTATTTATCAGGTAATATCCCATGTCAAGTCTAACTACTGGGTAAGTTAATCATCTCCAAATATTTCAGCTTCTATTTTAATTGCTTAAGTGTAAAATAGGTCATATTATCTTGGTGAATGCATGATTATGAAACGTGTCATTTCTTTTAATGATCTTTATTAACTTAGAAGGATTCCTTATATTTCTACATTGTATACACACTGGCAAATCTTCTTCCAGCTATAATTAAGATTATTTCAGCACTGTACTTCATAACTTACATTTGGACTTGCTCATAATGCAACCATAAAGATCCACTTCAGTCAGAAACTTGGCAGTGGTGGTTTAAATTTGCGAATAAAAATGTTTATACACATCTAAAATTTAAGGAAAATTAAAACAAAGCCATTTACACATATTTAATCAGCCATCAGTGGCAAAAAAAAAAACAACAAAGCCTGAAAAAGTTTAGTGTAATTGAGAAATGTAGTAGTGACCATTTATTAATTGAGGTTATTTTTGTATTCATTTCTGCTCCCGTAACTAACCATTTAAGGAAAAGATACATTGCAGGCTCATCATGAATACTGGTCTGCTTCCTTTATCCTTACTTCTGGCCACATGTGGTCACCTGTTCAGAAAAGTAGTTTGGTCTTTAGTCTATAGACTTATTTACAGCATCCGAGTAGTGATTTATCTCTTGCAGTTGACTTGCTACTGTATTTGCTATAGATCTTCCCTTTCTCACATCTTTCTCTAACACAGGGGGAAACTACATGGCTTATCTGAGCTTTTCTCAACAGCTTCATTGTGACACAGGTACAGTACTGCTTCCTGCATTCAAACTCTGAGTCTGTTATTTATGTAGGCACATGCCCTACAGATAATGGTACAGGGAGCTGCACTGGTATCCCCTCAGTGCTGACTGAAGCACAATTGATACTATCTTAATTCAGTAAGAAACTGGATCTAACATATCAGAAATCCAATAACATAGTAAATAAATAAATATTATTAAAATTGATGAGCCAAGTTCTGTATTCTGAATAACATTTTAAATAGTCTACCTACAGTTGAGGTAATGTTCAAAACTTGATATAATAACGGGCGTACTCGATACATAAATGAGATTGGTTTATCTTACTCAGTGTATTGAACGACTGCATGTCTTTTCTGCTATTTTTGTTTATCTGTTATAAGACTGTTGGTAATCACAAAAACTTTAGACATAATAAAAAACTAAAATGCTGTAAATGCTCTTTCATTTTGTAAAAAAATGAAAGTATTCTCATATTACTCATTTCTTGGCACATAACAAACATTTAATATCTTTTCCACTGTGGAAATTCTATTTGAAAAATATTACCTAGTTGCTACTGTTCTAACTTTTAGATGAACACTGTGAATTTCTTGGTTCATGTTAATGACTCTTGGTCACATAATTAAAAGAAATCAAAATCCCTAAGAAGAGACTAATAGAAATCTTTGCTTCGCTCATATTTAAAAAGCAACCAGATGGCAAAATTATCTTTAACAAAATATTTAATATTGAAACCTACTCACAGCCTATTCGCAGACAAAGTGCTTTTAGCTTCAGTGAACAGTTTTACAGATGAGTTTTGCAGTCCTTCCTCTGAGGCTGTATCAGGTCCAGAGGTTTTTGTGACATACTATTTCAAACCAAAATAATTTAAATACTTAAAATAAGCAATTTGAAGCAAGTATTTGAATTCTAAGTTTTAAGTATGCATCTCAAACCATGTGCTTGGCTCTCATTTTCTAATGCTTATTATTCAGCGATAAAGATGTGTAAAAAAATGACAATTGTATGTCAGGTGATTTCTATTAGATATAAAAGGGACTGGAATGTAGTGTTACTGGTTGTGATTCCCTTCCTTGAATTTAATCTCGGGATATACTAAGCAAGTATTTCTCTTGATAGCAATATCATATGATAACTACATTTTTATGTATTCACAGAACACATATTCAGAGGGAATCTGACTTTTGCTACAGCCTGTGTGTATATAAGTAGGTATGTATGTAAGAATCAGCTGTTGAGATCTACAAGTTATACATGCAAGACATTTTATGAAAGATTGCTTATGTTGGGAAAAAAAAATTCTGATACCCTTGAAAGATTACATGTAAAATAAGATTGTAACATGGGAAAAATGGTGGGACTCGATGACCTTAAAGGTCCTTTCCAACCTAGACGATTCTATGATTCTAAATACAAAAGCAGATCGGTTTTAGTGCTCAAATCTGTCACAGTATTCTTTACATAGTATTGTGACTAGCATAGTCCCAAAAGACTTTTAAAAAGTAATTAAAATTCCAGTCTGTTCATATTAGCAGTATCTTCCATATAAAGGTGATACAATTTATAGCTCTGGGAGTACTCCCTTCACTGATCTTTAATATTACAGAACTCCATAGAATGCGTGCGGTCTCGCACTTTTTTTTTTAAAAAACGTTTTCAATTAGATGCAGAGTCTTTAGCTCGGAGTGTTATGTGGAAATAAAAAGTTTGATAAACATGCACACAGAGAGAAAAAAACTTTACTAATAATATTAATAATTCAATTAATCTAATACCTTGTAAGTAACTTTCATAATTTTAACAGCTGCATAAGTCTTGAGCCAGTCTGTGTTACAACACCTTTTGTTTATGTCACGAGGTACTAGGAATAGTCCAAATAGAAACACTGAAGTATTGACGTGAAAATTTAGAATTAGTATAATGACTATTTTTTTCTACTGCTTTCTGTCTATACATACATTTTAAATGCTGTTGCATGTTGAAATGTTGTATGTTGAAATGCATATGCCAGCATGTTTTTACCTGTAAATATAATATTGTGCAACATGGCTCATTCTATCCTTATAGAAAGTAATTTTCTTGTTATTGTGGTATTTATCTGGGCATCAAAAGTTCTGGGTTCCAGTCATAACAGCAAGCTTGCTTTGTGACCTATAGGACATGACTTAACCTGTAAGATTTTCCTGCCTGAAAAATGAGAAACACTCTGTTAGCAGAATGAAGAGGAGCATTTCCTTGGGGATTAAACTTTAGTGTAAAAGGGGCAAGGTGGGGAGAGTCTACCCAGCTCGTTTCTTTCCTATGTCACCAAATATTTTGAAATCTATTTAAAGATATTGGACACTGTCAGAGGGACGATGTGATGCCTATTATATCTATTATTTCTTTTAAGCTAGTTAGTGAAGTTAAGAGCACGTTTAACACAAACAAGTTATAGTACTGCCCTACACACAGATACTGAAATAAATGTTACTAGCACTGTACATGTCAAACTGATGATATATTGCACTGCAATACCCAGACAAAAACAAACCCTGTTTACATTTATATGTTCCTGCCTTTTCCTTCAAGAACTGTGGAAAACTGCAGACTTCAGGGGAACCTGCCACCTAGCAGGGATAAACTGTGCCTGAGAGACTACACATGGGCAGTCCAGTCCAGGAGATCTCTCCCACTCACCCAGAGGGGTAGAGAGAAGAGCCATACAGCATGACTGTATTCCCAATGGACTATGCCATCCTTCCTGCCTCAAAAGCCCCAGCAAGAGGTATGTCCACACAAAGACCTTTCAAGTTGCATAAGCGTAGAATAGCTGAGAACCCACAATGTCTTTTCTAGGTTTAATTGTAAATTTTATTTTGGGACTGCATGAAAATTTGATGTGAATATTTTTGTGCATTTAATTTAAATAGAAGTACTGGGCAGAACTACTAATTTGATAAATGGCCTCATGTGTGTTCTTAAAAGCGGTTAATAAGTGAGGTCTGCTATAGCAGTCATTAAAATTAGCTTGCAAAATCTGTGTCGTGTTTTCAGAGACATACACACTAAATTCTTTATGTTACAAACAAGTTAATCATACCAAAAGAGTGAGGTTCTCACTCTTAAGCCAAAATATATTCCTCTTCATAATACCATGCAGTTATCGGCACGTCCCTTGGATTTATGACTTACGAGATTTGTTTACCAACAGGTGGTTGCATATCTTGCCATTTATATTTTAAGCAACAGTAAACACAACTAAAAATAATATAAGATAAACAAAATAAAACTCGGTGGTTTTTTTAAAGTGTTCTTAGAGAAAAGCTGTACTTATAAGCTAGGTCTTCAAGTAGTTCACACCAGGCCCAGCAACACGGAAGAATACTGCAAGAGCAATAAGGATTTTTAGGGGCATTATGATAGTGTAATGGAAACACATCTGCCCCCAAAAGTCCCTCATTTTCCCTGCGGTAAAGAGCCATGCAGGAAGTGGTGAATGCTGTGGAACATCAAGAATGAAACTATAAAGAAAAATTTTTTAAGTTAAAACAATTTTCCAACAATACTTCAGGATTTCATAATTTCCTGTTAGTTCACTGCATAGGCAAATTGTAGTTTTTCAAATAGTCTCTAACCTCATTTACTTTGGATATATAAAATGGTTCTGTCCGTTCACCAAAGTGAATTCTGAAGCAGCTATCTTAGAAATACTGTTAGTATTGGGAAGCTAAAAACATTATGCGTAAAGCACAGACAATCCAGAACAATTTTTGTTCTTTCAACTCCCACAACGCAAAAAATAAAACAGAATAATCATCATTAACAGTTGACCTGCATCTCTCATTTTTATGGATTTACTTCAGTGACAGTGTGAATGTTAGTTAATAAAAGAAAATGATACATGATAAAATCCTATAACATCTTTCATTTTAAAGAATTTCAAAATATTTTCCAACCAACCATGTGGGCAGTTTTCCATACACACAGAAAGACCGCGAAGAGGAATCCCAATTTAATAAAGACTGAACACTCCATATTTATAAATCTCCTTAGTAAAACAGGTAGCACATTTGAACTCTTAGTTATGCCTATTCAATTGACAAGCCTAATGAAAAGTTACTCTTTTAAAATACTCCACAATAAATAGCACTTAACAGGCATATTCTTCAATGGATTCTTGTAGCATAACGTATAAAATATAATTGAAAAAAGTAATGCTCTATTCCTCATATATTGTTTAATATAGTGTTCTGTGTAATACATTTGCTCTTTGTTTGTTCACGTTATAATATAAAAAATGAACCCAGTTCTTTCCTCAGGTTCCAGAAATTTTACTGTGGTCTCACGTGTATTTTTTGTGGATGTAGGTCCAGTGATTTCAGTGGAGATACTGCTGACTTTCACCAGCATCCAGGCACCTACTGACAGAGGTATGTGCTGTTTGTGTGATTTGAAATAGGCCTTTTATTACAAAAGAAAGCTTTTATACAAACAGCAGCAGCAGCAAAGCAAAAATCTAGATTATGCTGACTTTAATAGACATTTTTAACAATAGCAATATATAACAAATAGAAATAGCCCTTCAGTAAAATTACTGCATTCAGTTATTTTTACTGACCCTCATGGGCCAATCCTGAAACATTCTAAAATGATTTTTCTCACCCTTTACTAAAACGTGCTTTGTTGTAGATGACAGAATGTGTTTTGTCTTTCGTTTTTGTTTTAATTCTTATCCTGACCTACAAAACAAAAGAAAAGCTGTTACGTTAAAAAATTGATGTCTAGCTACTGTTTTATAGCAGTTCATATAGAAAGGCCATGATTCCAGTAAAAGGATTTGGACTGTCTGAATGAAGCAGAGATATTTAAAATACCAAAAATGCATCAATATTACATTACACTGGTGAATTGTAGCCTCCCTCATGAACAGCTAAATTAAAATATTACAGCAGTATTAACTGAAACGATTGAAATAGTTTAAAGTCATTAATGTGTATCAACGATGTAAGCATTCAGTATATTAGGAAATCAGCTAGGACTGATGCATCACTTATAAGACTTCTTTTGCGCTCAGCTGGGAGGTATGCTCCAAACAGGACAAGAAAAAAAATGTATTTTAAAACTCTCGAGCCTGTCTGTAGAGAATTATGATTCCAATGTGAAAAAGAAAATGTTGATAATTGAAGAGCCTTATATCCAACAGGGAGTCAGAAATCAGTGGTAACCTTCTGAAACCAACCACTAACATTTATTCATATTTGGCTAGCTCGCAAAGCAAATTACCTCAGTAATAGATGTTGTTTTATTTCTGTTCCTATTATCTTTATTTATTCTGCACATGTTGTAGAAATGTCCTGAAAAGAAATCCACAAGCTGAATAACTCCTATCCATTCACACGTCACCTACATAAACATTGCCCTTGCACTGGAACCTTGTAAACAGAGATTATTTGGGCATTTTGACAACAGGCAAAAATCCCTGATTCTTTGTTTCTTTTTGCCATGTTTGCACCTTTACCAAATTCCCTACACATTTGTGTTGTTTGGCTGAGAAAAGCGTATGACATTGCAAGAAGAGATTTGCGTAATTATTAACTGATGTGCAATGTGAACAGGGCAAATGAGGCCTTAAATTCATTTATTTCACCAGAAGCTTCATAGTCTCAAGCTGCATGGTCCAAAGTGGATTTGGTAGTTAATGTAATACAACCACTTTTCTACTACTTCTTCCCCTACAGGTACAGCTTCCAGGTGATAGCAGTGTTTTTCCCCTAATATTGTAAAGGTATAAAAAAAAATTACAATTATAGTTTTTTCTTCATAACCTGCTAAATACAATTTTTAAGGCAAATAGAAAAGGATTTTTGAGTGATACCTTTGAAAAATGTGTTCAGAACACACTGGTGTTTGTTCGCATAGATTTTCTTTGTGGCATGAGGTCCAGGTTTTACACAGGCAAGCAGTGCTGATGTGTAACATTACAACAGAGAGCGAAGAACAAGACACAATTTAAAAATCATACTTTGGGTGTCTGAGTTCTTCCCCTGGAAAAACTCTGGATAGCTTCATAGGAAGGGCCAACTGATTTTTGTAGCCTTTACTAAGGCAAAATTTTCAGTTGTTCCAGGTCATGAGTTTCCAAACTCGGGGTCACTACCTCCCTCTCTTTTTTTCTATGGCTAGATCAGAGGGGAGTCACAAAACTTTTCTGTTGCAACATGAGGTCAGGAGATGTCAAAGGTTGAGGCCCTGCTTCAGCAAATGCAGGCCACAGACCAATCCCCAAACCATGCCACAGGATTCTGGTGGAGATCCTGATCTTTTCACTGCTTTCAATAAAATTTCAAAAGTAAACAGATTAGGCCATTTGATAATCCTCTGCTGATTCAGGGTTTGTAAGCTGTTTTTTTAAAGGTTTGCTTAAAAATGCAAAGTAATTCTAAAAATGTAGTTTTAAATTTATTTTGAATAGAAACATAGCTAGTAGGGCTTTCAATTTTATAAATTATAAATGCAATAAATAATTGGAGTTGATCTTTCTAAATATTATTTTTTCAATAATTCATGACAGTTTTTATCTCAAGGAAAATTAATTTTGATTCCAAACATACCATCTACTTTTTATCTTCTGTAAATTTCTTTTTTCATTTCAAATAGCAAGACAGACTGATCCCAGGTATTTAATTATTAATGCTCTGGATACACAGTGCACTTCAGGAGTCTCAGCTCTGAGGCCACCACCCCATGCTGCACGCAACCCTTGTGGGAGAACCAGTGTGAAGGAAAGAGATCAAATTTTTATAACATAGATGTTTAGGGAATCTATCACTGTTTTGTCCAGTCATCATTAATTTGGGTAACACATATAAATTGAACATACATTTAAAGTTTAATATATATGCATTATATCCATAGTAGTAGAAAATTAACTGTTTTACCGCACACTAGAGACAAACAGGAGCTCTTTCTGTAAGCTTACTAAAGGGAAAAAACCTGAATAAAAATTGTGTGTGAGGAAGGCCTACAGAAGTGTAACTGTGTTCTTTAACACTGCTCATTAATCATTTAGTTTATAAATTCTATAGCTAGGTTATCAGCGCTAGAAGGCATGCATGTGAATTTTATGCATCTTCACTAGAGACTCAAATAGAACCTATTTGAAAAAAATACCTAAAAATGGCTGGTAAACAAACAGCACTATGTAAAGCACATCTTACTGAAAGCAGCCATACAAAATTACATTTTAATTTAAGAGCTTTAAAGTAATAGTTGGTGAGAAGCAACTGTTATATTTCAGCAGAGCAGAGTTGATCTTTGCTGCTGTTTGGGTATGTAAGTTTGTTTCCCCTTTTCCCTTAAAGGAAGATCCTCGCATTGATCCTCTCTCTAATCTCTGATTCTCTGCTCTTACGTTGTCAGAATACTAGTGAAGAGAGCATAGGAGTTAAACCAATCCAAATCTGACAGCTTATCATATTGGACAGGTCTAGAATGTATTCACAAACTAACTACTAGAATTAAAAAATAAAAAATTTCTACAGTTAAATTTGTAGCTCAATTCGTTCGTGAATATTTAACCTTTTTATAAATGCTGCTTTTGAACAGCATTATTTCATGCACAATAGTAGCTGAAAAGCATATTAGCAGCGCAATTCTGACCTAAGCTCTTCCACATCATATTTCAGTCTTAAACAAGTGAGGAATTTGTTGCACTGAGGTTTGGATATGTCCTCTTTCACGTGTGTAGCAATTATTTTGCTACAAAACGTAAAATACCAGAATTACGTAGAAAAATCTTCATAATTCAGCATGATATCCATTTCCATGAATATACAGATCCTGCGTGTAGCCATGTGATTATTCACATACCAACAACTTTGTTTTAACAGTGTATCACTGTGTTACTTCAGCTGAATTTCCAGGCCTTTTTGAAATATTCAAATTGATTCCATCTGAGTAGGTCAGCACTTAAAGTTAATCTGACTGCAATGATAATGTGACCACAATGTGAATGTCTAGATGTTTATGTGTAACTTAAGCAGGAGATTAGCTGGCATAAAATGTCAAAACTATGACAGACGCATTTACACCAACTGAGGGGATGCTCCTGTATGTAATTTGTGTGCATATGCTGCATACATGAGCCATTGTATAAATTGTATTGTGAGTGTAATGTGTTTCATTCAGTCTTAAATATATGTACAGTATATTCAGAACCACAAGAAAGTTCAGCTTATCTACTATCAAATTTTCAACACTTACTTGAATCCCATGAGGAAAGTACAACAATGTAATTTTAAAGTAAAAATTATGCTTAGATTCTTTAGGATATTGATACCAAAATGTAAATAGTAAAATGGACTTAAACAGCTTTATCAAGCTCAGGTTTACAGTGCCTTACTCATAAAAATATATTCTACAACTTTTATCAGTACAAAAATTAGTAATCTTTAAATTGATTCATAGATACAGACTGTACACATGTAGACACACACGTAAAAAACCAGCTAGTTGAAGAGATACATTAAAACTGAACACTTTGTTGAGCCGAGGAGAGGATTGACAATACAAATGTTAGTGGTGTTTATATGATGTTTTCAAGGTTTAAGCTGCCTCTCTTTTTTAGGGATGTACTCCTTCTCTCCCAATTCACCTATATTGAATGACCACTCTTTGAAATGTAACCTTTTCTTCAGCTTTGACTGGCTTTTTAAGAGAAAAACACCACCAACAGTTAGAAACATTTTTTTATATTTAACTCTCAGAATGGCAGTATTTTCTATCCACTTTTTATCGCTGAAGACAACATTAAAATTAGAATATTATTCTTTATTTAAAGTGTATAATAGCCTTTTACTAAGTGCAGCAGTAGTTTACTACTAAGCTTAATGTCCACTGTGAGAGCCATAATGTACTGGTTTCTTTTGCAGAACAAAGTGACCACCAAAAGCGGGACTTTGTGGGCCAGTTGGATAAAACATAAGCTCATCTCGCCCCCAAAACCCCGACTCTGGAACCACAACCTTCTGAGATTCAATTTGTAAGTAAAGTATCTTTGCAAGATATGCCCAATCAACTGAGAGAATCATTGCTTATATAGTGGGTAATTTTCAGAGTAATAAAAGCGAATATTTTAGCTAAGTCACGATACACACTCCTTCGCTTTCTGGACAGCAGGAATCGCTAACAGATACTGTTTGGTTTTATTCACAGTTTATGATTTCTTTATTAAATAGCTAAGCAGCACCTTCTATAAGTGCTTATAAAATGACACGGAACTCCCCCTGAATAACGGTTATTTATTAGACCCAGCACTCAAAATATCTATTAAGAGTTCTTCTCAAAGTGAGCAACAACTTACTTGCTTATCTGCTCCACTATATTTCAGACTAAAGTTGACACATTATAGAGATGTCTGTTGTTATTCTAAATTTGTTATTTGTACAATACACTAGAAAATATTTTCACTTTACTTGCAACAGTTAGGTCTTTTTCCACTAATAGTGGTGGTTTCAAGTATGCAGCCACATGTCTAAATCTTACTACCCTCAGCATGATGTCTCTTAAGAACTTCTTTCAAAGATGAGAGGAAAAGTAGGTTTGTAGACAAAAGGAACAAATTTTCTAAACCCTCAGTTTATAATTCCAACAGAACTTCTAAATAAAATCCCAGTTTAAAAGCATTATAGTTTACACTTGGATGACTGAAGTAGGTAAATGCTGTCAGTTACTTATAAATATAAGTATATATAAAATATAAACTAATTACTGTGCTTGAAAAGCCACTATTACATTTATTCTGCTTTTGATAATCAACATACAGAGCCAAAGAATGCTGTCCTCGCTGAACTGCGGCGCTATCAGCAAATACATCTTGAAAGAGAAACGCAGAGAAGTTGATGGAAATTCTGGCTAAGTAGAAATGTTAAAATGAAACGTATGGCCTGTAGAAAGAGGAATTAGCCGACTTATTCATGGCTGTGATGATTTAGAAGATTTTTCTTACTATTATTTCACACGAGCTTATCAAACGACACGTATCGACACCTCGCAGCGCGTCTCTTGGTCGTTATTTGCCTCGGGCGACCCCAGACGCCGCATTCGGGCGCCGGGACGGGGCCGCTGCCCGCACCCCCGGCAGGAGCGGACACCTGTAGCTCCCGAGGGTGGCGGGCACGGCGGCCAGACCCGCCCGGCCTCCCGGCGCGGCGGCGGTGGCGGCGGAGCCAGGCGGGCCCCGGCCTCCCGCCCGCCGGCGCCCCCTCCGCGGCCTGCGGCAGGTGGGCGAGGGGCGGCCGGCACGTGCCGCCGCGCCGGGAGGCGGCCGCGGGGGTGGGGGGGAGGGGGGGATGCGCGGCCCCCGCCCCGCCGGCGGCGCGGAGCGCCTTTCCGCGGCCGCGCTGGCCCGGCCGCCCCCTCTCCCACCCCCCCGCCCAGGTGCCCGCCTGGCGCGGAGCCGCCCCATCCCCGCGGCAGGGCGCGGCCCCGGCTGCCCGCGGCGGCGGAGCGGGGCGCGGGGCGGCGGCCCCACCTGCGGGCCTGGGAGGCAGCGGGGACGTGCGCGGGGCCACGCGTCTCCCCGCGGGCGGGGGGCGCGGAAGGAGAGCGCAACTTACCACTTGTCTGTTCCCCCGGCGGTGCCCCCGCCAGCCCTGAATAAATGAACGCCCGAAGCGAGCGGGGATCCCGAGGAGAGGGTGCCGCTCGCCTGGCAGGTTCCCGTTCTTGAAAGGAGACAGCCCTTCGGTCCTCGCTCCGAGCCGGCTCCTTCCGTTGGCAAAATCCTGACTCATTACATAAAAAGATCGCCCTGCCAGGCGCCCAGAAACATTTCTTCATCACGGTCACGCCACAAGCTAAACAAGAGGCCACATCAAGGGGAGGGGGAGAGGGGGAAGCGGAGGGGGAAAAAAAAAAATCCAGAAGGTTTTTTTTTTCTTAAGGTCCTCTTCCTTTACAAAAGGGGAGGGGGAAAAAAAAAAGTGCAGGGGGAAAAAAAAGAGCAGCCACCAGGAAATAACTAGAGAAGATTCACTCATTGTTGCCACAAAGCCACCTCTCCCCTTCCCACTCCCTCTCCATGCTTATTCCTCCAACAGTGCTACAAAGACGTGCAGTCTGCGCCGGGAGTTGCTGAGCCCGAGCCGTGAGCTCCTCAACTCCGCGGGGGCCGTGCCAGGAGACCCGGGGCTCAGAGTCCTCCGAGAGTAGGTGTGGTGAGTCCAAGACCGTCCGAAAATTATTTTTTTTCCTAGAAACTACCTCCAAATATAGTAACAGGGAAGGGGCATTCCTAGAAATTCGGGAGACGTCAGAAAGGGAAGATTTGTGAAATTCAGCTTCGCTTCCTGCAGAGGGCTCCTAGCACAGGAAAAAAAAAATCAAGTGAGCAATAAAGTGCTTTTCGTGCTTCTCTGATCAGATAATGGTTAAAAAAAGAAGAATGGTAAAACACTTAACTCACGTTTCTCCGATATGATCTAGGAGTTTCATATGGGAAGAAAGCTAATCAGTAACCCCCTCTCCTCATTTTCTAGTAATGTTTATAGATGTCTATCTCCTTTATTTACTTTCCCCCATGTCCTCGTATCAGACCTATGCACACAGTAAATAAAAGGAATACGCATATGAGTAAAAACCGGGCGAAACGATAACCCTCCCATGTATCACAGGAACACTAATTAATGTTCATGTGTTATTTTAAACATGCTTTGTGGGTTGCATCTTTCCTGCTACACTGATGTGAATAATTCATGTTATTACAGTAGATGCGTGCAGTATCGTTACTTGCATGAACAGGAATTTGTAGGTTGGTTTTTATTTAAGGGCCCCAATACTGAGGACTGCTGAGCACTGTCAGTCCCCATGGACTTAATGGTGTCTTCGGCTGTTAATTAATTCTGCTCAGCAATTCACAGGATCAGGCCCTGACTGACAAATGTAAATTGGGACTTGCAGCAGACCCGCACACTGTCACGAGCCACTGTTGTTCCTCACGTGTCTCCTAAATCTGTGTATTTGCTTTCTGCTTGTGTCTAACACCTAATCCTTCTTTAGTCATATCTTTTTAAAAAAAACACTATTTGATACATTTCATAGGAAGCGGGAATGAATGTTTACAAAGCAGTAACAGATGAAGGTGTTTTTATATGCTATTAATTATATAAAGATGTCAATGTAATAAAGCATTGTTTATCCAGGAGTAGCAAATGTTGCTGTAAAACCCACAATAGCCAGCTTTTGGGGAAAGATAATAGATTTCAATGTGTGCAACTCTTGCAGGTTAATTGAATTTCCGTAATGAAATTCCCCTCAGCCACATGAAATCCTTGGGTTTGTTCTTTGAATTTCATTATGACTTGCAGAGTCTTCTCTGCCCCCAAATCAAATGCAATAAAAACACTGGAGTCTGGCTTTACTTCAGTGTTTTATAAACACTCACATTTAATCAAAACTTCATTACAGACACCTTGTCTGTCTGCAGTTTTGAAGGGGAATTAGCAGAGTTCACCTGACAATCCTACGTGTGCTTTGACTCCCAAGTATATTTTAACTGTTATCGAAGTGCTCAATAAACAACTGCTTCAAAATACAGAGCCAGCTTTCAGGGAGGTGCACCCACAGTGTTCCGTTAGCAATAATGCCTGGTTAGAAGTAGATTTATTTTAAGTAATCTCTTGGAATTCAAAACAGCTCTAGTTAATTGCAAGACGGCCTTTTTAAGCTGGCTGGCTTATTTGTGACACGCTGCTCTACTCCGCCTGTCACTCTCATTTCCTGAGTGAAAAAGTGAATGGCAGCTTCAAGTTCAGGATCTTTTGATCATTAAAAGAAATGGATGTGCTGTCCTCTGTTGGCCATACTGGTTGTCACATGCAAAATTCAATTAACTCAGAAAGGCAGCAAGAGGCTCTGTTGAAATGACAAAAATGATGAAACTAAATTAAATTTGCTTCACCTTCCTCGTTCACCAATAAGAATGCACAGTGTAAGGGATTTCTAAATCATTTCTAAAAGATGATGCAATGATGGGTACTAGAAGCTGGATTAAGGAG
This sequence comes from Himantopus leucocephalus, assembly GCA_003993805.1. Classification (NCBI taxonomy): domain Eukaryota; kingdom Metazoa; phylum Chordata; class Aves; order Charadriiformes; family Recurvirostridae; genus Himantopus; species Himantopus leucocephalus. Next base: position 2,978,469 of record RSEF01000014.1, read on the forward strand.
AGGACTCATTTCACATGGCTCCGTGCTATGGATTCTGCCCTGGGATTCAGCCCCATTGGACTCGGGCCACTGTTTTAACCACTTGCCGTGGGCCACCCACCTGGCATGGTGGGTGACACCGGGAGCTGCAGCCTCCCTCTGGCTCCAGGGCTGGCCCCCGGTGCGGCCAGGCTGCCAAGCGCGTGGTGAGAGAGGAAGTTTCCAGCTTAAATTTCACGTCACACGGTCTGGTCTAGGGACAGGGCCGTGTGTGCCAGTACGGATGGTTGGTGCTCACATGTAATGACTCATGTCATGTGGTGTGATGGCAGCTATGCAGCTTCTCGGAGCACCATAACTATAGCAGCTCTGGCTTTGCTGGGTATGCGTAATGCAAATTCCGGCTTGACTGCTCGTGGTGCCCTGCTGTGAGTTGTGCTCTGTGGAAATGCTCTGCCAGTAGCGTGTCCGCTTTGGGGCCTCATTTCAAGAAGAGTATGGAGCAACTGGAGAGGATCTGGGGAATTGTAGTAAGGATGATTAGAGGTGTGATTAGAGGTGTAGAAAACCTGACCTAAAAGGAGAGATTTTAAAATCTGGGGATTGTGTTGTGTAGAAAGGAGAAAGCTGAAGGCAAATACAGTAACACTTTCAAAAAGGTTTGATGTCACGTAAACGAATCTATGTCATGGCAGTAAACTTGTGTGGTATGTTATTTATTTTTACATCTTAACTGCTACCGAAGTTATCAATTTCTGGTCTGCACTAGCTTCTCTTATGCTGTGATTTCATAGTTTTCTAATTACAAAATTAATTTCAAGTAAATAACCATAAGACGTCTTAAAACATTACTTAGCAAAATTATTATCATGCTAATAATTTAGCAATGTTATGTAGCAAAATGTAAGTTCTGCCTGCAAACTATGGAAAAACAGGCTCTGTGTTACCTAATTTCGATGCGTGCCATGTAACACAGACTCACAGGCCTCAAACCATTGTTACGTGGGGGAGACGCAGCCGTAGCTCTCATGCATACCTGGCTTACTCTTACGTATTTCTGAAAAACAAGCAAAAATTTTTCGCATTACTCATCACAGGCAGGGTGGCTCCTCTCCAGGTTTATCCCTGAGGTTGTAGTAACAGAAAGCAGTATTTATTAGATATGTGTTTTGTCCTTGAGTTTTGAAAACCTTCTTACGATAGCAGCTTCAGGGACACAGCTGTTCCTCACTGTCCTTTGTATCCATGAGTGAAAATATTGAAGAAAACAGAAACCCATTTGGAACATTTTGTGTTGTAATTTTGCATGTGCTCTGTGCTGAAACTGTCACTGCTCAAAATCAATAATTTACCTTTTTCTTCTCTCTAGGGAGACTGGGCAGTGTTGTCACGGATTTCATACCAGAAATTTCAAGTTCAAAAATGAGCTGGAAGGTATGCACCATGGTTTCCTCTCTGCTGATGCTTCATCAAAGTTATGCCAAATTTGCGAAAGAGCAGTTCTGGAGACTTGTGAATGTTGACAGTAAACTAAGTGCAAAAAATGTTAATTTTAATTACATGTAATTAATACAGTCAGATAATGTTCATAACAGTAAATCTGTGCAAAAAAAAAAGAAAAGCCTTATATAGAATAAATGGTCACAGCCCTTCTTTAAATCAAAATACAACTTGAATGATGATTTTGACCTACCAACAGAATCTATGTCATTTATTTTAAAAGATTTTACAAAATGTATTGTAATGTACTGTAAAACGTTAATGACAGTTACTTTTTTCATAAAACAATTGTACAATTTTGATTCTAGACAACAGTGGTGCAGATGATGAGAGGAAGATTTGTCAGGAAGAAAACAAAACTGGCTGCGTGGACTCATCGGAGGTCAGTGAAACTTCAGACGGTAAGCAAATATCAAACGTGAATCAATAAAATTTCCTTCAGTGTGTAGCACTGTTATCATTTACATCGTTGGGATGGTTTTATGCGCTGTCAGCCCTTAACCGCGTGTGCTGGTTTGGCGGCGGGTCCCGTCAGTGTCCCTGAGGTGGCCGTCCCGGCTGCTTGTGATCCCGCTGGCCTGGCTGTGTCTGAGGCCCGCCGTGGTGGCTGTCCTGGGCAAGAGGGGAGCACGGCACATCGCCGCCAGTGTCACCAGCCCCACCTCCCCTCCCCCGCTGTCTATGTGACACGGGGTTGTTGTCTTTAAAAAAGTAAGTGGACGCTACCCAGACTGCAAATAATCCTTCTGGTTCAGTGGTTAGTGATACAGGTGAAACCACGTGTTTTACTAACCAGAAGACAGAACTAAATTAATAAAGAATTAAATTAATTATGGGGTGGGGGACCCTAATGAAAAGAGCCCGTAATTACAGGGTGCTCTGGGTAGCCGCAGCCTGTGGGAACATCTCTTCAAACAAGAGATCCTTCCCCTTGTTCCTCACAGGAGCGGATCCCTGTCGTGGCGGGTGCCGGCGCGTGCTGCCAGGCTGCTGCGCAGGACACACGTGTGACACGGCCCCGTGGCGTCGGCAGACACCGTTTCCTTACACACTTGAAACGATCTTCTTGAAAAGAATCTTCTGCAGGTGAGCTCGGGACCCTCTCGGGTGGAGGGTGAGGCCCCCGGGAGGGTGCTCTGAACAAAAACGTCTCGGAGCCGCACCAGGCGGGGACATTGGCCCGCAGGGGCCGGGGGGCGCCGGCAAAGACACCGCCGCGGAGCGTCACTGCTGCTCGGTTCGCTGCAGCCCGGCGCTGCCGCTTGCGGCCCGGTCACCCGCCCCACCGGCAGCTGGGCGCTCTCCCGCGCCCGGAGCCCTGCGCGGTACCGGGCCGGGCCGCCCCCGCCGGGCTGGGCTCCCCGCCTGTCCCTAAAAAGGGTCGGGGAAGGTCCCGCCGGCGCGCACCCGCCAAGGCACGGACGGGGTTCGAACCCGTGATCTTCGGTTTACGAGACCGACGCCTTACCACTTGGCCACCGCGCCTGCGTTAACGGCCCCTCCCGACGCCCTTCTATCGCTGGCGCCGCTCCGGCGCTGCCGGCCGCCCTCGCGCCAGCAGCTCCGCCTCGCCCCCCGCCACCTGTACCTGCGCCTGCGCCTGCGCGTGGCGGGCGCTTTGGCGGGCGCCGTGAGGGGCGCGGCCGTTCCCCCTCAGGCGCGGCAGCGGGTTCACCCTCGGTAGGTGTCCGCTGAGGAGGTGGAATTCGCGGGAGGGGGCTGAAGAAAGCCCCTGTCTCCGTTGAAGCGGCGAGGAGCTGCCCCGTCCGTCTGTGGAGGCGTCCGTCTTCCCGCGTCGGCCCCAGCGAGGGACGGGGCCCCGGGGCGCTCCCGCCTCTGAGGGCGGGCGGGCCGGGGCGGCAGAGGGGTGTTCCCCGCGGGAGGGGGTGGTTCTGTGGTGCCGCCGTGACTGGGGCGCGCGGCTGTGCTGCAGCCCGGGTTTTCTTTACCAAAAGATGGCACTCTTACATTAGATTAGTATACGTATTGAAAGCAATGTAGCGTTCCCCTCAGACCAGAACGAACGGGGTGGGGGGGGAGCCGAGCGGGAGTAAAACTTTCCTCTTCCGAGAAAAGAAGCAGAAATGCCAACCGTTGGGATAAGGAAATGGCAAATATCAAATTAAACTCACTAAGTGGCTGGTACTCGTTCACTATAAAAACTTAGTGTTGTGAAATGCGGAAAAGATACTAAAATACATATTTTTTCTAGATTTGGTCTCGTAGATATTTACAAGTGTGACCTGAAAACAAAGCGTTTAGTTTTCCTTTACTGTTCATTGTGGAGATCCCTTTAAATTCCCTATGAAACTTTTGCTGGACACCCAAGTTATATTCCACCTTCCTGGATGAAAAGAATTTTGTTTATTGATCTGAGGTGATGGTGGGGGGATACTGATCCCAGTTATGATTAGTGGGGTTTTTTGGGTTTGGGTTTTTTTCTTTTTTGATGGAAGAAGCATGTTAACAGAGGTACCTTTGTAAAGGTTGAGATCAGAGTTTCTAATTTGGTGGTGCTGTAATGCAGGTGTGTTAAAAGATTAATATATCTGTGTTCTTGTGGGATGTTCTTTGAACTTTCATCAGGAAAACTCATGCCTGATGGCTTGACTGTATCAGCAGTCGGTTCTTTAAAAGTTGCCGCTTGTCAGTTTCTCCGTGATAACCCTCTACATGCTTCTGTTTCAGCAAACAGAGCAATTTGAATTAGCTTCACCTGCAGTGAAAGGTGTCTAATTTAAGTTACCTTACTGGATAGTCAGCCCACCCTTAGTGTGTTTGCTATTACCGTGCGATAGCTGTCCCAAAGGTGATTCGTTTGTTTTTTTGAGTCCATACGGGCATAACTGATGGCCTGGCCAACCCAAATGCTTGCTGGAGTTTATCTGCTAGTCTTGTTCATCGGTAGCTTCAAAGGACATACCCTCATCTGGACTATGGAAAGTTGGGAAGCCAGAATAGTACTGTTGTATTCTGCTTCTGTCTTGATCATGGTGATCACTGCAGCACTTCAAAAGCATGATGATGCATAGGAGTGGAAACTGTCTTACTCAACTCTCACACCTGTAACTTTTATGATAAGGACCTCAGAGGGCCAGTTCCATTAGCTGACTGAAGAAGAGTTACTCCTCGTATTAGCAAGTTGGCAGCAGGAGGGAGTTAGATTTTAGTAGATCATGTTTGACTGATGTCCTTCCATTTCTGGCCGACTAGCTTATTACAAATTATGCTCTTTTATGTGCCAATACTTGCCACTTGTAACTTGTCCTTGCAGTTCCTGTGAAGCTCATGTCTCTGCTTGTTTTCTTTGTGTTTTTGTATCTTTGTGAGCTGAGAAGTAATTTTGCGATGGGAAGAACCAGACTATTTGAGTTATATGTGGAATTCATATCTCTTCAAGTACACTACATTTTTAATAAATGTATTCACTTGGCATCAGAAATAGTACTTAATGGTAAAGCAACGCTAAAGTCCTTCCTTAGCTGTACGGGGAGATTGAAAGTTTGATTTGAAATCGTAAAGATCTTCTGAGTAGACTAAGAGGAAATACTTGGTCAGGTTTAAAAAAAGTTGCCTACTCTCTGAGCCTAACTTCCTCAATGCGTCTGTTACAGACTTCCTCAATAGTCAGCTGATTTATCAAAAAGATAGTTTTTATAACTAAACATGTAAATTCGATTTTAAAATGTGTAATTGCCTGTGGGGGTTTTTTTTACTTCTGGATACTTTTATTTGAAAGTGTCTTTTCTGTTGGTCATCACCCTTGTTCGAGCTCTGTGTGAAAACTTTCATTCTTTATACTGAATCTTCCCTGTACAGTGTTTTCTTCTGACAAACTTTTTTAAAACACAACATGAATTTCCTAAAGGAAAGTCTTTAGAAGACTCCAGTGCTGAAAAGATGTCAGAGATTTTGTTGGAAGGAGACGATAATCACCAGGTTTTTTTCTTCTTTCCCCAAGATTCACTATTATGAGATGGAGGTGTTGCTTTAGGAGAGGGCTTTGATGTCTGTTTTAATGTACAAAACTAGGCCTTTCTACAAATCTCCCCAATTCTCACGAGAAGATAGCCGGGAACAGTCATATTCATGCAGAATTTGTGCAACTGTGTAGCTGGGTTTATAAAGACTTGGTATGGGGTAGTTGGAGTGCTCCTCAGTTATCTATTACTTAAGCTTAGACTTTGTCCTAGTTTTATGAAAGAATGTTTCTGTTCACTATTTTAACTTTTGATCAACAGCAGTTGTCTTGGAGGGATTCAAGAATGATGCAGTCTTATGGTAGAGTGGCCATGCAGTCCTTGTTCTGAAGAGAAGACTGGAGACTCATCTTCAGGTAACTTTTTATGTGAAGGGAAATATTTCTTAGAGTTACTGTATAAATTTATGGATAAACACTTACAGGAAAAAAAAATCCTCTAGCTGTTGCATCTCGGACGTTCCTCTAATTTGTTACGTTGATTCTCTTTTGAGGAAGGTCTTGGTGGGGATGTAGACTATAGCATGCGGTGTGGGGAAATGTGTGTGACTTCTTTGCTATCAAGGAAACATGTCTGACTTGAAACAGTACAAATATTCTAAGAAATTTGTCACTCTTTAGCAACATTTGTATAATACACAACAAGCTAATAGGCAGGAGTATATAGCATTTAGAGAGTGAAGACAAATGTGATAGTGATAGGACGAGAGGTAATGGGTTCAAGTTAAGCCAGGGGAGGTTTAGGTTGGATATTAGAAAAAATGTTTTCACTGAAAGGGTTATTCAACATTGGAATAGGCTGCCCAGGGAGGTGGTGGATTCGCCATCCCTGGAGGTGTTTAAAAAAAGGGTAGACAAGGTACTTGGGGATATGGTTTAGATGTGGTTTTGTCAGGTTAGGTTAATGGTTGGACTAGATGATCTGAAAGGTCCCTTCCAACCTTAACGATTCTATGATTCTCTGTGATGACGGCCATTTGTAGAACATGGTTTAATATATTCAGGTTTTATTGAAAACCAGGGTTTAGCTTGTGGAAGTTCATTCAGCATAATCTCAAGTTTCATCAGTCCTTCTTGTCTGGGTGTTTACGTCATAATACTAATATGAACACACTTTTGCGGGGAGGGTTATGTGTTTATATTTCTTGGTCTTTGTAAAACAATCAAAACCCCAAATTTCCAGTTGGCACCAACCAAGTGCTTTATCTCTGATATATTCTAATTATAAATTCTGCAATGCACAAATACATAGTCAAAAAGTGCTGCACTTGTTTTGCAATGTTTGTGTTTGGTGTGTGGTATCTGAAGGTAAGTTTGTGGCATATATAGTCTACAAACTTTTAGAATGGTTAAAGTTCATAAAGAAAAGGTATTTTATGAAATTTACAGGGCATATTAGTAAGTTAATTTGTTCAGTTTTACAGGCACTAATTATTTTATGGGTTTTGTAACACTTGGCTGAGTTCTGATATCATCAGCATAGAACAGACTTTAATAAGGAAAGGGTGGGTGATCTAGTATGGGGACTGCCTCCACAAGAGGAGAGTAAGTATTTAAATGAAGCAGCTTCATCATGAAAAGAAGCTTTGTGCATATTAAACAGCTTATACCTCATTCTCCTGAAGAAATGCACAAAGGTGTTCTGGAACACAAGCTGAGCAGAATACAAATGCAAATACCAAATCCTGTGATCCAGCACATCTTGAAAACCTTGGAAGAATTCAGGAAAGTCATGAATGAAAGTGGGTGTAATCTTGTCTGCATCAGAAATAATTTTCTAATCCTTTCCTTGCCTTATTATAGTTCTGAAATATCCCTTAATTTCTCACAGAAGAGTCTTATTCTTTGTACTTACTTGGGTGTTTTTTTACAAATTATTTTTTATTGTTAGAGAATTACAGGTAGCCTCTATGCAGAAAAATGTCATACAAACACTATTATTTACTTTCTTGTTCAATTCAAAACCAGTACTGTAAAGTATAAAATAGGATCACAGTGTTTTGTAGCTGATAAGAATGCCCATATAAATTTACTTGGGGATTATTTCTGTATCTATGACAATGTAACTCAATTAGGAGCAGAAGTCTGTATCGCAAGGTGAAACATACCCAGTAATCTGCAGTGGTATTTTAATAGTTTCATTAGACTTCACTCTAAGAGGCCTTAAAGGTTCATTTGCATAAGTGAACAAAATGTTGCATTTGACTCACAAATGAGGTTAAACTATCTGGGGAACATTGAGAAGCTTGCCTGATCGCACAGGCACAGTTTTCTAAGAGAAAGATCTCAGATCTGCGTGGCCTGATCTGAGCAGCTTAGTGGAATCATTCCACCACTCTGCTCCAGGGCAGTGACATGAGAGGTTCACAACAGGAACATGTACCTCTCTGGAATGCCTCATTTATTCTGTATTTTGAGTTGCCCTTTTTCCCCTCCCTGAAAAAATCCCACTTGGAAGGAGGAGACACTCTTAGGTTTTTCCTTATTCACTGTGAGCCAGTATTAGAGCCCCCTGTCTCCCTTGCTGTTTCTTTTATACATGACTTCAGTGTTGCAGCTTGTTCCTCTCTCCACCAGCAAAAGGTGTGGACTAATCCAAGAGATTATCCTTTGGGAATTTTGCTAGAGACTTGACGCTCTGTGGTTGACAAAAATACATACTAGACACTCATACTGTATTTTTCCCAAGTCCTACCACAGCATGTTGAGTTTTGGTCAATTCTTGATTCAGTTCCTTTTGATGGGGATGGGTTTAAACTAGTGCTTGTTCAGTGATCTCTTTAGTTATGACCAATATGCAGTCATATGTGCTCAATGCATTATGTAACTGTAAAGTCCTCTTCTACGCTAGACTTCAGAAGATTTTTTAAATAAGATGTTTTGCTCTTGTGAAGAAGAACAATGTCCAGAATTACTTAATACGTCTATGGAGTTGCCAGTACACTGTCAGAGCTTCTTAGGTTTGTGCAGTTAACACATGGTTATTCTCTGGGTAGCCTAGCAAAAGCACTCCATTCCAAACTGTTCATACCTTCTAAGAAGTACTGTGCCAGGATAGGCATTCTTGGAAGCTTAGGTTTTTAAGATTGCGCTGATCCAAAGAAACAGTAATTTTTCAATGAACTAGTTGCTAGATGAGGTATGGGGGGGGTGAGCCCCAGCAGCTGCACATAATGAAATTATGATGACAAATTACAAAATAAGGACTGTATGGCTTACGAGGTATATAAAAAGGTCATTGATTACAATTGTTTTAATTTTTATGAAGCCACTTCATTTGAAATCATTTTTCTATGAAAATATGTTAAAGAGTATCACACATATTTTACCTGTATGTTATGTAAGATAGTTACACTTGTGCATACATTAGGATTTTTTTTTTTTAAAATGACAGAAGTACTGAAAAATCTGGGTTCTTACTGTACCTTTTCTTGATAAAAGAATAAAAAACAGCCGAGGAATTAATATAATAGTATTGCTGGAAGGAAAAAAAAAAAAAGGCCAAACCTAAACTTTGAGAGTTCAGGAAGTCTGTTTTGGCTCTGATTTTGAAGACAAATCATCATTCTTTTGGAGCTTGTCTAAGTGTAGATTTTATTCTTATTCTTTTTTGTGACAAAACCACTTAGAACATAGGCCAACTGTTTCTGGCTTCTAAAAGTCAGAATTTTTATTGATTATTATTAATGTTTTTCACTTTTAAGTAGTAATCATAGACAAACGAACACAGTTTTCCTTTTTTATTTGAGACACTTAGCAAAAATGCTGAAATATCAAACATTTCCTCAGTAGCTACAATATTGCCACTATGTACAAAATATTTGATAAATGTAGTACACATATAAAAATACAGTATGCATTACATATATACAGTACAATGTGCAAAACATATGGCATTCAAACATACGGAATTGATTTTAGGGGTGCAAACAGCAAATACAAAGGCATCATGGTTTCTTATAAAAGGCAATACATAAACTGACGCCCTGATTGCCAGAATTTGCATTTAGTAAAGTAGTGCTTAAATGAAGAGGGCCCTGGAGACAGGTGTCTGTCGTCTTCTTTTCACAAAATGAGATGCTAAGACATAATTACGACTATGAAAAAAAGAAAAGAAACACCTCCTAGGGATAGCGTTATTTCTACTGCAAGCAGTACTGTGAAGAAAAATCCTATCTGGAAAAAAGCCTGTGCTATTACTTAATACAAATTTCTCAAACAACAAAAACAAGTCTGTACTGTTAAACATCAAAAACAGCTTTGAAAATATCTACATCCTTAATTTTAAAAAAGTACAGATAATACTTTTGGGGATTTAATTTCCTATGCTTCAAAATACAAAGTGCCTCCTTTGGCAATATAAATGGCAACGCTTTGGTTCCTATTTAAATTTTTATATTATTATAATTTATTTTAGGCTGTCTTTTGAATATCTGAGCTGTATTTTTTAGAAAAATAGTGTGATTATATAGTTATTAACCATTCCCTGCTTTTTATTGAGAATTTGCTCTCATAGCCAGAATGGCTTTTTTGGCTAGATTTCTACAAGTACGTTTATGCACTTTTAACTTAAAAAGTCTTTATATTCAGTATTGGACACTACAGAATGATGTAGGTGTCTCTTTTTTGCACTTTATATTTATTCCTAGCAAACTGGTATAAAAGGAATATTTGAGATTACTTCAGCTTTTAATGGATGGTCTTTATTGGCCATGTATATACTATATGCAGCTCCATTCCACGTATCTCACATAAAAAAAGATCTGTAGTATGGTCTAGAATTCATCAAAAGGCAATTTAATAGACCACAATATAAACAGTTTTAACAGAACATTTACTAGAGATAAGTGGAAGAAATTTTTTCCAGTTTTAATAGAATTTGTTTTAAGTTTATAATACACTGAAGATGCCATCCAAATAATAGTTGTTTACATCGGCGAGCTTTACTGTGTTTTGATTACATAATGCCCTTCCAGTTAAATGTATTCTGTGATTGCATTTTTTCTGCCTTGAAAGCAGTTCAGCAGCTTGTGCTTGGTTTCCAATTATGGTGCCTACACTTCTCAGGCATCAGAATGTTTGGGATTACATAACAAAAAAGTTTAATATTGAAACTCCCATTTTGATCACCTGCTTTCTTGAACGTAACTCCTGTTGGTGAATTTAGAAATACCTTGGAAAGAAATTTCAGTATTAAGCTGTGGCCTCAGCTTTTTAAAGGTCTGATTCTGCAAGCCCACATTGCTCGGTTAGACTCTAAATTCCTGTAGAAAACAACTGCCATAAATTCATTTTATTCTCAGGGAGAAGTGCTAAATTTATGACAATGATTCTTAACTATTTATAATGTTAAACAAAATTTTGCCTGTAAACTTACTTGCCTTAACTAATGCTGAATGGCACTAAAAGTGCGTAACAAATATCATTTCTGTATTAAACACAGGATGGGATTCCTCTTGATTAACATTAGCCTTGTAAAACATGTCTGAGCTCTCTCCGTTGTCTAGAAGTGTAACACCAACTTTTGATTTTCACAGATAAAATGGTATTCTTAATTACTTTGAAGGATCTACTGACAACACATTTGATAGGATGTGTTCTGTTAGTATATTGCAGCCATTAAATGGCAAATTTAGTGCCAGTGCATTTCTTTGCAACTGTTCTCTTAATGAGAAATATATTCAGTTCTGTACAGTCAAACTGCACAGGCATGATGAAATTCTAAGATGTGTTTGTGTTACAAAAATTGTCATGTAAAACATGCACACACAAAAGTCTAAGCAAAACCTATTTCTGCCATAACAGGCATATATAACTATAGCAAATATACCACATTTCAGAACAAAGCCTAAAGCAAACCATTATATATAAGGTTTAATACACATAATTCTGAAATGTACAAAAAAGTAATCACACATTCCCTACACTAGAATATTTGTACTTTAAAAACTAAAATGATCCCGTAGTTTTTTTAATAATTATTTTTTTTTGCAAATAGAATTTTATAGTAGAAAGATATACTGTACTGATAACAACACATCTCAACTGTTTGGGTTTATTTCTGCACATAGATTCCTATGGAGTAGTTAACATTCTACACTGCCAATCAGGATAGTTTTGTAGCAAGATGACTTTGCCAGTTTTAAGCTCTATTTACATGCACATCAAAAATGACAGTACAGTTGCTCTATGTTAATTTGTCCTCTAAAAATTAATTCACTTGCCTCTTATTTAATCAGAGGGCAGGGTCAAAAAGGGGTAACTCTAACCACACATGTGGTATGATGTCCGGTATATCACATAATAAATTGACAGTACTGCAGAACACTAGCTTTCATTCAAAGTTGTTCCTATCAGACCGAGAGTCCTTAATTCTTATTCTCGTAACAGCTGAGGGCACTTACTATCTCAGAGTATTAGCTCCCAAGATAATATGATGAAAAGGAATGCAAAAAGTTGAATGTATTTGTTTAATGTTATTGAAGAGTCCTATACCATCAAAATTTAAGGCAGACAGTCCACATGTAATGTTGTACTCAAGTATTGTAGGCACAGCAAGAAGGAATAAGGAAATAAACCTTTCAACTTCATCTTTTGTTGTGAAAATCTCCACAGATTGTTTTTCTGGACTTGGTTTCAGATTAAAGTAAATCCTGGCCTGTAAAACTACTGAAGATAGATAATGATTTAAAGTGCTGATAACTGATATGATGCAAACATACGATGCCAGTTTAAATCCTGAATCAATGATGTAATCCACTATTTTATCTGAAGCCAATGGAATACTGTAATATTAGTACACCAGACTGCACTGTATATCTAGAGACATAAATTTGCAGTTAATTCCACAACGTTTTCTCACAAAAATATTTTGTTTGATGTTAACATGATGGTGTTATGTTTTGTTTTTTTAATGTGATACAGGTTGCTGAATAGTTAACAGCTACTTCCCGTTTTCTTTATTTCTTTGATACATATCATTACTCTAAGATGTAGGAAAAAGCTTCAGGGCATTTTTTCATTAGTTCCTACAAAACTTTATTTTTTAAGGTTGGTGGTGAGGAAGGAATTCTTCAGAGAGATCAGTTTTCAGACTAGTAAATATATCACGTTTCCGTTGTTCAGGAAATAGGGGACTGTTTCCTTTTATCTTAATTCAGCAATTCCCTAATACGAAATAATGCCTATTTTATGTGTGATTATCAGCCTATGTCATGTATGGCAACATTCAACAGCTATTACCTGAGAGACAACCATAGAATTACAAAGTATGTATTTTACTTCTATTTGCATTTTTTGTTTGTTTTTCCAACTGCTTTCATAATAGACTCTGAAAAAAACAACTAAGGGCTTAAAAAAAAAATATTTTCATGTGCTGTGAGGTAAAAGCTTAATTTTTGCTATTTGCTGGACCGTTTCAGGTATGCCTTCTTACCACAAAACAGTACATCCTGATACTGCTTATTAGCCTTTTATAATTTTTCATAAATGTGTGCTATTTAGGATTCTCACTGAGCAGCTTCTCTGTTTAGCTTCCCTGACGTTATGCAGCGGTAGATAAAGCTGTTCGATAGATAAAGTATTCATTAAGAAATGATGGCGGTCCTCTCAGTACTGTCCCATGCAACTCAGTCTGCTCCTACAAACATCTTTTATTGAGGGCATTGGGACTATTCTTGCATAGGTGCTTGCAGGATCATAGTGCACAACAGCATTAATTAAACTTTTCTACTTCCTCAAACTGTTCTAATACGCTGAGATACTGGATTCAATGATCTAACAAATATCCTCAAACACAAAGTAAGTTAGGATATTTATTATTTCCATTATAGTAATCTCTTGTTTGAAGACACTGTTCCCCTCTGTTCACAAAAATAAGCTATACAAAGTTACAAGAGTATACAAATAACTGTCTGATATACACATTAAAACCTAGCTATTAAATCCAGAGCATTGCTATACAAAATTCAGTGTTCTCAATATTACCTGGCGTAGCTACAGTGGATTTCTTTGCAGTTACACTTATGTCCCTTTGGATGCAGTTAAATTCTTCCCTCATGATTAAAGAATGGGGGAAGAGTTTTAAAAACCACAAAACCAAAATATAAAAACAACTTGAACAAATTAAGAGACTAGATATATGAAATTTCACTGAACCAGCCAGTGCTTCTACTTGCCTTTGCCCTCGCTTATCACTTTGAACCTGGCTCAGGCTATCCACAGGAACAATGAAGTGCAGTGATACCTCACCCTCCCCCAAACATTTGCTCACTGTGTCAACACAGACAGTTGAAATCTCACTTTTTCTCCTCTAAGTTTAGCCATGTTGTGTTGCTCATTTAAGCACTACAGAGTCAGAGACGTAACTTCATTCTCAAATATTTGTGATGCATTTACCTTGGGGTACTTTTAATCAGTAAGTACAATCATCCTTTCTTGACTTGTGAAATACAGCTTTCAGATGGCCCTGATCTGCATTACTGATAGGAGCATAAAGTAATTCACTGTTGTAAACTTGAAAATCAATAAGGAATTAGCTTCAAGCATTTGTTCTTCCAAACATTACAGTCCTAATTTATGTTAACTGCAATCAGAATGGTATAATAATGGACCTCTGCTGTAAAGAGACTTGCAGGTCGTGTTCTCATTGGCTATAGCTTAATCCCAGTGCAACTGTAAATCTTGTGGATCTAGAAAGTCAGTGGAAAACACGCTGGGGGCAGTAGAACTGAGAGGAGTGAGTCCAGATGAGGAGCTGGGCATTGTAATGTCTAGCCATTCCATATTGTCCAAATTTGTATCAGGAAGGTCAAGAGACAAACAAGAATTATTAGTGGTAAACTGCGGGTCGGATGTTTCCATGGGTGAATGAGTGTGATCTAAAATGCTGGAGTGATTAAGCAGATCATTCTGGAGGTCTTCAATTAAAGAAAATGACTCTCTGTCCTCGTTACTGCTTGTCAGTTGAGGAATTTCATTACCTGATGGCAAAGTTCCATCCAAGAGGGCTTCAAGTTGGTTTTCCAGACTTATAGACAAGCTGGTTGTTGGTTCTAAGGACACAGGAGGAGGGGCCATTTGGATTTGTGGTGGTGGGCGGGATATCACTGTATTCACTGGCATTGTAGTGATGTTGGCTGTTACTGGTCTCATTTTAGAAATGGGAGATGGTTCCTCCTTTATTGGAAGGGAAATCTCTGCAATAAAAAAACCAACACATTGTTGAATTCAGAAAAGATAATGACATATATCCTCAGGCTTACAACTTCCACCCCTTTTTTGCCCACTTTGGGTGAAGTCAAAGGAGTCAGTCATTTTGCTGTTCTGATAATATGAACATTACATATATCAGACTATGTCAGGTAGTCTGTGAACAACAAAGTATATTAAAACATGTTCCAGAGTTGTGCTTTCAGTAATACTTCAGCCAATTACAATATTTATATTGATGAAAAAAGGAACAATTTTCTAGACGTTAGCTTTACCTCCTTCACATTTATAGTTCTTCTGACTAATTAAAATAATTATGGAACCAACACATATCCTCATTTAGAGAAGAATACCTGAACCAATTTTCAGTTCTGTCCCTGTTTAGTACTGTGTCCACCTTGATGAATTAGAGTCTAAGAGATCAGTTGATTTGATTAAGATGCATTTATTCCTGATTCTAGAATCTAAAACTACTCTTCTGGCAAAGCATTACTAAACAGACCCTCTCTTGAAGTACACTAATAAACTAAACATTTTTCAGCGTAGAACTTGCTTACGTAAGTGCAAAAGCCCTGAATGCTTTACTTTTCATAAAGAGGATCAGGAAACATTTGCTTTGTTATGGCACCTTGGCAAATACGGAGTAGTTGTTACCTTTAAGATCAAATAGATGTAGTAATATAACACTCGAAGCAAATATTTAACTAAGGACACCAATGTTTCCTACATCCTCTGTTACAGAGGTAGAATTTCTTCAAACTATTTATGCAGTACTTTTATTAAAGGACTGAAAGCATTTTTGAATTTAGCTTGAGTTGATCACTGCACAGGTTACTTATCTCAGTCTGTCACTGTCTACTCCATTTTCTTCAGCTGACTTTGCAATTTGCTTCAAAAAAGAGAAAATACTTTGATGTTTAGAATATGGCTAAAATCTCCTAATAGCCTACAATCAGTCACTTATGTCCTGCCATTCACCGCTGTCAAGATCCTTATGTGACAGTAGTACAAAACATTAAGTTAATTGAATTGCTTGGTACCAGAACATTTCTCAGTATTGTAAATGGCTTCTTAGTCTACAAAGCCTAATTATGCCTGAAAGCCTCCTTTTACTGCAAAGCTACTTTGTATGTTACTTTGGTTATTTCAGTTCCTTTCTGATAGCTCTCGTATTTTAACTGACATACAAAGTTGTTACTCATTAATCTCTCTAGTAGTTCATACTTACTTTTTCCAGTAATGTATCTTTGTTTTTTAGAGTTGATAATACATGGTTATATTTAATGGAATTTTAGTAACACCATGCTTTAACTCTTACCTTATTCTATCTTTTGTATAATTTCAATATACATTACATGGAATTGCTCAACTTCTCCAATTTTGATAAAATGTATCTGTGCTAACCTAAGGTGTTATTTTAATTGTTTGAAGGTTTAAAGGTTTGCCTGGGCTAATTTACTAGCAGAGAAGTTCCAAAGCAGGTTGACTGTATGTGTTTTGGTAAATGTTTTCTTTAATAGATAATTACTGCATACTTTCAGAAATAATAGTTTCATTCGGGCTGGATAACTTATATCTCCTCTCCCTGGAAGAATTCTTTCCTTTGATTATAGAACTGAGTTTTTTATTATCAGGTTTTAAATCACTACATCACACAGATGTCAATTAGCTTACCTCCGCTCTTGATGAGAATATCAAAAAGATCATCCATCTGCTGACTGTGCGCACTGGAAATCTGTAGTGCATGAGAAAATGGTTATTCTTTTTCATGTAGTATTTTTTCCTAAGCTGATGGATCCTAGCTTCTCTCAAGAGTACAGAGGTACTAACCTATGATCAAGACTAAAATTCTTCATATTAAACTGTCAATCTATAAATCAGAGAAATAGTTTGGAGAGACCTTTGTAATTCCTGTGGTCAGTTTCAGTACAAAGGAATAGGGAAAAAAATCTGAAAAGCAAGACAAAGATTTCATGAAGGCAACCTAGAAGACAGCTGCAGAGAACTAGGGATAGGAAGGAGAATTACTAACCCTGTTTTGTAGCAGGGTGAGTATCTGGAATAACTGCAGGACTTCAGGGGTGCACCCTGAAACTGCTTTCTCTCAGAGATATCCTGCAAATAGCTATCGTGTAAGATGAATTATGTTATGTAAGGGTTGGTTTGGGTTTTGGTGTTTTTTGGTGGTTTTNTTTTTTGTGTGTTTTTTTTTTTCCCCCCCCCCCCCCAGTTTGTAGATTCATGTTCTTTTCTTTTTTGAAGGGGGGGAAGCTTTCATCAACTGTTTATCTGTTTGTTTTAAACAGCCACCTCCTGAATGCCTGAATCTTAAGCAGAAGGTAACAAAACTCCCACAAACCCATTCTTTCAAAAACGGTCTAGGAAAAGTGGAAACTTTTACGATGGTCTCAAAACTAAAACTGTTTTAAAACATTGGTTATACTCTGGAGATGAAAAGTGGTTTGTCATCAAGAGGTCTAGCTCCTGAAAAGAGGCCAGTGGGAAGGCACTTCCCTAACTGGTAATGATAGAGTCGCATAAGAAGTTCTGTGTGCCTTCACTGTGTGGATGTGTCACATATGCCAAGAACATATGAAATGGCATTAGATACCCATGCTTCTGCCTCAGTGTCTGCCACCACAAAACCAGCAACCAATACTAAGTTGCTACCAGGTTTTATCTTTTGGGATAGCTCTGAAACGCATGAGGTTAGGGATGCTAATTAGTTTTGTTTGCAACTTTCCTCCAACATGAAGGGTATCATGGTGTACCAAAGCATGACACATGGTAAGCTAACAGAGCATTCTGTAGGATTATTCATCAAGCTCACTAAATATAGCCTCTTTTGAAGCAAGCACCTGTGCTCGTGTGTGTATATATGTTTGCCTAAGTGTGTATAAACACACACACCTTCTCCTCAAGCTTACTCACTTTGGAAAATATGAATATATTTTCTCCCTTCTAAGTCTTAAGTTTGGGTATCATACATCCTTGAAACAAGTCAGTAGAGGGCTAGTTATTGTTAAGTAGCACTAGCAGCATTATCCCAATTATATATATCACCAACGCGATACTGTAAGACTTATTTACGTCTGTTGCTTTAACAAAAAGAATCATGAAACAGGAGTCCTGCAGTTAAATACAGTTATGAAAATATTAACAGGGTATGTTAGAAAATCTTGACACCAAGCAAAAAACTAAAATAAGCAATGGCTTTGATAATTCTTAAGAAAAAAAAATGGTTTTAATAGACTAAACAGGAGAAAATAACTACCTCACGGTGCGATGTCTGAATATTGCGGGTCTGTTTTATGGCCTCTTCATAACGAGGAGGATCTTTTGTCTTGGATACTGTGTTATTGAAGAGGGACTGTTGAACAATATAAGGCTGGGCTTGAGATGGAGAGCCAGGCTGCGTGAAATAACAAAATAATGATTAAGCAATACATTCTAGTGAATTCAAGATGTATCAAGTTCTATAGGTTATCCTATTTTGTTGTATCAGTCTATGTATTTACAAACAACAATAGCATAGGTAATCAGAGGGATAAAATAATAGTTTCTTTCTCACACACACATACATATATGCATTATGAAAATCTACAAAACATTCTTCTTCCTTGAGTGAACTGCAGTATGTACATAGTCACATGTTATTTAAGAATAATAATATAAAACTGAACTTTATGGAACATTGTTGTGCTAATCTTACCTTATTAGGAGTAGCAGGTCCATTCTGCACAGAGGGAACCTGATTACCACCAGTATGAATGTTGGAGTTTGATGTTTTATTAATAAAAGATTGTGAAGGTGTTGTAACTGGTGCAGTCTGATAGGAAAATACTGTATTTGACGTGGTAGGTGGAAAAACCTGTAAAGGATTAATATGTCAGTCTTAGGTTGTGGGTTTTTTTTTTCAAATTAATAACATCAGGTAGATGACATTAATAAGTTTGACTTTTTTTTTTTAAATACTTGCTTGCTTAAATTCCCTATCGAGGGAATGTTACTTGTACTGATTTTTCCCTCCAGTGGAATAATTTGTAAATCTAGAACAATTACTCTTTCAAAGAAACTTCGGTGGCATGCTTTCATTTATCACTAATAACTAAAACTATTTTCCTGCAATTTTCCAGGAAGCATGAGAAAATGTGATACAATTTTTCCAAAATACATTCAGAAGAGTATGGAACAGTTTAATACAGTATTATGCACGATTTCTCCACCTAGTGGACAGTCAATAAAATGAATGTATTTCTGGCCCGATACAAGTATGTGTATGTATCCACATTGATATATGTATGCACACTTGTCCTGTGCTGCCTGTTTTAAGACAGAATGGTTTGGTTTGTGCCATGTAATTCTAATTTCTTTTAATTACAGATATCTATGAGTACTGAGGGACGGGCAAAAGATATAACCGATGAACTGGGGTCTCAACTGTAAATTTGGTTACTGGTATATAAACTTTTTATTTCTTCAACTGATAGTCCATACACTCATGGCAAATGATTCCAAGCAGTATCCTACTTCTCATATTCTTCAGTTAAAGGGAAAGAGGAGCTATGAATGTATGAGCGCGTAAGGCCGTTCTTTTAAATTCAGTTTTGCTCCCAGATGATTACGACAAAGGTGTGACAAATCTTAGATCAGGGATGGAGATAAAGCTAGGATAGCTTTGTGGAATACAGTCTGAATACCAAATTAAGTCTGCTGTGAGAGGGCTTAATACAGTTTTTGTTAGCCACCTGGATCACCTCTCTGAAAACCTTTACTTTCTAGATGTCTGCCACTAAGGTGAGTGGCTGTGGAGATGTCTCCTTATTACTGAGTGAATTGAAGAACAAGGGCCATGTGGTAGCTAGAATGTGAAGAGACACCTCAAGTGTGTAGGAGAAAATAAATGGAATAATCGGCTGGTTTACATAAAATTCTGAGCTACCTGAGGAAATCTAGATGAATTCAAGGGAAACTGGTTCTGGAAAACAACCGTTTATGGAGATGATCACTATTAGGAAGACCAACTTCACTAAAAAGCGTTAATAAGTAACATTACTCACAGTTCATTAGCTCAATCTGCCTACTGAAATATCCAAGCCTTGTGAAATGCAAACAGCAGAAAGGCAGATCTAATGCTGAATGCATGAAGACCATCCTGATCTATTGTGCTACATCAGTATTTCACATTCTGATGTAAAAAATAGTGCAATTGCACTGTCTGGTTTCCTGTGTAAAAGATGGCAGTAGATGTGTGAGAAAAACAGCTAGGATAGGCAGATGCAAACTAAAGTCTGCTGGGAACTATGTGGTCTCCATGGCAACTGATCTGAATAGGGGGAAAGACCAGAGGGTACCATTCTTGGTTATCTCCTGCAATCACTTCAAGGAACTTTGAGACAGCAAAGGAAGCAAACTGCTAGACTCTGGCACTACTACATGCCTCAGGATGACTGGAAAATTTCTATATAGGACCTGTCAAATTAACAAGGGGAGACTAGCCCCTCAACAAATCCCAGAGAACCTGGATGAAATCTGCTTTTTGCATATATGTCAGTTTCGACTTCTATAGTATAACCTCAATGTCCATGAAATTAAACAGGTTGAACAAGCAGTCTGAAGAGTGGATGCTCGTTTAGTTGTGTTCCCTGTTATTAGCCAGCTGTAAGAGAATGGTAGGGCATAATCATACATCTTCTATGATAAATTCTTCTCTGGAACAAGAGCCTTAGCAGAAGCAGATTAGAGGACACTGCACAGGTAGAAGCCTCAAATCACGTCAGAACATGGGTTTTATGATCCACTTTTATAAAGTGAAATATAAACTTCAAAAGCTACTTTGTAAGAATTACATAACATACTGTAAAAATTACCTTCTTCATCTTGGAATTTCAGTCGTTTCCAAATTATCCTCTCCTTGGGGCAGGCTGAAAAACATTGTTCTCCCAAGCGATAGGAGCCTTAGAGTTGACAGCACTGATAAGGAAGCAATAAAGTTCCAAAACCAGTATCTGAGTTCCTAATAATAGAGGTCAGCCTGGAAGAGGCTCAAACAAGGAGAAAGCCCTTTCTTTTGTGATGACTGGTGCTGATAGGTTGGTATCAGTTACCATATGACACCTTGACAGGCTTGAGAGGTGGGCCTGTGTGAACGTCATGAAGTTCAACAAGGCTAAGTGCAAGATCCTGCACCTGGGTCAAGGCAATCCCAAGCACAAGTACAGGCTGGGCAGAGAATGGATTGAGAGTGTCCCTAAGGAGGAGGACTTCGCTGATGACTGGTTGATGAGCAGCTCAACATGAGCCGGCAACATGCACTCGCAGCCCAGAAAGCCAACCATATCCTGGGCTGCATCCCCAG
>RSEF01000014.1:2999594-3166164 GCA_003993805.1 Himantopus leucocephalus
TGATCTTTAAGGTCCCTTCCAACTCTAACCATTCTATGACATGAACATGACTGGATTGGCCCTCGCAGCTGTGCATCCTGTGCTGATGAACATCTGTTTTGAAATGGGACATTTCAGAGCTGATTACTTTGGGTAGAGAGGAAGAGAAGGATTTATCTCTGAATCATTCTCTGCATTCCTCAGGAAGAGATGTATCATAGGTATGGTGGGGTTTTAACTCACTGGAATTGCTGTCCTCAGTATCGGAGTCCATAGCTTTCTTTGTGAGCAAGGATGAAATTAACAAGGAAAGTAGGAAGACTAAAAGGAATGCCTGTAAAAGAATAAATCTCTGAAACCACAGGTAAAAGCTTTCTCTTAAGAACTGCCTACAAGAATCTTCCATTTTGAGCCAGTGACAAATAAGAGAAACTGACTGGAGTACCTGGTATACTGCTTATGCCATGCATGAAGAAGAATGTTGCAAGAGTGGTGCCATAAGAGTACTGTTAAGATAAAAAGTCTTTAGCCTTACGTATTTCTTTGCAACTGAAAAATAAAATCCTGCATGGACTAAAATTTTGAAAGAGGAGGAGTTACAAGCCCATTGTGTTGCACAGAAAAATATGGTACAGAGATGTTTGGTGACTTGATCATTTATATAGGACGCAGATGACATAAAAGATTCTAAAAGCACTGCCTAGAATTAGATTACACAACTATTTATCGTAATGCTTATTGCTATCCACAAACCTTTCTGATTTGTTGGTTCTGACCAAGTGCATGCTGCGTGATGGTATTTTGTTTTGATTGTGGAGTGTGCATCTGAGGTGCTGTCTGGACCAGGCCAGAGGAAGAAATAGGAGCAGGTATTTGTGATGGGGTCTGTATTCCAGCCTGTGATTGAGCCTAAAGGATGAAGATAAAATATTTGCATTATTCTTATCTCACAGTAAATTACATCATGTAAAAAAATCTATTGCATAGATTATGCAGAATAGCAATAGCGTGTATTCTGGGAAGGATGAGCGTGAACTGTGTATAGGAGACAAAATTTTTACTCTGTTTGGTACTGGTGAGTTCCCAGCTAAAAGCTGGTGTTTGTTTTGCCAACAGAGTTTAAGAAAGATAAAGACAAACAGGAGAGGGTTCTAGTGGAGAGCAACGAAATAATAAGAGATAGAGCATAATTAGTAAGAAAGGACTGTAAGAACTGGGTTTGAGTAACCAGAAAGACAAAACTGATGATGCAAGAAAAAGGTTGCTTTTAAGAAGACCATATTAGTTTTCAATGGCCACTGAAAGACAAGAAGCATGTCTAACCTCAGGAAAGACATTTTTAGCTGGTAGTTAGGAAAACTTTCTGCAGTATCAGTGAAGTGCAGTACCAGAACAAGCAGCTTAAGGTTGTTACAGAATTCTAGCAGGATTTTAGAACAATTTAGACAAAGATCTGTCTGGGTGTGTAGCTACCAGGAATAGCTCTTGCACTGCGGACTGTGGGGCCCGTCCCCATCAGAATTTTACAGCCCTTGTAAGTATTGCTAAATGTGATGGTGCACATGCTAGCACCAAAGCCTAGGCCCACAACATGCCACAACAGCCAAGTACACGCTGGAGCTGAAATAATAGTTTACTGGCACAATAACCACATGGGTGGCAGGGGATTTCATCTAGCTATGTCCCAACAATGCCACTGGGAAGTATATGCTTAATTCTACCTTAGACCAACAGGTTAAACTGTTTCAGCTTGGTCAGATTACTTCTACCTCTTCATTTATAACCTATCTTGGTTTGTGCTGTATTTTTTCACTGTGATACTACCTATAATCAGCCTAGAAATAACATTTGTGTAACCATGGTTTCTTTTTGTAGCTCCACTGGAGTTCTACAACCTAGCATTCACATTTTTAAATACAATGAGCCAGCACCACACAAGGAAATTCAAACACGCGTTTTGCAAACAGGCACACCTCCAAACGAAGTACTTGGTTTGTAGCTCGCTATTACAATTTGGAGTTAACAAAATGGTGGTGTATGCTGATATAAATCAAAATCAACTGTACATGGAGGCAGTACATGGTAAGACAAGTACTTTTCAGGAAGGAACATCTGAGAACAAAAGTTGCAAAGAAAGCAAGTACTAGAAGAAGTTACAGATTGGCTCTGAAGTTTTTCTACTCTTCTCCCTAAAGCAGAAACAAACTAAGCCTCATTTTTAAGTTAATCTTACAAGCAGCACATGTACATATTTATACTAAATTAGGCAAATAGTGCCATGCACTTTACGTGATGAAAAATAAAACCACCCTTACCTGCAACTTTATATTTCCAACTGGTAGCTGCACTGCAGTGGTAGAATTGGGTCCCTGGATAGATAGTGGAAGGAGCAGCTGTGCAGTTCCTTGGGTAGTTAATAAAGCTTGAGGTTGGGCAACAACTGCAGTTTGTGGCTGCCTCTGTGGATTAACATAAAATTGGGAAATGGCATTCTGAGATTCAGCTTTGGCCACAGGTATCTCCTGCTTGATAACAACTGCCTTTTTGGCAACTGGATTCTGGCCACTAGTATATACTGATTGTCCTAATACAGGTACAGATTGGCTTGTACTAGAGCAGTCAGTAAGAGCATTTTCATCTTTGACAGCAGCACTAAATTGCTTCTGTTCCAGAGCAGCTGAGTTACCAGAAGCCTGAGACTGTTGCTGTTGTCCCCGTTTTTCAACCTCAAGTTGCATTTTCAGTACTTCCACAAGTTTTTGCTCTTGTTCCAGTTTCCTTTTGAGCTCTTCAATCTGCTTTTCTTTTTCTTGAAGCTTGCGGTCCTTTTCTGCTACATCAAACTCCATGGTTGAGATGCTTCCACTACTGCGATTCTGATTATCATCACTTGTATTTGCTCTTAGTGGCGAAGTACTTAAGAACTGGGATGGTGACATCATGGTCATCATTTCTGTGAAAGTATCTGCCATACTAGTATCATCTGTGCTTAGACTAGATTGTTCTGAAGGAGAGGGAGATATAGGCAAAGGAGAGCTAATGTTTTCAGTATTTACTACTTTGCAGCCAGGTCCAGTAGCTGTTTTTTCTGGAGGAAAGCTGGATATTGTATTAGCCACTGGTTTATTTAGTGTTGCAACAGGAAATGCCACAGTCACTTCCCCAGTGTTACCTGTGGCCCCAGTAGAAGTCGTTACTGTAACAGAGCTACTAGTAGCAACCCCATTGTTATTAAGATCTTGATAGGGTTTCAGACGCTCAATAAGATCTGTTTTTGTTCCAGACACTGGCAATCCCCTCAATTTCAACTCCATTTTAAGCTCTGCTACCTGAAATAAAATAAAGCACGATAGTTAAAAAAAAAAAAAAAAANCCACATTAAAACTTACACACATTCTACCTTGATACATCTTAGTAAGAAAAACTATTTTTCAGCATGTTTGCTAGTTATTGTACCTCTAGGTTCTGACAGCATGCATGATCCATGAGCGCATTTCCATGATCTGCTGCTAACTTTCACTGTTTAAGTGGCCAAAACCTCAGTAGTGTTCAGTTGTTGTACAATGAATAGTAGCACAGTTATGCTGATTTTTAATAAATATTCAAAATGAGAAAATGAACATACAGCTCCAAGTCTGGGCTAAAAACTTCTGAAGCAAACCTGTAGACAATGGCAGCAGTGCAGATTAAAGCACTGAACACTAGCACACTGAACCCCTTTTGTTACGCTATCAAGACAGATAGATCTACTTCTGAGAAATTGTATCAGGTCAGTCAGATGATTCAATAGACCCATCAAACACAAAAGACTCTCTCCAATTAGGAACTGAACAGTTACAGCTATGTGCCATCTGGGTTTCTTTTACTAACATAAAAAGTGTAAGCAGTCGAAATTAATCTAATTTTTGATAGAAAAGTGTTCTCAATTTTCCAATAAGCTTACAAAGTAAAGTGCAAACATGTTGAGTGTAAATTAATTCCGTGCTTCAAAATATCAATTAAAAAAGAACAGTCATAATGAATGGCTTCTGTTTATGATCTACATGCACTGCATCTAACTGTAGTGTTTGGGCTATATGTATGTCAGAAGCAACTCTAAAAGAATAACAGGTAGTGACCTCAGTAATGTTTCAGTACTTTGGCAGACTAGAATTTTAAATTATAGGTCTTCATGATTTGGAAATGATGAAAAGTCACAGCAATCCATTTGCATAACATCTCTAAGAACCACAGCAGTTCTGTGTTAAATAACTGTCTACCTAACAATGATTATCAGCTCTTTCCCTCAGTCTTTATTCTCTATGCTTGCTTGAGAGCACGTTCCAATTTTTCTGTTTTTCAACGATGCATTTCTGAATTCTTAATCGGAACTGGTTTAGATGATTCAGTGTTAAAACAACCACCAGCAGGTGTGCAAGCATGGCTTATGTTACTGTTACCACATTAGTGGGAATACCAGTAAATTATGCAGAAATGGAGAACTGAACAGCTTTAATCACTGCAAAGCACAAATTCAGACATTAACTTAAATATCTTAAAAAGTTAATAGTTAATAATTTAAAGTTTGAAAAGCTTACTTCAAACAGGAGTTTGAATTGCATTTTACAGACTTGTTTCATATTAAAAAATAGTAATGTATGGTTGTCAATTAAAACCTGTCTTGAGAATCTGATCTTCCAAAACCTCTTTTTTATCCCTTCAAGTCTAAAAAAAAAAAAAAATACTGACTCCCATCCCTTAGAAACCCAACACCTTGGTAAAGGAAGAGAGAAATGGATGAACTGCCCACTAGATGTCCCTACTCCTCCGCTCAGGTTTGGCACATTCGTGTAGTTGCTATTGAAAGGATCAGAATCTAAACCCCCCACATGCTTCACAGTATTAATTCCTGTTAATGTATTTCTGAAGGAAGAAAATCCTATGCAATGCCTTCATATTACAGCTTAAACAGTTTACACAGTTATTGATAACTTCAAGAAGCTTTTATGAAATTTGGTGTTAATTTTCAGATGATGTGTTGAACTCTGCTAAGAAGATCTCTTATTTTCTATTCTCTTTTACTAGTGTTATTTCTGTATTGGCTTTATAGCAGTGACCTCTCTGAATATATCATTATTAGGGCATCTTTTAATTTATACTGCTTAGCTAACCCTCTTCACTGATACACTAAAATTGTAATGATATTACTGTTTCAGTGTTTAAATCTGCCTGGGCTAAAATGTCACATGAAGTGCACTTCACAGTTTACACAAGGTATCAAATTATGCACCTATACAATCTGTCTGAAATTCTTCTTCCTCTTCTAATTCTTTGGGATAGAAGTGTCATTTCTAGAACATATGTGTGTGACGAGGCTAAATCAAAACAAATATTTAAGTCCGGAAGAGTTGTGTATGAAAGCTTTGACAACCTTATTCTAAACAGTTAAGAGAAAAGCGCAGTTTTCATTGGTAAATAATATCCGGGGTTATTCTTGACAGTAACAGTTTGCAAGTTATGACCTATAATAATGCAAAGTAATGGACAAATCCCTCTTATTTTTTACCTTCAAGTCATCCAAGCTTGAAGGTAGAGGTCCTGGTTTCCGACTAGGAATATTACTATTCTGTCTTGGCGAGCTGGCAGCTGATGTTGGTGTACTGTTGTTCAAAGTATTCAGTGGCGTATTCCCATTGTTACTCTGTTTGTCATTCAGTGGCCTTGAAGTGGTAAGAAAAAGGACAGTGTCAATGCTAAATATATCATGTCTTCAATCAAGAAGCTGTGATTCTGAATCTAGTGTCTATCAAGTTAATGAATTATTATTCTTTTTACAAATACATATTTAACATACCATTAAATATTTACAGTAAAACAGCACAGAGAAGAAGATATAATGGAGGAGTACATTGATATTTTATTTTCTCTCCAGTTAGGCGTATTAATTTATGCTTCATAGTTTTTATTATTGTCATGGCATCCCTGAGGGACACTATGGACTGCAGAATCAGTTTATACAAATTAATCATTAGATAGGGCAACTAGTTACTTTTTTGTTTGACATCAATAAATAAACCCCACAATGCTGAACTCTATATATCAACCCTAGATACATATACAATGTTCATATATAGTAAGGACCAATGTGAAGGCAGTTTACTCTAAAGATGACGCAGTTTTGTCAGCTGTACTCATAAGAAGAATCTCATACAATAATTGTAAAAAATTAAAAAATCCCATCATTTACACTAGGCACCATAAGCCAGCTCTTTTATTTCGTTCAACTGTTTTATGAAGAAACATTTCAGAAATGTCAGTAAATGGAACATAAGAAGCGTGGGTAAGCAGGCAGAAACATCTCTAGTCCAAATGTTAGGATACATGGTAATTATAAATATAACCACAGATGGTATCTTTAACTTTTCTAGCCTCACTTGCTGAGGAAAAATAACTCAGTGAAAACTCATTTTAAAAAAACCCCAAAACAACACAAAAATCAGTTGAAAGTCATTTGAATCTAGGGTTGTGCAACTGTGGCATGTTATACTGTAAGCATTTCTAGGAAAAGATTGTCTTAGATGGTGAGAATGAAACTGCAGGTAACTTCTCATTCAGCTATAGGGTGCTGGCAGCTCTTTGGAGATTTATTTTTCTGACTGCTTCTACCTATAAATCAGAAAGTATACTTCTTACTGTTGAAAGTGCTAAAGGTCAACGCTGATGATGACCTCGTAGAAGCATTAGAGATGAGGCTATAAACAATATACAAATTTCACCTAATTTAAAATGACTGTTTCTTTTTATTTGTAAACTGCAAAAATGTGGTCTCTGATGTAAAAAGACAATAAACACACAACAATAGTACGTGTCTTTGTAAAAGCCATTGTCTATAAGCTTCGCTTCTGCTCTGCCTACCTGTCATATTTGAGTGAAAATGGCATCAAAGCTTTTTTGCTTTTGTGTAAATGCCTTGAGTTTCAAATATGCATCTGGTTGGAAACAATGCATCTGACAGGTAGGAGGTTCTGTTTCCATGTCACACAAAAATAACAAGGACCACTTGAAGGCTTATCAGACTTCAAGAGTATTTTAACAAGAGAACCACCTTATCACCTTGTTAAACGAGGCAAATAATACCCACAGTGATGCACACTGCCATTTAAGTTTTCTTGGGTTCCAACTGTCTCTTCTCTTAACATTTGCAAAACACATTTACTTCTAAAGCACGAAGTCTACAACTGATGTATATGTCTTTTCTTTAAAAGGGACAAACAATGCTTCACATACTTCAGCGGTGCAGGTAGAATTGTCTGGTAGTTGTAGTGTTGTTGCTGTTGGCTCAGGATCTGCAGCTGTAAAAACAGTTGCTGCTGTTGTAGCAGACGAGCATAGTTGGAGTCCATCTGTGGCTCATTTTTCTCACCTTTCTGATCAGGTGGAATATATTGATGATACTTCAATTTTTTCACCCTTGGCTTAGGTTCTTTACATTTCTTGCTCCGATGCTTATCATTTGGGTTCTTTGGGTGGCTTTGCTGTTTATGGATGGCAATGATTGAAACAACTGTAACAGACATCTCATTTACAAGCAGTTATGCAAGGTACAAAGATAAAGCATACAGAAGCACATTTACTGCAAAGAGATGCTGAATACAATTATCCCTACAAACCTGCCCAAATCATCCTTCAAAAGTTAATGTAGTCCAGCTGGCTTATACTGTGCACAAGAAGGGGCCATCAAATCACAGTCTGTGAATGTTTTTTTAATGAATGGCACAAATGAAGCTAAGGGATTCTGCTAGTCATGACCTGTCATTGCAAAGAGGCATTCCTAAACAGGTAAATTCAAAGCCACTTAACACTTTTTACAAGTAAAAGCTACTCTGTCTGTGAACGCTCGCAGATCAGAAGTACTTAAAGGCCTAGATTAAAAGCATAAACAGACAGTCCTATAAATTACAGGATTACTCCTATGAAAGTTTCAGCAGTATTCTTATTAGCGATACCTGCACATGTAATAAAACTCTCTTCCTTTACAAACTCTTCAAAATTATTTTGAGTGAAAAGTTGAAGGCAGTTACCTAGTTATACAGAAGGTATCAAAGCAGAAATCCTGTGTTGATCCATGCACATTTATTACACAGATAGCTTGTTTTGGGGGATATCTGAATTTGTCATTAAGGTCTTGCATTAAGTAAGCTGGCAGAAGTGCAGCGATTTCACTGGATATAGCCAAATTTATACTAGCAATGGACTACTAGAAGTCATCCTTGTAAATTTAACTGAGAATTAATTTCATGTACTTAGGGAGAAGCCTACATACATATAATCATTACACAGCTGAAGACCTTTGGCAAAGTTGCTGAACTGAAATGTTATAGACATCTTCTAAGACAAGCCTCTCCCTAATTGTATTTGAAAAGGTTTCTGTGCTGCTGACGAGGTCAGTGCAGAAAAGAGAATTGAGTATGTTCTTCTGATATTCACATATAAGGATACAGTAACTTCACTCACACAGTGCCTTCTGCTTATACAATAAATGAACTAAGAAAATAGTTGCAGAAAAGGAACAATGCTGTTCACCAGTGTGGTTATAGCTATACTATGAATGCGGTTGCCTCTGTTCCTATTAATTATTCTCCATACAAAACTAGGTGAGAAGAGATTAATTACACCAACAGAAAGTAGAAACTCAATATTGCAAAAATCTATTGTCCTTATTTCTTAAAAACTTCCATAGCAATGTTATGTATAGTTCTGCCTGAAAACGTTCAACTGTACTGTAAGGACCTCTTGAAATAATGAGCCAGTTCCTACAAGAGTTAATGGTTGATCTTGGCATGCAAAAGCTTTCAGTCAACAACCCAATATGTTCTCGTGAACACTAAAAAAACTTGTTGTTACAGGCACTATAACATTACTTGTGTATTTTTTAATTAAATATAGCATTGGAAAAGGCATAGATTAAGAACATAGTCCCCAGATGCCATTATTACAGATACCTACCTTTACTAACGTTGGCCCAGGCTTTGCTGCAGATACCGTATTTGTGGTCAGGGTATTTGTAGCGGTAGAACGTGTAATGTGCTGTTCGATTGTGGAGGGAGTTTTGAGAAATTCAGGAACTGGAGAGGTTAAAGGTGGATACTAGTATTAAAAAAAATATAAGGAAAAAGAGAAACATTAAAAACATCCACCATCTGAATAATTGAAAAAATGTGAAAAGGTTAAGACAATTTACTATGATGTCAAATTCACAAAATATTTTTAGGAGGGATAGCAAAACCAGGACTCTTCTGTGTACATTTTGGCACACTTCAAATATAGCAGATAAAATGTTTTCTTACCTTGACTTCTTAGTTTGCACTTTTAACTACTGCATGTAAATGTATCCAAAATCTGTATTTACTAATACAGGATTTACTTCTAGTTTTACCAAAGCAAAACAGTAATTGATTTTAATATCAGTTTTTGTAGTATACCAAGTTTCATGCGTGAAGGCTTCTAGAATCAAAGAATTACAGATTTTAAGAATATCACTAATTTCTATACTTTTATATGCAACTAAATACAGAAAAATAGTTCAAACAAAATTTTATTAATTATAAATAAAAGGAGAGATAAGGGTTAAAAATCATTAAAGGAAGAATGGAATGCACTGTTAGCAATTGTTAGGGGAGATACCACCATTTGCTATTACTCTGCTTGAAGCAATGTTAAAATTTGACCCTAGACACACTACACGTATACTGAAGCAGCCTGCTGAAGTTACGCTGCTTTCTTACTATAGAATTGAGGCCTTCGCTATTTGATGTCTGAAGTCAGAATCTTGTGTACACAAGGAGAATCTTGCCACCCAAAATAGTACTGCCAGAAAAGCCTCTCTTTCATGAGGGTCAAACATCAACATAGGAAAACAAACTTCTTGTTTCAGAATGATCACACAGCAGCAGAGCAGATGTATTTTGAAGAGACGGCTTCCTACTGTATTTTCATGGCAACCATACCTCTGATTATGCCGGGAGGTGCATTTCTTCTGTATTTGACTGCCAGCACAATTATATTACTGTGTAGATACAATCCAGTAGCCTGAACTTTACTAAGTTTGTACCCTTGCTGTTACAAACATCATGTGTGTAATTTCTTCTGTAAACTTATGAAATTCCATATAGGCTTCAGACTTTTTTTATTCTTATTCTTTTCCTGGAACCACTACGCCTACCAGAAAATTCCTAAAAGTTTTCCTACGTAATAACCAAACTTCACTGAGCTTAACTTTGTCAAATCTATTTTTTCTGTGCTGAAATTGTCTTCTGATTTAAAACCTATTTCCTTTTGTAGTGCATATCCCTCTGATGGGATATAGATTCTGCGCATAAACAGATCTCAGCCCTTGTTTTTCTAGCTACACAAATGAATTTTTATTCTTTTCTCATAAAAGAGATTTTTCATTCTGTGACCATCCTTTTCCTGTTTGTGTTACAGTTTTCCTTAGTCTTATTTGGATGTAAGTAACTGGAAATCTATAGGATGTTCTGTACGGGGTCTTACTGGATCCTTGCACTGGCATTAACACTTCTGCTGGAATCATTTCTTCTGACATACTTGCAGTTTTACAGAGGAGGTACACAGTAGCTCACAGTCGCTTCACTGCCGACCGCTACACCCCAACTGTCTTCCTCCTCAGTTTTCTCTTGAGTCAGAGTCCCCAGGTTTCCACGTTTTTTTTTCATGGGAAGGAAAAGCGTTGTGTATTTTTCTTTTTATGAACTATTCCATTCTACTGGAATTCCATTTCTCTCTTAAAAGGCAAATCAACCATTTTTTTCTGCATAACAACAATCCAGCTCTGCTGACTATGCCTTCCAACTTTTGCTACATGACCCATTCTTATGTCAAGGTTGTTAGTGGCAACATGAAACCAGAATGTCCCTAAATCAACTCCTGCAAAGCACTATTACCAACTTCATTTCAACCCAATACTTCCCTCTTTCTGTCTTATCTCTGCTAATCTCTATCTTCTCCAGTTTTGCTAGTGTTTAATACCATACAGTATTAAATCCAGACCAATGACATCAGTTGCATTTCCATTGTTTAAGAAAAAAAAAAAATCAGATCACCTAGTACAATATTCCTTTTATAAAAGCCCATTCATTTCCCATTTTTTCTTCAGAGTACAGTCTAACACCTTGCATTCTAATTAAGTCAGATGGGTACTTCTCCCTAATTCATTTCTTCCTGTGCTCTACTATTCTTCCATGAGATTGTACCATAAAGGTCTTAAATGAGTTTGCTAAAAACACTTGGTATACATTTTGCAACTTTATGTCCTGGTTCATTTGTAGTTCTGGGATGGCAGTTATCAAGCTGCCAGTCTGCACACACTAAGCTCTCCGACTTTTGCTTACAATTAAATTATAATAATTTTCCCTTCTATCTCTGCTTTTCTTTTATACATTTTGGTGCATCTCCAACTGTCAGCTGCCAACAGGCAGCTATAGCTAGCTTGCCGTAACCAATCTAAATTGTACAGTGGTTTTGATCCTTCTGTAGTACAGCAATCCAGAGGAAAAGATGATACTGCCTTACTAAATCGCAAGAGTTAGTATGCCATGCCTAGTCACTGAAACATTGCACACATGCCTGTCTTGGGGTTGTGTCAGTTGATGGTGGCAGGCTAAAGATATAAATGCCTCTATTTTTATATCCAACTTTCAAAGTGTTTGCTCTGGAAAGCATCCGGTATCTACACAGTATCTGTTATTTGCTGGACTTGCATAAGAATTGGCAGGGGACTTTAGAGGGACTTACCCTTTTAAAAAAAAGGGTTCTGGATACTCTGTTCCAACCTGCACTCCTGTTGCTATTAAGTTTAAAAGGCTTATTCTAGTTACGGCAGTAACATTTACAAAGCACTTAGTTTGTCTTTGTATCAAAGTGTCATGTACAATATTACCATGAAGCACAGGAGAACTCTAATGATTGTCACTGGTTCTTAAATTTTCTTTTCCTGAAGTCCCATCTGAAAAGCATTTTAAATGTTTGATACTTCAGCTTATTCATTACATAATCTTTTACCATTCATCATTCTGATCCTTCTTGAACCCAAAGAAATAACTTGACTTCAAACATACTATTTAGCAACACTTTATAGGCTATGAAAACAACTTTATAATGACAGCATAGCAAAACTCTTTAAAATGGAAAAGTTAGTAACTTTCAAAAAAACCAAACCAAAGCAAAACCCCCACTTCTAATTCATACTGCTTGAAACTTACAGTGTTAAACATTCTCCTCTTGCCATAGAGTAAATTACTTTTTCCTTGCATTAGTTTTCCTAAACTACAAAGGATTAATGGCTACATGAAACACAAAAGCTTTTTACAGACTTCCCAATTTTACCTGCAAGTGTTAGATGAGGCAATGAACCATGCGTATCATTTACTTGATAATTTTTTAAATTAAAAAACCTAAATTAACAGGTCTCAACTTCTTAACTTGATTACTTCATAAAATAATGTAAAGGTTTTTTCCTTTGAGCAGATCTTTTATTTCCAGTTACAGATAGTATGATTTCTGGACCTTTTCTTCTAACTGCAAACAAGCATCTAGGAGGTCAGCAAGCTACAGTGAAAATATTAAGGAAACAGGCATTATATTCTGTCTCATCAAGCAGAATAATTCTGCCACTTTGAAGATACTTTAATATCTTCAGAATCATGTACACCACAATTTGATCTGTTTAGAGTGGTGTGGTTAAAATGCCTAATCCTTACCAGATGCCAATACATCAGGTTAAAGCAAGTTTTAGGTCATCAGTCAATGAGAGCTGAAGGTTCTCAAAGTTATGTTACATCCTCTGAGGCCTGGAAATGTCTGGGGGAGGAAGCCTTGAAAAGAACTCTGCTCGAACTCCTCCAGTGTTTTCAAAACATTCTTTGTATTTTATGTTGTAATAAAACGTAAAATTTGTCAGAGGAAATTAAAAGAATGAAGGAGCAATTTCCCAGACACATCTCCTGTAGAGACATGCTGCGCTGTTATTCTTTATTTCAAAAGGAACAGGAAGGTAAGCATCTGTTTTATTCTGCATAAGAGCAGCTTTGCATTTTAGATCTGTGCACAGAAGCGGCTGTAATAGGTTATGAAATCCATAAGCAAAGGATTGAACTTCTATCTGAAATGCTTTTTCAACCAAGTTCAAGTGTTCTGTTATTTTGTTGCTGCAATCACGTATCTATCTTATGCTTCCTACTTGAAAAGCTTTTGGCATGTATTGCTTTGAGTATTTTTATTTAACTCTCCATTAGGAACCTAACTCTTTCCTTAGGAGTCTCATTTCATGTGGTTTGTTTTCAATTTATTCAACACAATTTACATTGTCTCAACGTGAAACCAAATCCACATCTTTATCAATACGTTAGGGAACAGTGAAATAAAATGGGTGTGCCGCACTTTGTGTCCAGCATTGGGTTTGAATATGAACTTTGCAATACTTCTGTATCTACTATAGTAATAAGAAAACCAAGGAGAGTAATTCCAGATCCTGAACTACTCAGTTGTCAAGTATCCATGGACATTAAGACAGTAACATCTTTGGAGCATGAACAATATTTATCTCATATTTAACTGTTTAATTTTACATTACTCTATAGAGTAACAACTCAATATTCAGTTCTGTCTTATCTTTTTTTCATGTCTTAACTTATAAAGTGCAGCACAGTTTCCTACAGAGCCCTGGCTTTGCTACAAATCCTCTGAGAATTTAAATATATAAATAAATGCATTTTCCAAAAGAATGCTTAAAAAAAAAAAAAAGAAAAGCATTAAAATGATTTGAACTGCAAAGTTATGCATCTTTTTCTCCTTTGCGTAGTGGAGAAAGCGATGAAGGAACACTCTTAGGAAGTCCTCATAAAAAAATCCATTATAGATTATATTACATTTGATTCAGCATCTCATTCAGCATTGATACAAGGCAAAATTTTTGTTACACTTCATTTCAATGCAAACACAAATAAACAGTTCCTTTAGAGAAGTATAACTCAGAATATAAGCACAATTTGTCATTTACTTAGCTCTGTCAGTGTCAAATGAACAAGCTGTTAATGAGTGGAGATGGGCACTGTTAAGTCTGGCTAGTTTGGAGTTTGCTGACCATTCAAGCTAGTTGCCATCAGACAATGTATGATGACTGTGCTTGCCCTTCCCTCCACTGGAGCCTTAACTTGGGTCTCTTTCTCTATCCAGAGAAAAAGTTCCATGAAAGTTGCAGAAATCTAGCTAAAAGCAAAGCCTTCTCCTCTTAACTGGGCACAAGTTAGTGAGTTTAAAATTACTAGCTGAGGTATGACAGAAAACACCATAAACAATCTATTTAAGCTAAACATAGTAACCTTTAAATAAATACATATATCTCACTAATGAATAAACTTACTGATTAACTCAAAGGTGAAGATAAAGACCTGTGAAGCAAGCACTGTACAAGATATTCTAGAAAGCATCCAGATAACTGTACAATTGCACATATAACCCTGTGTGGTTAGTAGCGAATAGAAGATAAAAAAATTAATTTGTAGCACATGATGTTTGATTCATTACTGTTTTGACAAATTATTTTACAACAGCGCTTTTATAATGTGTTTTAAAGATAGGGTAGGCAATGTTACTGTCCATTTCAAATCACAAAATTATATTGTTTTAAGAAGCATTCTCTTTCAAAACTCATTTTCGCAGCTCTTGTGAAAACAGACAAGTGTTTTCATTCAACTCCACTGTTCTTTAAATCCTTATGCATTTAAATACTCTACTGCCGTGGCAGACAGTTACTTTCCTTTCTTTGTAACTAACTCGAGAAAATACTAAAAACCTCACGGAAAAATCAACAGAAAGGTTATTTTCATTTCTGAAATAGTAAATTCCTTAGGCAGTATTTTAAAACTATAGGAGAGAACATTTAAATTATACGGGAAACCTTGTTTTTTATGGACTTTTCTGGAGATAATGGAACTGACGTCAACTGTTGTTGTTTCAGCTAAGTTTAATTCTAAACGAGTTCAAGACCTCGCTCAGAATGAAGACAGACATTAAGTAATCAATAACAGCTGGAATAAACCATGGATACGACCTTTTAAATGACTT
Organism: Himantopus leucocephalus; assembly: GCA_003993805.1. Lineage (NCBI taxonomy): Eukaryota > Metazoa > Chordata > Aves > Charadriiformes > Recurvirostridae > Himantopus > Himantopus leucocephalus. The sequence continues at coordinate 3,014,694 of RSEF01000014.1, forward strand.
TTGGGAAAGCTGCAGATCTTCCACGGACCATAATGAATTTCAGTGAATTTGTGGCTTTACTACAGTCTATGGGAATTTCATCATTGCCAAGAGCAAAGCCAGGGTTCTAGTCTATAAACTCCCAAACAGAAAACAGAGTCCTTAGACATTCCTTTGCAACAGCAAATGTATTCATTCCATGTGAAACTATACCCCATTTCTGTAGTGCCAGACCAAAAAACATACTGTGAAGATTTTGTTCCAACATTTAAAAACTGTACCTGTGTTGATGTAGTAGCGTTTGGTGTTACTGGTGATGGCGAGTCACTTGTTTTTGGCTCACCAGGGGAAGCTGCTGAACCCTGGGATTCTTGGCTGGCTGGCTGATCTGGTGATAAAGCATCACTGCTATCTTCATCAAACGAATAATCATCCAAAGCTTGAGGATAATTCTCTTGTCCAACTGCTAGAATGTTTACAAAGAAACAAGCAAACCAATTTTTTTTTAGTTACACAAATTAAATTTAGACATTGGTGGCAGAATTAGCTAATTGCTAGAAAATGATTGGTTTTCAGCACAGTCTAAACATATGGTATATATTTATTGTGTTTTTAATATAATGAGAGCCATATTAAATCATATTCAAGGAACTGATAAAACTAAATGCGGAGCAGAAGTTGCTTCCGTAAGAGATTAAAAGGTATGTTCAACATATGTGGAGTGCACACATACCTATGACAGACTAAGTAATGGCCACATATGTTTGATTAGTTTTTAATATTTTTATTCAGAAACAAGTCTTTTCAAAGGCAGCATTATACTCCAACTATATAATTCTAACTTAGTTTCAAATAAAAATAGGATAACTTTAATTAAGTGACGACAGAGCTTAGGACTCAGAAGCTGAAAGCTTAAGTAGTAATAAACTTGGAGCGTGTTTTCTTCTAGTGAACTTTAACCTCAGGAGTTAAATTATTATTTTCCACAATGCCATATAGGTAACAGATAGAAGCTGTGGGACTTCTACTTGCCTATAATAGCTTCTTTAACACTGGAGTCTACGGGAAGAATATTCTTTTCTACCAGTTCCATAGGGCCAGGCCTCTGAGCAATCTTCTCATTCAGATCATCTGCCAACCGAGCTCTCTTCAGTTTCATCTGAGTGGCTTGCAGTGAAGGCTCTGCAAAGGTCTCTAAAAAGATATATTAATTTAAACATTCTGTTCCATCTTTTTTCCAGTTTCATGACAAACAACACTGTCTTGTCTTTGCAATAACCATTCCACTTTTATCAAAAGCAGGCAAGTATTGTTCCAAGAATTTTCATATTAATAAGCAAAACCAAGATTAGTAGATGTTGTTTGTGCCCATGATTTTTTTTTCTATTAAAAAATCCAACTTTTTTAACTGCAGTAATACTACTTTTGGTAAACATTTGTATAATGTCCAACAATAAAGCAGGGAATATAAAATAACAAACACTAATTATAATCTAAATACAGCATTTGCTGCTCTAATGGTTTACCAGTGTGAGCTATGGCAAAGGTTTAATTAATCCATTGTTTTTCAGAATCTCTCTTGACAAACATTTTTAAAAGTTTACCTTTAAAAATAGCTTCTACCACAAATTTGAGTCTTCAAAATTATATTTCAGTGAAAATATGGAGATAGTCTGTCAGTATGGATGTGATCTATCAATATGGAGACTCCTATCTGGGTTTAGTATCCAAATGCATGTTTTAAAAACTAATGGCTATTAAATTGACTTGGATTATGGTTATTTGGTAATTTCTATATTTGGAAAGATTATGGTGAAAAACAGTAATACAGCCTCATTCATAAAAAGACTATTGTTTCAAATGACCTGAGCAACAAGGAAAATAACGCAGGGTAAAAGTCAAGTTTATTAAAGGTTGCTTGGGGTGGTGGGGGAAAAGTACAAGGCTGTCATGTTATTTTAGGGTATGAGTAGAAATTGAAGCAATATATACACTACGTGTCCATGCAGCATAGTATAATTACCATTCTAGAATAAAAGCAATATGCAATTGCAAACAAATACACAGTTGAGAATACTTTCACTGCCATAGATGTATCTATTACTATACAGATTTAGAATACTGTAAAAGTAGAGAAAAAGAGCATATAAACCTTTAGAAATAATTCATATCAAAGCCTAATTCAGTTAGGAAACTGAGCGCATAACAGAAGTTCCTTCTAGTAGCAGCTCAAAAGGTACATGCAGCTGGGTACATACCTTCGAGGATGTGCATTCTGACCAGCTCAGATCGGTCCGGCCTGCTACGAATCTTGTGCTTCAAAAAATTTTCAGTCTTTAAAGAAATGAGGGAATAGCATTAACTGCTGTTTACGAGAAAAATCAAATTAGTTTGACAAATCACTGTTGACCACTCAATTAATATTTGCAGTTGCATTCAGACAGGTGGACATCACTGTTAGAACATGGGCAGTAGAGGCGTTTGCTTTGTTTTGTTCTGTTTTTCTATCAGTTAAACCGTGCTAATGAATTTCTATCTTCCCCAGACAAGTTGGGAATGTTTCTGGATTTGATCCCATACCACCACATAAAATCACAATAGTATAGATTTGGTACAGAAATATTGCACAAGCATAATTTACCCGAGGATCCTATGCTTAACTGGAAGTAGCTAAGTATTACATTATGACCATAAGTGAATCCTTCACAGATCAAGGTGGGGGGATAAAGTTCCTCTCAGATTTTACACCAATATTTGATTTTAGTGGATTCTTCCAAAACAGAAGCACATATTGTGACTGTAATGGTAATCATTTTTTCATGTACTTAGAGAATTTAGTATCACATACAACTGACTGTCCATTTTCAGAGGTTAATAACAAGTTTACACAAAGTGGTTTACCCTGGCTCGCTCCAGGCTCTTTATCTGCTCATGGAATGCAGCTGGACTTTTCAAAGCTGTGAAGGGAGAATAAAGAGTTAAATTGACAGGAAATGATTTCCATAAGAAATATCCTGATCAGTAGGCATGTATGGGTGTTTAACACCATCTCAGGGTTGTGTTTGCATCTGACCAGGCTTACATTTGACTCATGCTAGTTATATTCACTTATATATAACAAAGATGAGCAACACTCCTATACAGAATACTTGGAATATCTGTTTTTAACCGATATTAACATGTGACAGTTAACTTTTTCACAATGTATACCAGGGTCTATTTACCAAAACTGTTCCACAGTAGAAGTTTTATGAGGCAGGGTTCAGATTGCCAAAATACTGTTTCATTTATTGCATTGCATTTACTATCTGTCCCTACCTCATACATGCTGTTACTAGAGACAGCTGGACTGTCCCTTAAGAACTATTTGTGCTGATTAAAAAGAAAAAAAAAAGCTGTAGAAGCCCTAAGTGTTCAGATTAGAAAACAGAATGATGGTTAGCTGCTTAATAGCTAAAAAGAGTGAAAAACACTATTCAGCTTGAAATAGAAGTTTTTTCCCAGGTTTCACTCAAAAAGAAACAGATCATTCTGTTCCCGAAGATGATCAACACTACAGACCTGGGAAGGTGAAGATGCTTTAACAAAGCAATCTGAAGTCCACTGCATACTCAGAAACCTTGAAGAAGAGATTAGCTTTAAGATACTGTGCTGTCAAGCTAGAATTCATCAGTACACACTGGGCTATTTATAATAATGACATAATTTTGATCTGTTTTCAATGGCTGGGGTTTTTGTTTGTTTTAAGAAAAATTGCTTTTCACAGTTGTATCTTTTGACAATTTGGACCTCTTATCTTGAGCCCAGTCTCATCCCACACTGTCCACTTAGGGATTCTCGATGTCTTCTGTGCACCCCTCATTCTGAGGCCAGGCTGATCCCCAAAATAAGTCAGAAGATGTTATACAAAACAATTAGCATAGTCATCAGGATCCAAGTGGAGGAACAACAAAACCTCTCTAAGGAGGGAGTTAACTGCAGTTGAATTCTAGACCACTAAATAACCATATTCAGGGGGACCATCTTGTGATTCCTAAATCGATTTTAGGTATCATAAGCACTGCTGCTGAAACAACCATCATCTCTAACAGACTGAAATCAATAAAGGAGAAAATGGACTCTGGCAATAAAGTGCAATTGCATAAAACATGCCAATGACTGAGTTACTTTCAAAATACAAGTGCTATGAGTTCAGACATACAAATGTAACAAATATCCAGATTTACACACATTATTTGCTTGTCAAAGCACTACGATCTGCAATTAAATTCCAGTGGTAGAAGAGAGTTAGAGATAAAAATGTTTTACTGAAGAACTGGTAACTTCTTGCATAGCTGTCACGGATGGCAGGTAGCCAGGCCAAAGACTCAGAAGCTCAGCATAACAGAATCCTGAAATCATAAATACATGTCCAAATGTATTTATGAACTTGCTGACGTTGCTGCCTTAGCGAGACACTTCACACTAAGGTGATCAGCAGCATCTTAACTCTTCCAAAGATAGCATCTAAAGGCATTAATTAAGTTTTTACCACTATATCATCTTTGTTTAGGAAGAGAATACAAAACTCTTACACCAATTTGGACAGTTTGCCAGATGTGGCAACTTGATCAGGAACTTCCTGCAACTGGAAAAAAGTGTTCTAAAACCAAAACAGTTTTCTAAACAAAACAAAACAAAAAAAAACCCACAACACACAAACAAGCAAAAAAACCACACAAACAAAACAACAAAAAAAAAGCAAAGAAAAAAACAAACACAAAAAAACCCCAAAGCCACTTCCCATATTCTTGGAAATGTATTCATACTCAGAAAGGCCTTGACACAGAAGCTTCTGCATTACATCATTATATCCAGTGTACGATGCCCAGCCTAATCCACTGCCTCACACCCTGTAACACCACAGCTACCATCCATCATGCAAGATTTGACACAGAAGACATCTGTTGCCGCATAAGTCACAACTTCTGTGTGTTCTTTGTTTTTGTTTGGCAACCCTTGCCATCCTGCTCTTTAAAGACTGTTGGCTTTGTTACTGATATCCACTCTTTATAAAATTCAACTTATTTCAGTAAGATTAGTCATAATTTAAAGAAAGACAATAAAAGGAGAATCAGACTATGTCTGCAAATCCTTGCGTTTTCATCACAATGGCTGTTTTAACTCAAACATGAGGTAAGCGTGATGAATTTAATCCATGCTCATTTAGATTACCAAAAGGACCCCACAAGTCTTTTCAATGATAGTTGTTTTTCATGATTCTCACATGCTTATCTTCATTATTTTATATACTCAGTTCATAATTAATACAGTATAGTAATACAGATTACTAGAAATAACATAAGTCTTACGTGGCATGATGCCCTGGTCCACCAGCTGTTCTCTTGTCCGTCTTTGTTGCAGCCTCAGCTGAAGTACTGACAAAAGAAGACAATCATTCATTCATATGTAAGCGTACTATCCCTCTGAAAGTACGAAAAAAATCCCATTCAAAAAATACCAAGAATTTAAACTTTAGAAATCTTTTTCTGTATGTACTCAGACCTGACAGTAACCTCTAAGACACCTATCATAAAGGATCAACTGCTATTAACATAGTTTGGAGTGATTGCTTCCAGTCCCTATTTATATTGGAGTTTGCTGCTTTTTGGTCACATCTGATAAAGGGACTGTATTTCATACATCCATCCAACTTTTCCTATCAGCTAGGCCTCATATGACATATCAAGTATACATCTAAATCTAGGAATATTTTTTCCCCCTTGTAACACTACTCTTAGATAACAGATTCAAGAAAACTGCAACATGTAATGATTATGTAGCCTTCTTACATGTCTTAAACCAATCTTAACTGACTGCATTATGCTGAAATAGAAATCATGTTTGCAGAGCATTTTAAAAGAAAAGCTCTATTTGATTGGTTGATTGTTTTTCCTTAGGGATTTTTTTTTTAAATATAAAGGCTTCTTGTATATTTAAAAAAATCTTGCAGAAACACAAGAAACTGAAGAGAAGCCAGATTTTACCAGGCTTATTGAAAAACACCAAAAAGTGATACAGTCAGGAACAGACCTTATCCTCTCTTGGAACATCTGAAAATGCTGTTTTCCTGATTAATTGAGATATGTGTTATCATAATTATTTCAAGGACCATATAAATCCAATACTGTCAAATATGGAAAAACTGTTTACAGTTTCAGAAGTAACTTCTTGTGTTTCACTACATTTCATAAAATGTACTAAGGTTCTCATCTTATTGTTACTGTAATAATAACCAATGTGACACACATTAACTACTATACCAGGAACTGCACAAAACCTAGGGGAGGGCATAGGCATAAAGGCCTCACACTTCCAAGGATTAGGACTTTTATGTAAATGTTCCCAGGGGGGAAAAAAAAAAAAAAGACAACAACAAAAAAGTTGTTTCTTCTATTATTTTTTTTTCTATCTATTATCCCCTTGTTTCTGTACCAATTTATCATAGTGCTTCATTATTTCTTAAACACGTATAGCCATTACCCTAACGTGAAACTTCATCTTTTGAACAAGAGATGGTTGAGAAAAAAATATATTCAAAGATGTGATACTTACATTCTTAAATTCTGCCTTGATAGCTTATTATGGATGTATGATCATGACATGCCTTTCCCATTGTATTTTACAAGGAAGCAAAACAAACTAAAGCATTGTGCAAAACATCAAAATGAATGTAAGTTCTAAAAAATTAGGCTAAGGACAAAGTTCATTGTTTTCAGAATTTAAAAGGAACCAGCTTATTTCCTGTTCTACTATACAGGAAGGATACTCCTCTGGCTAAAGCATTAAGACCGGGAATAGCAAGTCCTGAAAACAAGGACATTATTTTCTTGTGTCACACAAACATTAAGAATTTAAATACAAACATTTCAGCTGTTCAACTGTGGCATGGCAGTTCTATCTAGAGTTTACAATACTGTTACACAAGAATTACAAAGAACAGAGATGGGAGAACGTGAATGTAACAACAATAAAATGTAAATTGATGAAAAGTCATTCAAAATGTATTGAGTTCCCCTGGAAACTTGAAAATACCTGCTTTAAGTAATGAATTCCGTTTTCCAAGTAATATCAAATAACTATAAAAAGTTAATTGAAGAATTATAATAGTTTGAATGATTTATTTTTGGTTTTCTGCAATTTCATGTGGCTCCACGTAAGCTGTGACCTGTTCTTACCGTATCTCTAACTAATAGATGCAAACTTGTGCTGCCTGAAGTCTTGAACCAACTTAAATGGTGCTGTTGCACACTCCTCTCAGCAGCACTTCCCAGGTCGGGTTTGGCAGCATAGTGTATATAGCTACATACTCCAGTAAGTTCAGTGCATGGGTGAAGAAAGCTGAAATCTTTCTGCAGAAAATCACTTGGGTTTCTAAGACCAATTAGTCTAATCTGCCCAGAAAAATGCAGATAAGTGTGTGCAAAACCACATTTATGCAACTGTACATCCAACTTCAAAAATCCACAAGCTTTATACAAGTGTGAATTAAGAAGAATAATGTATTGGGTCAGGACTTAGCCCATTCATACAGAAAACTTCAAGAAATCCACATTTGAATGGAAATGCATTTTAAGCATACGATATAATGTTATAATGTTAAGCTTCTATCCTGAGGCTACTTCTAAGAATTTCCTACTGCCCTAGCACAAAGCGCTAAGAAATTCACTAACTGGTGTGGTGTTGACAGGAAAGCAAAAACACCTGATGTGTTCTTATTTTGGATTCTCTTGCTTACAACTACAAAAATCAAGAAAGCTCAGAGTTAGTCTTAAAACCAAACAGGTAATCCCTTTAAAAATCTTACGTAAGTTTTACCATCCATGACATGAGAGACAATTTATAAACAGCATGGCAAGACTATCGTATTTCAGATGCAGTATTTTTGGTCTTGAGCTGATGAAAACTTGATGTTGTTCTGTTTTCTGCTCAAACTACGCTTCCTTTTACACAACTAGGAAGCCATGGAAAGGGCTGAAAAGCACATCCTGCTCTGGGCTGGAATCTCATCCATGCTCTACAGCTGTATTTGGTCCAAATTTACACCATACTTAAATTTGGCTTTCTTGGAATACTAGACACACTACAAATGGGTCCACCAAATCTTTACCTAGTTACAAGTGAGTTTTAAACATACGCCTCTCTATTTCAGGCTCAAGGTCTTCAAGAAAAATTACCGGCTCCAACATCAGTTATGTCCAGGGTAGAGCTGATAGACGTCATCGGACACAGTAAGTAAATCAGAATTAGTATTTTTTTCAATTCCATCACCTGGAATGCAGTGGATCAACAAGCCAATGATCATAACAGGTGCAGCAATGTTATCACTGATGTGAGTCATTTACCAACATATGACAGGCAAGTCATCTAAGAAAAAATGCATTTGTGCTATGTGATATTTCTGATTTCTAGTATGCTTTTTACTCAGACTTTATTTTTTACTGAGCTTTATCATAAACCCCATTTTGTAGGTGTGTCTGGTTCAGGTATGGCTACCTAAGCATTGCTAGTATGGTGCTTTCAGTTATTAGTAAACAGAAGTGGGAAAGTTAAACAACTTTCAAACTGACCTTCACACTACAGAAAGATCACACTGTTTTGCAGAGTTGATAACAACAATTTGAAAGCCCTCACTAATTCACCAATTTGGACAGTTGGATAAATTGGAATATTATTTTGTAGGAAGCACATACACCATCCACTCCATGAAACCTACTACAGACAACAGAGACTTGTTCTATCTTATTAGACTTTACTTATTTAAAATTCAAAAGAAGTATCACTGCAATTTCAAACGTGACGTGCAAAGTCTTTGTGAAGGAAAAAATAGCTTGACAGTGTTTTTTTAAGAAATTAGTTTAACTGTTAAAATTACATATAGAAAGGCGGAGTTTTATCAGAAATTTATTATCTATTAATTAGAGATCTCGCTTTCCCAGATCCAAATATTGACATGACTTTCGGACCAAGGCTTTTCATCTTCCATACGTAAAGGATCAAACTTCTCTTTGGCATTCCACTACACCGAGACAGCGAATGCTCACTGTTAGGTTATGTGGTTGGATTGGACAGTCTAAACACATCCCACCAGTAAAGCATTTAGCAATTATTGCATTTTAGTTTTTCATTGGCAAGTTTGTGGGAGGAAAAAAAAGTCAGAAAGGCCTCACACTGCACTTGGCCAATACAAGGAAGCTAAATAATTACTCGAGCACTTCTAATATGTATTCCCCTAATGTATACTTTAAAAAGAGTCTGCCCAAGGTACATTCAGCTGCTGAAATTTCAACAGCACTAGTAACACGAAAGTGTGGGAACATGCTGTGTGTGTCCAAAGAGGAAGACACTTTGCACGCTGTGAGCACGCTGGTACAGATTCATTAAATGGCATGCAGTTCCTGCAGCTCCCCAGTTGTGGTATCCAATGTGACGTGTGTCAGAAAGGGGGAAAGGCTCTGCCTCCTTCTGCCATCACACTTGCACGCAGCCCGACACCATGGAAGCAGCAACACTGTAAAAACCATACCCCAGTGGATGTGTTACTTATGTTTGTGCTGATGCAATTTCTGTCAGTTCCTGAAAATTAATGCTGCTTGGCCATGGGCATAATAGGTGGTATCCACCCAGGAAATGGGGGAAGGAGCCTAAAATAAATCTATTCTGCAAAAAAAATAGTGGTAAGAATGCAGGTAGCTTATCTCTTATTTTCCAACTGGTTTCAACTAATTGTTTAATGTACATGATGGGAAGCCCTGCTACATAATTTATGAATGTGTTCTATGATTTGTGGCTTCAATGATGATCAGATATTTGGCTTAAGCTTTGCAGAAAGAGTAAAAACTGACCCATATCCTAAACAATGTACAGTCTTACACGAGAATACACAGTGTACTATAGCAGATGCATGACAAGAGCAGTAAGAATGTGCCTGCACATGAACCATATGCACTCAGGTGTGAAGCTTTAGCGTTTTTTAGCAAATATATATATAACAAATAGTTATTGTCTCTCATATTGTCTACGTGCCTACCCATCATCTGTTAACCTACACTGGGCATCACAAAGCAAATAAGGGATGATTTGGGAGTTGTCTTGTGTATCTGGACAAGTCATAAAAACTGTGGGAGGACTGAAAAAAAACAGAGATAAAGAAGATATAGAATGTTCAGTTATTCACTTATTAAATAAATATCAGGAACTTATATATTGCATAGTAAAGAAAGAACAGCCTGTTGCATGACTAATATGACTAATAGGGAGGCACTGCAGGGGAATACTAAAGAAAAGATGAGTCATAGTTAAAAAGATGGTGTAAGATAATCATTGAAGATTTTGACTTGACCAGAGCAAGGAGGTTAAACAGAAACAAAGTTGGATGAAAACCAGATGTTTGCTTTTGCAAAAAACAAGGAGGTTAAGAAAGAGTTTTGTTTCGGATTTTTTTTTTTAAATCAATATTAAGCAGTTGAACACGTTATTAAACAAAGTTTCTAAATAGAAAGTAATTGTGAATAAAAAACCTAAATATATTATTTTAAAAAGCTGAAAAAAACTTTTGCTTTTCCAAAGCAAACAGATCAGGAAAAAGCTAATAATTCTATCTCAGTAAAAGACATAAGGACATAAAATACTTTTAGCCCCCACAGCGACAAAAAGTAAAAAGCAGAGATGTTTCAAAGAAAGAAATGGTAACACCTGTACACGAGTTGCAGAGCTACATCTAGTCAAAGAGGACATTTGGCTTACAGGTCTGCATGTCAGAGCAGGTGGTCACGCTACAGTCAGTAATGACCTTTATATTGTCATTGTAGTTAAGACAAACTGAGCAGAAACAAGTTAGAGACAGACATATCTTTATACTGGAGATGAACCTGAAGCGGGTATAAAGGAAGGGAATAAGGTTTGTGAAAAGCTCAAAAGGAGACGGGGACCCACAAAAAGCAGCTCAAAGAACAGCCAGAAAGATAAGGAAAACAGGAGTCATGGAAACTAAATCACAAGTTTTCAGTAAGGAAAATGATTAAATTATCTTCAAAGAAAAGAATGAACAATGTGAGAATGGAGCACCGGTTTGCACTTTTAGCAAAGAATTGCTGATTTATTTCAGTGAGAAACTCTCTATAGAACAGAATGTAGGTTGGTTTAAATCTCATGTAATTACATCTAATACAGACTTTGCTTATCATATATATAGAAATCCATATAGCAAGAGATTCCTAGAAAAATCAGTAACACACAAAGAGGTAAATCTACTAAGATGGATGAAATAGGAGGACACAGCTTCCAAAAAAATCTAAAAACCTCCAAGGCGTTAGCCAAAGTCTGTTTGTTGTAGTGTGTGTGTGTGAGATGTTGGTGTGGGGTTTTTTTGTTTTGTTTTTGTTATTTTTTTCTTTTCTTTATAACAAAGAACCATTTACAGATAAACCAGTGTGGAATCTAGGGAAGGGAGAATTCAAAAGACACAAGGTACTACAAAACGAAGTTCCCCATGGCGTGGTACTTACTCAAACACTGTGTTTAACAGATTGTTCTTATCAGTGTAATTCCATTTAGCTTATTGCGCGATAGTTTACCTCTCACTTTTAAAATCAGTTACCTGCATAACACCTAAAAATCATAGAAGATGATCTCCAAAATAAAGGCCCAGAATTGACAGATTTAGATATGTTACTACACTATTAACGTCAGTAATACCGTTCCTCATATTTTAAGTGCATGTGCAAAAGGGCTACGTTAACACCACTGGGCAAATCTAATTGCTAAAAGACCACACAAATATTTTGCACTTCACATTCTCTGGCAGGAATCCCACTTCACAACACTGCAACTCTAAGAAATTGTCTTTGAACTGCTTCTGAATAAAAGCCATGCACAGAGAGATCAGTCAAACTCCAGTTTTGACGGAGGGGGAAGGGAAGGTATTCTTTTTTTAATCTTGAAGTCAGTGTATGATTTTAAGATTAACACTTTAACACCAGGTAAAGAGATTTCAAAATTTCCATGTGTTTTCTTCAGTCAGCAAAATGATCATTAAATCTTAGATAACTTCTTTAATACTTTCTGACAAAACCAAAAAGCATAATCCCTCCTCACAATAAGAACATCTGGTTATCCAACTCTCATAAAGTCAGTAGAAGCCTTCTGACTTCACTGGAGGTACAGATTTTTCAGCATCTGAAAAACTGAGTGCCAGGGGCTGGTGCTTCCACTCTTATAGTTTCTTCCAGTATTAGCACAGCAGGGAACCAGTGCTTCTGTGTGTAAGGAAATGGAGATGAGGGTACCAAAAAGTATAAAGTGCATTGGGTAACAAATAACCTATTATTTTGAACTGTATTTCTATATAGCAGTAAATTTTATAAACCTAATGGCCTCTGTTTTCAAACAGTGAGTACTGTTCAGGTTCACATACGCTATGCCCTAAAGGGGCATAAAAATTAAGAATAACCAAAACAAGCAGATCCTCGATAGCTTCTTGCTGAAGCACTATGCCAGTTTGAACGCAAGAAAGCTGGCACAAATAGGCACTTAAGCAAGTAGATATCACATTCTGTATGAGACCCTTTGAAAGGTAAGAAACGTAGAGCAGTCCAGTCAGGTCTTACTCAGTGTGAATGGTAGAGTAAGTGAAAATAAAGTGTATTATTAAATAGCTTAGAACAAACAGCTATTATCAAAGCTGAGCAAGTGATTTCTGTAATTTGTATCCTATGGAAAAGATGTCTCAAAGTAGTACTATATAATCACAAGCACTGGAATGTAAAGAGGCCAAAAATAAATTGATAGTTGTCCCGCAGGAACAATGCTATCTACATTGATTGACAAGCTTTCATCACTGCTTCTTGTCTTGAAAAAAACCCAGAACTCATACTGTGTGCAGTTCCAGCACTAATAATTCCACATTAACACAGTTAATTATATATTCTGTTAATTTAAAATCAAATTGAAGTTTTACCTTTTGATAGAAGGTACTATGAAACACCAAATAGTTGTTGACATTTAACAACTACACAGATGAAACAGACACTAAACCATTGAGAAGGGGTTCATTAGACAGCATACAGTTCTTTCAAACTACAGCAACAGAAAAAATAACGCATCAAGATTTTTTTTACGTTCTGTACGTAATCATCTCATTATTTCTTAAGTTAAAATCCAGTGGATATTAGCTATTTAAGCCCTTAGAACTGCAAGTAAAACTGGGAAAATGTAATGTCCAACATTCCTGCATACTCCCTTGGAAATTTCCAAGAGCACTAGAAACTCCAGTGCAGGCTGCTAGGCTGGCTGCCATGGAAACAGACAGTGCTGGAAACAGGGCCGTTTCCTTTAAATTAAAAGCTGTTACACAGAAAGCCTCCATTTCTTTCTGCCAGCTTAAAACAGCTTTTATGCAGCCAAGGTCTCTAACGTGTTGAGGTTGAAACACAGAGCAGTAGATTTTAAGAACAGACCTTTGCAATGAAGCACTGATGCAGGAGAACTATTCCATTGTGTCCTCGAACTGCAGTAATTTGTAACTGCTTATTTGGCATCAGGACCGTAACATTAATACAAGTATATGAACAGCAGGGTGGCAGTAAAGTAGAAGAGGGTATGTTATCAGACGGTAGGTGGACTGTGTAAGTGATCTAAGCATCAGCTGTGTATTAGAATTCTGGACCAACCTCACAGCACAGGGCGACAATTACAGAATTACAAAAATTGGGTATCAAGTACTAAACTCTATGACTCTTTCAGTTGTTACCCTCACGCCCCCAAACACCATCTGCTTGGACTTAAAAGTTTATATGGCATTTTCTAAACAGCATAATTTACACAAAGTTAATTTTCCAGAGATATATGTTTTGCTTTCTCCTGAGTTGTGATTGTTTCTCCCTCAACTCTATATGGGGTGTTATACGCTACTTATAATTCATTAAATGCTTTATTGAGACAAAACCAGTTAATATTTTCAACTAATATTTGTTCTGTGAATAAAACTAAAAATTTAATAAACTGAATGTTTTGTACAGTAAGTAAAACAAAGAGCAGGTGATACGCAAGGTACACATTTCAGGAAGGTTATAGAATATGGTAGCTAGTTTGCACCTGGCATTACTCATTCCACACATGTCCAAAATCAAAAATTTGGTAACGTACTGTTCTTTTCATTTTTATCACATGTCAAAGGAGGAAGGAAGGAGAGGGAAAAGCTATGAAAATATTTAGCTGTCTGTAATTTGCTAGAAGTGATTCTAAGTAAGTTTTACAGAATTTTAAAGATAAAATCCATTTAAAATTGTTACGTACCTCCCATCAGCCTGAAGATGGTGATACAGTAGGTTAAATACTCTCAATTTTAAAATAAATGTAATTCATCATTAAAGAAACTGGACATCATCTAACCATGAGTGAATGTGTTATACTGGGTTCAGTCTTCAAAACGTTCATGTATGCCAGGGTATAATTTAAAAAAAAAGAAAGTATTTTACTTGTTTTAATAAAAAAAAACCCCTTATTTTTATGTACTTTTAATGTTCTTTTACCATTATTGTATATGTGATTTTTCTGCTAAGACTATATCCAAAATAATTAAGAAAAGTGAAACAGCCTCTGATGCACACTCATTTTAAGCAACTATTCAGTCATACTTTCATTTCAGTTTAGAAATGTTCTGGATAAATGTAAAGCATGTGAGTGGAGACTACTGAGAGCCATTTCAGATAATGTCTTCAGAATTCTGGAGGGAAACCCTGCAGGACCTCCAAATCTTTTAAATTATACCACTGTGATTTAAAGCTTTTGTCTGTAAGCTGGTAATAATGTACACATAACTGTTTCCAGAAGTAACATCATCATACTGAAAGTAGAAAATGAAAAACTAGATGGGAAAGATAGCTAAATGTAAACTTAACATTTAAACCAAAAATATAAAGCATAACAATATAATCAGTTGAGAAGCTGAAATGACTAGGATATAGGACAATCCGTATTGTGTCTTATTGCTATGGAACATGTTGCTTAGAAACAAGCCAGAACATACACGGGTCTCCAAACAAATTAGCGCAATGTCTGCTGGGATGAATATATATACACACACACATGTATATGTAAAAAGTAAAGTCTATACTTTTCACAATTCTATTTAAATCTTTAAAATTGAGAAAAATCAGTACCATCGTGGGTGGAAAGTCTGAATAAACTCAAGCTTACATTTCAAGTATTCTGTAAAATGGCATACCTTAAGTATAGTAACAATAATTATATTTTCTAAACCTGCAAGTATTTCTTTGCTTAGTATAGTCTTCTGATTTTTTTAAAAAATAATTTGCATTTCCTCAAACAGTATTATCAGCCAAGTGTGCTGTAAGGGACTCGTGAAACTTGCATTCAAATTCTACATCTACTACAGACTGGCTTTGTGATAATTTGGAGCATATTACATTGAATTATGACAAATGATTTCCAGCCAAAGCCTCTCAAGAAGGTACTACCTCCATTTTCCATGTTTATCCTAGGCACAATAGAGCCAGCAAACAAAATGCATACCCAAGCAGATCCTCCAAGTCATGAGATTACACATTAATTCCAAACACCAAGGAAGGTGGATTTACACTGAGATGCTTTATTGCAAACTGGGATGTAAGCAATGGCATTGTGTCAACGCTGCTATGTAGACAACAACATCAGATTTCTGCAGATGCTTGCTCAGTGGATGAGTCAGATTGCTTGCAGTGACAGTGAAGTTGCTGCATTAAGAAGGACTTTGCATTAAAAAGGCTGAGGTACATATGTGTTTTGTTGGATGCTCTGTGAAAGGAAAGAAGAAACATCCAGCACAGCAACAAAACAGTGGTTTCAGAGTGTGGTTTCATAACTTAATATGATCTAAGACAGGCTTACTGATGAAAAGACAATGGTCTCTTCCTCCCTCCAACCCCAGCTGCTTCTGTTGCATCAACACTGGCAAAGATACAGCCTGTCGGGTCAGTGCTCTGATCTGGCTGAAAACTAACACTATTGAAATGAACAGTCCTCAGTAATGCCTGTTCACCTATCCTACTCACTTCAGGGTTGCATAATTACTAATGCCAACACAATAAAGAGGCTGGCAGTAAGCAGGGTAGGGCTGGATGAGAGTACACCTACTTTTGGCAACAGCAGCCTTAATCCTAACCATTTATAAAACCTTTAAGAAATCTCATAGTTGCCATAGCAAGTTTCCTTAGAACTCTTGGTTAGCTGCTGTAGCCTCTAACTGTATACAGATTACATACAAAATCAAATTAATACATTGTGGCCTTGGTTTATCAAAGTATTTAAGCATGTGTTTATTATAATGGCACTACCATTATTTACTACTAATTTAATTGCTACACTGAAGAAGAAAATTTTGTAGAATAAGTGCTGATTTACTTGTAAGATACACAATTATCCCACTGTCGTTAAAGAGACTGTTTATGGTAGATACATAAAGTTAAGAATGGTAACACAGCCTCACAGGATCAGTACACTGAGTTTATAGTGCTTCCTTTATTAACTAAGATGATGAGAATAATACTTTTTTTCCCAGTATTTTTCTCATTGTCTGTGTCTCAAGAAACATACCCGATAGACTGCCACTGATAAGGGGCAAGCAAAACACTTCCAAACACCATAGAACAAAACCTAAAAGCTTTTTTGGGGAAAAAATCCCCAAACGAATGACAAAACAAAACAAAACACACCAAACAAAAAACCAAAAACCCCAGGAAACCAACAGTAGAATCTTTAAGTGTAACGTGCCACCACAGGAGAGCAGTAGAGGTCAAGAGTATCACCAATACTCAACATGCCAGCAATAGCAGGAAATCTGTTAAATAAACAATTCTCATGCAATATTGATTTGATTGCAAGGGAGGAAGGGAAGAAATCCTTCCTGACTAAATCTAGTAATCTGTAAACCAGACAGCATGAAGGCATTTCCAGCAAGCACCTGAGAAATCCCTGTGCTTCACTCATTCCACACTGTATCCTGTTTCTCGCACTTGCCAGTCTCCAGTTCCTCACAAAACAGTAAAATTAAGAAGCAATACAAATCCAGGAAAGAAATTATGTTTCAAGGTGGAAAGAAAATTTCCTTCCTGTTTCGTTAATTTCCTTACAGTTACTGCAGGCAACTGGTAACTTAGAAGCTCAGATTAATATATATAAAAAGTATGGTGCAAACAAACTGGGATCCAGTCTCCTTTTAAATCCCACCTGAGATAGCACCATATTGATTTGTTTCACCAATTTAATACTGTGTCTTCAAGAGTTCTGCATGTTCAACGCTCTTGCAAGAGCTCATCAATCTTTATATGAAAACAATTTAGGGTACAAGGCAAGACCTTCTATATTCACTTCACTCCTCAGTTAGAAACCTTCTAATCTGCAGCCTAAATATATTCTTAATTCCCAATATATGCATTGTTGATGATACTGACTCTACTACTAACTGTATGCACAATGATGACCTGATTTCATTTAAGGCTTTTCACTTCAATTTTCTAAATGTTATGGCCACTTGGTATTAGAAATCAATGCCAGAGGAATTTCTGAAAAAGCTGTTTAGTTAGCACTGTATGGTTCTCAGAACCAAAAAGTATTTGTTCCTTGCTCATACAAAAGGTAATTTTGATAAAACAGATGAACAACTGTTTTCACAAAACAGACAATATGCAACAATAACATGTGTTTACAATAAAGTAGAGTAATTAGGATTTCCTCCTGTGCTATAGGATGCTATGTGTACCTTCTAAGAGTATTCATTAGCTTAAGCAAAAAAAAAAAAAAATCATCCTTGTAATCTAAACTTTCAATACCTTTAATATTAATTTGCTAAAGACAGTGTTGGGATTTGTATTTCCATCAGAAGTCTCTTTCTTTATAAAGAAACACTAAGTAAAAAAAGAACTGCACCTAACAATTCTCATAAGGTACTCACTGCTGAAATAAGCACACTGTACTATATCGGGATTTTTAGATTTATCAAGCCTGTGCAAAATAGATTATGAAGCAAAGGCTGTAGCACCTTCTGAATTACTTGACCTCTATGCACTTTGTCTGGGTTTGCCAACAGAATTACAGTTTTAGTTTTTGCAGTTTTAACCATTCACAGATGGTATTCAAGTATTTTTGTGTCCTAACAAAAAAGGATTGATGATTCAGGTGACAAAACCAGTCACATCATCGTTTGAATTAAAAGAAAAAGATGCAGGGGGGGACAGGATGGAAGAGAGACACAGAATGCCACAAGCTAATTTAGAATATACTGTTCCATAAAATAAGAAGTGTTTTAATGTTCTTTATAGTGTTATTAAATTGGATGAAATTAACAACTGCAACTGAATTTTTAAAAATCTACAAAATACCTGAACTACATATTTTGTAACATTATAAACTGAAGAGATAAAGCTCTGTTTTAGTCTCTCTAGATGAAAATCAAGCAGATTTGCCTTGTTTTCAATAATTCATTCTATATACTACAAGAAAGAAAATGCTTGTTTTTTCTAAGCTTTGGAAAGAAGAAAGGCTGGAAGAGATCCTGTAGTCATTCATACTCTCAAAAAGAGGTTCACTAAAATAATTATTAGGCCGCCAAACTTAGGAGAGATAAAAGGATAAGCCATATTCACTGGGGAAAAGTGAAAATGGAGAACAGGTACTAAAACAGAGAAAAGGAAGCACAGATATTGTTTTCCACAATCACTATCTTCTTTTATGCACAGAATAATTTAAACTCTAAAATATTCATGAATTTAGACTGGAAGCGTGTCCCATAATTGCAGGTTTTTTGCTACTCTGACAGACCATCATTATTGTAATGTACATTCTTTCATCCACTTTCTACATAACTGACACATTCAAAGAAGACTGAAGGTAATGATTACCGTGGTTACTTATTAGCCAACCTACACTATCCACCACACTAATTTTTTCCACATCTTTCTTCCCTTTATTTCTTGGTAGCTTAGTTAGTGGTTTTTTGTTTTTTTTTTTTTTCCTACAGTATTTCCCACAACAGTATGCTTATACTCCTCTGTCCCTCAACTTCCTTGCCTTCTTCCTTTGTTCCTGTTGCCCCACGGAGCTTCAGAGGTAGCAGGAGCAGGTTTAACTGGGCCTGTTTGGAGGTGCAAGGCAAACACCATGAAACAGAAGCCACTGGTGGCCCTTTCTCTTCTATCAGTCTTTCAATCAATACTTTCTTGCTATAAAGGAAGCAGCACCGTTATGCTCTCTGCCACAGCCGCATGCATCAACACTCAACTTACTATTATCCATCTTTCCAATCAATAAGAAACCTTTGGTATCAGTACATTATATGAAAATCAGTGTTTTCTCCAGCCCTAACTTAGAGTTAAGTAAAGGGTTTGTTAAAATAAACTGTCAGTTACTGAATTCAATAATGAATATGGGCTATCTTCTTGCTTTTTTAAACATTATTGAAATCCAAATTTAAAAACAAACCAACCTGCAAAACAAACACAGCGTTTAAATTCTGAGAAAGGCATGATCTCATGTAGAAGGGGGAAAAACAGCAGTCTTGCCACAACACCCAGAAAGATATCTCTGAATCGCCAGACAATCCAGAGATATCTGAAGTAAAAGCCAAGGCAGAGTGCTGTAAAAGGAAAGAAGGAATTTTTTCTACTACAGATACAGTTTGTTTCTGATTAAGAAGTTGGAGTTCGAGTCTTGAACTGCAAAGAGCTTGGGATGTTAACCTACACCAGTTAACAAACCGCTCAGTGCGGGGCTGGCAGCTGCCCTCAAGAGGTCTCTTCCTTCTCCTCCTTAACACTGCCCAGCAAGAACACCACCTCCAGCTAGGAGGAATAAAACAACTTCCATGTCTCAGCAGTATTATTGCCACAGCCTAACAAATACTACTTTAAATCAATCTGGTATAGTACCATTTGTCAGCTTTAAAGAACACTCTAAATATTATCAGACTATTGCTGATTTACAAACTAATGCTTGTGCGTTATACCAATTTAATGAACAGTCTAAACCCAGTCATTTAAGGAGACAATGTAATTTGAAAAGTATACATCTGGAAAGCAGAGTAAAATCTAATTTAAAGTATGAGGGGAAGAGAGAATTCTAGAGAAAGACAGCTGACGAAAGCACTGCTGAAAATGACATAGTAATACATGTCAAACTAAAGGTTTGTAGGGTTTTAAGTGCCATACTTAATGTCATTTATTTCATTATATTTATTTCAGTAGTGTCATTTTGAAGCATTTTGTGCAATATTTACAGGACAATTTTGGAGTATTTAATGAATTCAGCTCTAAATGCTACTCTGAAAAGAGTACTTAATCACTCATTTTTCTTCATACTACAGTTTCTATCAAGCTGTTATCTTCGTTATATTAATAGTGTCAGGCAAACTCCAAACTTAGCTTTTAGAAGGTTTTTTAAGGGGGAAAACAATACCTAATTTAATATACAAAAATTCTTTGTGACATACAGCATTACACCACAAATGCTGGTGAAGTGAATCTGCCCAGTACCTCTGCGCTTTCTGTCCCCCAACCAGCAAGTGACTGACCTTCCTTGAGACTTTTCTGGCTGTTCACCTCAAGGCATTCCTTCTCCTTCAGTGGCTTAACATCTCCTGCAGGTAAAATCTCAGAAAAGCCCTGTTGCTGCTTCTTGGAGCTATCGATCATGATGAGAATCCTTTAGAATGGCAACATCCAGCATAGGAAAAAATATTACTCTGTCAGCAAGCAGCGCACTGCTGTCCCAAGCACTGCTTCCAGGTCCTTTCTCCTAATAAATGAGCAACTGCGCCTTTGAGCAGCCGAGAGCAGCCATCATCCTTCCCTTCCAGGCTGACCTGCAGCGGGCTCAGTCTGCGCTGGAGCCGGTAACACACTCAGACAGCAGGCACAGAGCATGTGAAGCACAACTCCCAAATCCCACCTCTTCTCCTAGACAACCACTCCCCCTTTTCCTTTAGTTACGCTTGCTTCCTCTGCACATTCGTGTTTCAATATGCAGCTTGATGGTCAATCATCTGACAAAGAATGAGTCAAGCAGTTAAAAATAAATCCAGCAGTTGCTGAAGGAGCAGCATTCGCTGATACCTAAGACAAACTACTGCTGAGGACTCTCTCTTTTTTCCCTTCCTTCTCCCTTCCCCCACTACTCTCAATGCTGCTGCAGGCAACAGAAATATTTTACCTTTGCCTGACTGGCACATTCATTACTCATTAAGTTTCACCAGTAAACAAAACTTTTTTAAATGCCAATGTGCAGCTATGTTGAGGAACCTTCCCACCCGCCCCAGCCCCAGGTCTTGTTTCAGAGACATTTATCTAGCAAGGTAAGCAGGAAAACCAGTGATTATTTCCATGCCTTCCCTTGCAGCAGAGATTCTGTTCCTTGTTGTAATTATCTAAAAAACAAGGATTTTATTATTTTTCCTTTTCAGTTACATATCTCATTATTCCCAGCAGTTTTAGGAGTACTTCCTCCTACAGCTTCTGATCTGCCATTCTGTCCAGCATATCCCATTTATCTTACATGAATCATCAACTTCAGTGTCAACCTAGAAAGTCTGGGGAAAGGGATCCCCTCTAATCAGCTAGCATTGGCCATGAGGGAACAGCAGACTAGTTTGCATTTCACATACTCAGAGAAAAATAAGCTATACATAATTTTAAGTAGACACTACATGTCAACAAGAATTCTAGCTGGTGCATTTTCCCTTCCCTTTGGCCTAAAAATGCTATCATTATGTTCCACACCCCTACTTTACCTTTAAATCCTTCACCCTGAAATTATAAAGGAGATCTCCACTGAGAAAAACTGTTTCACTTTTACGGCATCAGATTTGAAAAGATCTATATATAAACACCTGATGCAGAATTCTGAAAGTGGAAACTAGTAAGAAAATCGTCTTGCCTCTTTGGATCTTTCTACAAGACAATCATTCAACACTAGCTCTTCACCTTCACAGTGCACTCCAGCGGCCAGCAATTTATACCACGGGGTGTAGGGCTGCGTGACACAGCCAGCGGGACTGGGAAATCTCTGCCTGGCTTCCTACTGCTGGGAGAAGGGAGACCTGGATCTGCTCAGAACTGCAGATTCAAAGGAGACGTGAGCTTACTAGGCTGTATCAACTTCTTCACATCTAAGGAGCTGAAAATACAGGCAAAAGAAAAACTCTGGCAGCATAAATTGAAGCAGCTCTCCCAGCCTACAGATCTGTTGTTTGCACGATTTCTATAAAAATTATCATCTTAAATTAGATTTTGCTTAAATACAAATTATAGACTATTCCAGTACATCTGCTTTTGCAGTGATTTTTACTGAACACAAGGAAAAAAAAATACTGTTGAAGAACTCCTTCATAAATCAAATGAACTTCCTTGCTGTCTGCAGCCAGAACACTTAGTATGCATAAGAAACAAAATTACTGTTGAGAAACTCCACATATTTAGGAAAAACAAAAAAAAAATCCAGATAAACAGAATACAAACACATACTGCTTGAGAAACCTATATGAAAATCTGACACAGTCAATAAATACAATCTTACACAGTTATGGATATACCAGATTACAACTCGACATTTTTCTTGTACCAACTGAGAAGTTAACAGTTCGGATGGATTAATTATATTCTAACAGTATAACAATATGTAACACCAGAAATTGTTTCATGGGAAGGGTACAGTGCGCTTCACACATTTTCTGAAAAATTAGTACTTTGGTCTGAAGCAATCTCAAAATGATGCAGAGAACAGAGTATACCAAAATTAAAAAAAATCAACATACTAATAAGGAAGTGTGTAATTAAAGAACCCAAAGAGTAATACATTTTCCTTCAAATATCATAGTTCTGAAAGTAGTTCTATCCATTCCTATCTGTTTATAGTGCTTTATATAAATCAAGTGTCCAGCGCTCAAGTGAATGCCGGATCACAGCAACAGAGCTGGGTAACAGCAGTTCAAGCCTTCATGAATGTTTCTCACCTGTTCAGAAAGATGAGCTTCAGTAGCATGGAGCTCCTGCTATACACTTCTCTCCTTTTTCAAAAGTACCCACGCTGCAGCAGAGTTTACAGAAACGAATATGCTTGTGTTTCAGCCACTTGGAGTTAAGCCTAATATTTTGGTTCAAATTCACCTCCCAGTTCAATGCAAGCTAACATACAGATTGATATTTTGAAACACCGTTAAGAATTCTGATCAAAATCTCAACAGTAATTTGCAAGTAACTTTATGAAGAAAAGCAGGAACCACAGAATTTATGGAGAATAAGAATGATTAAAATATTGTGCAGACCAGGAAAGATGAGTGGTCAAAATGATGCTGCGCATTTTCCATGTAACCAAATATTGTAGTTGCCAATAAATGCTATACAATATTGAATAGTTGGGGCAGGGGCAGATAAAACAACTGAAGAGGAAGAAAATATACCTTGGAAGAAGAAAATAGTTTTTGTTCACGTTCAGATATACAATGAATATCAAGAATGCCTGGACATTCTGCCCAGGGAACAGTTTCTCTTAAATCCCTGCATGAAGAATGACATTTATCCCCCATGTCATGAAAAGAGACTCGTATTCCAACATCATCTTGTTTTCCCAGCAGTCTTGAACATACATTAATCCAAGCTCAACTGATAATTAGGATACACTGGTTACTTGAGTGATCAACAATATAGTTCTACTATTTTTAGTGATGAATCTTCAAAGAAGAAATAACCACCATGTCTCAACACGTCTATTAGAAAGTCTAAAATTCTGAGACAGTTTCACAGGCACCTGGGGGCATCTCACAACTGCCGGCTCAGTAGCTGTAGCTGCAGCACTGTAACATGGAAAAGTGCATGTTTTTATGAGCGACTTTCTCACATTCCTAACAACAGTACTAGGTTAGCACATTCAAGTACTAAATTCATCTGCTAACTAACAATACTCAGTTGTGCAAAGGTGTCTTCCAGTCACGAGCAGGTCCCATGTGAATCAAGGCAAAGTGCCTCCTCGTGATCCGCAGAAAACCAATCCACCTGCCATTTAAGAGCTCCCTTTTCCCTACTAAATAAAATAAACTCGTAACTTTCCTACAACCGTTCACGTATGTTCCTACCTTTGACTGCCAAAGCACCATACCTACTTCTCAGGTTTACTTACACACTTTCAAACTGGATAGTAATTTTTTAAGCTCTTGCAAAATAGCAAGCCCTGTCATCAGCCACCAACACCATGTTGATACTTTAAACATACTTCCCATGTTTGGATAGTATCTCTCTCGAAGGTCATTGTTTTGACAGATAAACACTGCTTTGTACAGCAGTAACTTTCATTGTTGGTTTTCAAGGATGCTAATTCCACATTTGTCTTAAGAGAACTGGTGAAAGACTTCAACTGTGGGAACTTAATACTTTCCCATTCAAACTACCCATTTGGTCCTGTAACAAAAATTCCTTTAGAACAGGTATTAGTGAAACAATAGCAACTTGTTTGTTCTTTGACTACTTTTTAAAGCCTTTTCTTCATTTTAGGAATTATACAATAAATAGAACACAACCCATGAAATCGAAAATATATCCAAAAAAAGCTTGGGTTCTTTCAACTCCACTCAGTTTGAAATGCTCTTGTGTTCAGTTTCTAAAAGGCAGGTGGAATTTGGATTGTCATTTGAAATTGATGGCATTATTAAAAATCAGGCCAAAAAATTTTTCCAAATTGCTAAATTTTCATCCCATCTTTCTGCTGACTGTGTACTTAAATAGAGGTTTCATAATAAAAGAAAGAGAACTACTCATTTCCAAAGTAAATATTAGATGTATAACCTCTCTGCTTTGAACACATACCTGTTTCCAAAGAGCTATTTGTTCTATTACAAATAGCTAAATGATGCTGAGGATCATATAGAAACCCGTTAATGAGCTAGAAACAAAAGCGCATGAAAACTACAAGTTGAAGATACACAACAAGGTTTTTGTTTCAATAAAAATTAAATCTGTTGGAATTCACATCATCGTCAGATGGTAGAAGTACCTCTCATTTTAATTTCAATTTATTTGAGTTGTATATATTGTATACAAGTGGGTGAAATGAAGAAAAAAGGCTTCAGAATGGAACATCCCTATCAGTTCCATAAACCAAAATCCAGTAACATCTCCATTCATAGCAACGTATTGCACTAGTTTTTCATAAACATGTTTGCTTTTAATCTAAGGTAATCAATGTTTTTTCATTCCATCCTCCCTCAACACAGACTTTCAACTGTTCTGCCAACCTTCAGCCTACAGAAAAAGCATTATTTAAAAAGAGGAAGTGCCTAATAGATATTTGCCAAAATCACAATGTACAGGAGGAAACAATGCAGCAACGTTGTACCCTCCACAGTGCCTGCTTGTCTGCCACTCAGAATAGACCCGTTATCTTTTTCAGTATCGGTGATCTGGTGAGTGAGATCACTAACTGTGAGCAACTTTACAACCTCATTAAACATGAAGTAACTAAGCAGCAATTGCTTTAACAGTGCGTTCCAACTCTTCACATCATAGGGAGCTCATTCCTTTGCAATCCCATAAAACAAAAACCTTACAGATGAATTTAAATTCTAGACAAAAAAAAAAGAAAAAAAAAGCCTTAGGTATTTAGTCTATTTCACTACCGCAAGATTTTGAAGTGGGGGGAAAAAAAGCTTAATTACTCAAACATTTGCTTCGTCTTGGCTTTACACACACCTTGATGAATTTCTTCGTCCTCTATTATTGTGTTAGGATAATCCGGTTCATCATTGTGTAGTAATTTCTTCACATAGGAAAATAGTGCTCTGACTACACAAACTAAAACATTCATTTAAATAATCCATCTTATAATTTATTCTATTCCTTCTTTAAACAGTAAGAATGTTACCTCAACCTGTTAACTTAAGGGTTTTTTCTTTGCAGTTTTTTGTTTGTTCCTCCACCGCACCCCCACAGTTGCCACTTACAATAGATTTCTATTCTGCCATCTTGTTTTGTTAAAAAAAAACCCTATACCAGTACATAAGTTCTTTGCTTTGGACACTTAAGACATTTGTCAAACAAATCAGCAGTAAATCTCATAGTGAGTCTTATGCTTGTATTTAAAATACAAACCCCAAAACATTCAAGTCTCTCATCTTCATATCCTTTTGCTAGTAAAACATCAAATATATCTTTCTATTTGTCTTTTCAAAAAGTCTATTGAAAAATTTGAGTAATTTTTGAAATAGCATTGTGTAGTATGCTGTGAGTAAGGAATTACCTCAGAAGGACCGGACACTTCGGCCTATATTCTCCACTATTGTGGTAACAAAGACCCAAACAATCCAAATTATGGTCACCACCTCCATCAGTTACTCTTCCCAGAAAAATCCCAAACACTTACAGTGATATCAAATTTATAAGTCTGCGTGTTCTACTTCTCCCACTAAAACCTCCACAAATTCCTTTTAAGGGAGGACATAAGTTGGCAGTCTTCACTGTTTAAATGAAAATTCCATACCATTCAGCCTTGCCCATATGGACATCTAAAGAAATATTTTAAAAGTGTATATATAATATAGATAAAAAATGTTTTTATATATATGTTTAACTGCACATATATAAAAATATAATTTTTAAAGGACAGTATTTGGTCATCTACCACGCTACCTATGAATTGCAAAAGGCTGATATAAGTACTGTACATCAGTTACCAGTTGTTTGCACTACACTACCTTCTTGTAGTGGCTGTATCACAAGCTAACATTTCAATGACAACATACACAGCTAGGATTTAGTTCTAGCAATTTAAAACAATTATACAGTAGAATTTAAAATTAACTCAACATTCTTTTCTAGCTATGCATTTAGTTATCCACAAGGAATTTCAGGGGAAAAAAAGTTAGAATAAGACAGTTTGATCAAGAGATCTCTGTAAAGGAAAACATACTTTCCATATCTCCTGTGATCACTCAAATGCCAAGCCCTCTAACAGGATCTTTTCACATATACTAGATGCCTTAAACTGAGTCAGTCACAGGTCATGTCTCCCATGTTAATCTCTTCACAATAAGCAGATAATTAAAAAAAAAAACCCAAACCTATAAATCAAACTAAAATGACGGAATGTTTGTTTAGAAGTTTACCAAATGGAATGACCCTGCTGGAATTCTTTCATGTAGCCTGTGAAAATGTCAGAATATATTCCATTTAAGAGGTCACAGTCCCTCGAGAGCTCTGAGTTTTGGCCTGCGTGTCTTTTCACATGCTTTAATATTTGAAAATTGTTCCTTGTAGACACTGACTGATGCCCTGGGAATGCTAGGATTGTGGGAACTGGCAGTACCAATGACAAAGACAGACTTACTGGGAAATCAGTACCTACTCAGTTTGCTCTCATCTCATAACAGATAAGACAACATCCATATGTTTACAGGAAGACCAAAAGAATCCACACATTGAAAGACATTTGTTTTTTCTACTGGCACTGTTTGTTAAAGAAAACAAAACCAAACTCCCCAAAAAAACACAGCACCCCCAAAAAAACCCCAAAACACAGAGACAAATATATATTAATTACAGTAAGCTGTGTGTTCTTACAAACAATTATTTAGTAGAATATTTGCACTGGATGTTCCATGGACTATTAAAACCTTAAAGGAAAGACAAATCACAGAGTTGCTGAGGTTGGAAGCAACCTCTTGAGATCACCTAGCCCAACCCCTGCTCAAGCAGGGTCAGCTGGAACAGGCTGCCCAGGACTGTGCCCAGTCAGAATTTTAACATCTCCATGGATGGAGATTCCACAGCCTCTCTGGGCAACCGTTCTACACACATACACACTATACTTTATACATACACACACACTTCTATTGTAAACTTATATAAATTGTATACTTCTATATCTAGAAAGGTCATTTAGAATATACTTACTCTGGGGCTTTGTTTTGGGTTTGGTTTTTTTTTGTATGCTCTTTTCCAGATCTCATTGCTTTCAGTTTAGTGACTATGAAACTGCTGAATTTAAGTTGACATTTTCAATTATTTTCTGTGCCAATCTATTACTTTAATCAGATAATTTCCATTTGTTGTTTTCTAGTCTTCCCACTAGCCATCTTTTCTCCACTTTGTCTCTCCCAACTCTCTCAAGAAAATAACTTCTAAGCACAGTAACCTACCTATGTGCCATTTGGAGAGGAAAAAATATGCCTAATGGCAGATCTCAAAAGAGTGGAAAAAAACCTGTCATACACAGATACAAGGAGGATGTCCCAAATTTCACCTGATTCCCTAGTACCAAATTTGCAGCTTCAAATCTATTAACTGCACAGAGGATTAAGAATTTGTTCAGAAGCCATAAAGCTATGCCAAGAATGCATGTTACCAGTGCTACATAATGAGGGAGTGGAAGATAAGAGATAACAGGCAAACTAATATACCCACGACTCTTTTACATGCCAGAAAAATTCCCTCTGTTCATCAAATTTATTTAAATAATATCATTAGGTTAAGTGTGATGCAGATTTCACTCAGTTATTTTGGGAACTGTCTGTCTCCCAGCTGGCTCGACTGGTCCCTTAGGAGGACTCGAGATACACCATTTGGAGTACTTTTCATTTTGGTTTGTTTTTTTTTTTTATTTGTGGGGGGTTTGTTTTGGTTTGAGGGGCTTGTGTCTGTTGCATCTTCACCTTCATTCACTACAGTTTCCCACAAGCTCTAGTCGCCCCATAGGAAGCTGTCATTCTCATCTGACCTTTGGTGCCTCAAGGTCTTTGCTCCTGAATGTCATTGTTCTTACGCAGCCAGAAGCACTCATTTCTTTAGGCTAATTTCTTCTAGTAGAGATGTTACCAGTCTTGCTTTTACTTTAAGATGTTTGTTGTCCCAAGGCTTTTTTCCTGACAAAACATCCAAGACTTGGCTCTTTTCTTAATTAGCTCAATTCTGCTGTAGAATATTAGCCGCTAGCCATCAAAGAGTGAGATCTAGCAGATAGCCACGGTAGGCACATCACAGCCTTTTCTACCCTCCTGCTGTACAAGACATACAAGCCCAAACAGAACCAGAACACAATCCCATATCTAGTCTGGTTCTGAGATTAAAGAAGCAGACACCCATTAGCTGGAACAAAACTGTTTCTTCCACACAATGCAGAGGACAGAACAGGCACACTCACAATCCAAAATTATTTATAGCCAAGACAGAGCTGAAGGCGGCCTACAGAGTGGTAAAGGGCAGCCAATGGCCGGTGTAGGAGCCAACCAATTCTCTACCCATTTTACAAGAATATAACAGGCTCTAATCTGTGGATGACAACTGCACAAGAGTAACTTGCATGTCTCTCTTTCAGAAACTAGTAGCCACTGGAGATTGTGGCACAGTGGGATAGTCAAGGAAGACACTGCAAAGGCAAGAGAGATTGCTGTAAAACATAGAAGCTAGGACCTTTTCATTTTACAGGAACCTTCAAACAAGCATGATTGCACGGCTCCTGACATCCAGACCTTCTCACCTACCTCTACCAGCCAAAGTGGCATGCTCACCAATTCTGGGAAAGTACTAATTCAGCATGCAAAAAGCTTTGCTCGTGCAGTGCTTTCTTTTTTTTGATGGTATCTGCATGTGCAATCCCTTCCCACCCTTTGACTCTGAAACAGCAGGTTAGAAGGCTGCAAGCAGCATCATCCCCATCCACCCTCCTCTACTGTCAGCAGCAGACAGCTTATCCTTCCCTCCCTTGCCACCTCCTGGCTCTCAGACAGAAGCTTGTGAAACTGCGGTACAGCGCATGCGTATTATATTGTTCTGACTAGTACTTCAGCTGTGCCATGCTGCCGGCCACTCTGTTATTCTTCTCCACTGCAGTCCAGCTAAACACCACCTAGTCATCAATTTTCTCCCTCCTGCTCCTGAAGAAGGGCCTCATCTGTGTCACTTTTCTCCTCTGCCAAACACTGTCCTCCTAAGGACACAGCAGCTTGACTAATAAAGCAAATACAATGTACACAACCTAGCATCCTTCAGGCAGGGATGCAAACCAAGAGCTTCTTAAGGCCACAGCATTCTGTTTCCCAACCTCCATTTATGTGAGGAGCACAACTGCTCACATGACAGACATGGTCTACACACCAGTGGTTGCCATTAGACTGCGAGAATCACAGGCATGTCTCTGGTGTCCACTCAGTAGGTGACAAGTAGAAAAAGCAGAACCAACGACAAGGTAAATTTTGCTGCTTTTTGGCAAGTAGAGCAAGAGCTGGCCTCCAGAGAACAGGCGTGATAATATGCTGCAATAAACAGACCACAAGTTTACATGATTGATGCATTGTATCTATTGCTTAATTATCCAGAAAGATGCAGACTAACAAGAAACTGAAAGTAATTTCATTAGTAATCCAGTATTGCCCACGGCCATTAACTTGAAAACAGCTCAAAAGAAAAAAGGAAATCTTAAAATTGTGACCATCCAGAAGGCCAACATACAACATCCTGGAAAGATGATTCTTTGTTATTACATCCAAAGATAAGTACAAGGTTACCTTCTATAAACAGTTCATTGTTCTGACCACAAATAATTAAAGTTTTTGCTTTTGACATGGTTCAGTTGAAGAATTTCAGCCTTGCCATAAAACCTTTATCTAGCAAATCAGCTTGAAAACTCCCATTATTTGCCCTGCTATTAAAACATGAAACATTAATTGGTTAATATTTGTGTTTCACAGACTTTTTATGATGGAAGACAACTGTCTAAAAAATGATATTTGAGAGGACAAGAATATGTTGCTGCCTTTCGCTCTCTCTCTCTCACTCTTCAGAGAAATTATCCATTTGTCCTTAATCAGGAAGTAAACACCTGCATGTACTAAATGGCTGGAGAAGCTTAAGATGCTATTGCCCTCCAACTGTTTGTTATTGATCCTCTACTGTAAGTTACCACCTCTTCAACAGAGTCGGCAGACCATGTATGTGTTCCTTTGTCAACTCAAGGGGCAACACTTCCAGTGGAGCTTAATCTAAACCATGAGATTTTGCACTAAAGAATACTGAGCTATACTCACCTGAACTCTTACGCTAGCTTTGCTGTATGACTCTGATTTCTGGGGGGAAACTGGGCAGGGGAAGAGGAGAAAAAAGTAAAAAAAGGACAAAGTAGTAACATCTCAAATGACCTGGGCTCACCAGGCACGCGCATGCAATTTCATTGTACATTTGTTACCCTGCTGTGATTACCTCCATGTAAAACAAAACCAAACCAAGCACAAGCCTCCCACACTTCCAGTGTCATTGGAAAAGCTTGAAACACAGTTTCTGTACTAACTTGTGCAAGCCAGCTTAACAACACTATGCAGAACAATACTGGAATAATTCAGCCTTCTACTGGACTACTGCCAAAAGACTCATTCAAGTAAACAAAAGGTTTAAAGGATCACTACCAAAGCTCACAGTAAGCATAATGCTTACTGCGTAAAAATACGCTTCCTGCATAAAAATATTCAACAATAAAACCTTTAAACATTTCAGATTTTTTTTTTTGTATTAAGTGCCATTGTATTTCTGTGTACGAAAATCTCTCATGCTTCCAGACTTTATAAAATCGTGACAAGTTAAAATACTCCTGACGAAATCCGGTTTTGGTAAAAAGTAAAACCAAAGACTAAGTATTAAAGCTACCTGTAACATGAGTCCCTCTAGTTCAAATTTTACTTCTACAAGTTTTTTTCTGACTTTCATCATTTCTACAAAAAAATTATTTTTAACTAAATTATCCAAGACTACTAAACCTGGAATTATGGGTGAACAACAGTTTGGGTGCTCTGGAGGAAGACAGTGCCCAAACCTCTTTTTGTCGTTTTAAGAAAGCAATTTGAACACAAACATTGATTTCTTCCAGGAACAAAAGCAGCCAGCCAGTATAAAGTCAGATCTTGTCAGATCTTTTGCATAAGGACAGGAAAAGAACTAGGAGGCTCCTCTTAAGTTAATTTAGGAATTATTTAGGTACTACTAAAGCAGCATTCTCTCAGTGGCAGGATGCTTAAACAACATTAGAAAGATCCATAAAACTGAAAAGGATAGGAAATTGCACCAGTGTCCACCAATCACTTCTTTATCACATCTATTAGACTGCATTCCTCCAAAAACTCCTCCAATTATGATTTCTCAATCTGCCCTGCAGATTATTGAGCATTTTCCTTTTCAAAAGCAACAGGGTTGCACTAATTATGGCCTTGAAAACAATGCCTAATCTTTTGGCCAAGCCCAGCCAGATGACTTAGTCTGGTCACAAAAGACACAGATGAAGTTAGGCAACGGCCCATTATGTGAACTTCATACACGGCTCTTCCTCAGAGAACACATTAAAATCTTTGTTGGAGGCCCAATACTTAATATGGACAAATGTTCGAAAGTATCCTAAGTCATAAGAAGAATTATGATAAATAATGAAGAGAAGAGTAACAGGGCAATGGTTCTTAAGTTAGCTGGCACAGAGGAGTGAAAGGCAGCTTCTCAAATTATTTATTTCCCCACCATCACTTTATTTATGAAAATCTCCTCTGTTATTTCAACAAGCCAGAGCCCGTAAGCATTAAAATCTCTTGCCACTGCCTTTTCTTTGGAAAATAAACATGGACATTATACATGAAGACAATACAAAACCTGCCTATAAATAATGTCACTAGTTCATGAAAGCACAAAAATACTTTCAATTTGTGGTAAGAATGCCTAAGAAAGAACCAACTGTCCAATATAGAAGAACTAAAAACAAAAGACTAAATAGCAAACGTAAGTTTAGCACCTGAAGCTGCATACTTTGTTTTACTGCTTGTTTGACAATTTATCTTTATTAGTACAAGCAGGAAGATAACAAAATAATGAAATTACTTCAAGGGGATATATATGTACTTAACACAGTCATAGCAAGGTTTGTCAAAAGAGAAATTTACAAGCTTGCCATCCCTTATAAAACAGGGATTTTTGTCCTTATTAAAGGGATTTTTATAAGGGATCCCCTTATAAAAGGGATTTTTCCTTGCAGCGCATTCTTGTGGTAGTAGCCTTCAAAAATGAAAAGTTTGACTTATTTGCACTCAAAGATTCCCATGGCATCCATTTTGGTTTTACAGGCAATTAAAAAAAAAACAAACAAATTTTCCAGAGGTATAGTATATACACATAGGATGCAAAAAAACCCCACTACATTCTCTTTTTGATGAAGTTTATGAGTTAAGTGTTGGCATTTTTAGCCTCATTATGAAATAGCTTTCTTTAAATACGTATTTCTCTTGCTTCCTTGATAAAAAGGTAAAATGTTGTAAGCCATTTTGAAACAAGCTTCTGGTATAGACAGACCTATTATCAACTTAACATCAAACAGTAGCCAACAAAAACTATGTCTCCCAAGTTACAACTTTTTCTCTGCCTTAAAAAAAAAATAATACTGAAGGATGTAGAGCCAAAATATTAATAAATTAGCTACAGGTCCCTTAGTTTAAAATACTTTGAATACATTATTATCAGTTAACATAGTATTGCGTATTTCAGGATCTTCATACACATTAACAAATAAGGAAGCAATTGTAAAAGACAAGCTCAAGCATTCAATGAGGTTGTCACTCCGCATTTATATAAGCTAAGCCTAAGTCTCTCCCCTACCGTATTTTCCCTTTATTACATTTTTCTTTCTTGGAGCACTAATACTGAGGGTACGTACACAAAGCACCAGAGACTTAGTCCCTCATTGTAGAAACAGGAGCATCTTGGTTATAGACAACATTCCATGACTTTCAGAAACAGAGAACACTATGATTCAGACCTGTCCCCAGGTAGTTCATACACATACAGTCTAGTAATATATATGTCCTTTTTTTTTCCTGTTTTAATGCTGGGATATTCAGGTAGTTTTTTCTTATTTAATAATG
Organism: Himantopus leucocephalus; assembly: GCA_003993805.1. Classification (NCBI taxonomy): domain Eukaryota; kingdom Metazoa; phylum Chordata; class Aves; order Charadriiformes; family Recurvirostridae; genus Himantopus; species Himantopus leucocephalus. The sequence goes on from RSEF01000014.1 coordinate 3,048,628, forward strand.
CTTATACTGTTACAACTGAATTAATAGCTAAGCTGATTTTAAAAGATGCTTCAAAAACCAAATACTTCATTTACCTACTTTCAGCGTTCCCACTATTTACTGGAAAACAAATCTTCATTATAAGACCTTAGTGTGAGAAAACAAACACCAAAAAAAAAAAAAAAAAAAAAAAAAANAAGGCTCCTGCCTTTTCCCTAATAAAAATGAGCCTACATTTGGATTCAGACCTAATTCTTCCTGATGCTTACTGTAACAGTGGAAACACTTTTTTCCTAAGTTGCCATGCCAACATCAACAACGAGGAAAGATACTGGAAAGATTCCCAAAATGTAAATCTTATTTTTCTTTCATTGTTCAATGTTAAACTATGTGGCGAATTAAACTTTCTGGGATACAGTGTGAAACTTGAATTCTGTATTATATTACAGGTAAAAAAAACCCTGTTCTTGATAATGACCTCCCAACTCTCAAAAATATTTAATTAATGCTTCTATTATGCACTAGCTGTGGTTTTAGAACTATTAAGAAATATAAACAAGTCCATTCTATATGCCTCAACAAAGTATTCCAGTTGGGGTTTTAAAGTCAGACTTCCAAGCTGCCATGACAGGTGAAGCTGATCAGGACAGATTTTGTAACAAACACCATAGCACTTGAACTCTACATAACATGGTTTGGGAAGAGCAAGTGAAGGGACTCAATTAATGTTATTTGAAGAAAGCAAAGAAACATCACTATTCCCACAGAAAACACTTAAGCAATGTAGAGAAAAAGAACAGTCACTTTTGCTCTCACCATTCTTCCGTTCGTTGAGTGGAGGCAAGTACTGATGGGGCTGCAATGAGAGTTCCTTAAACTCGTGTGCAACTGCTTCGCTGTGAGGACTAGGAGCGAGACGTGTTAGCGATCCAGAGTCATCCTCAGCATCCACTGTCCCCAGGTGATCCATTGTGTTAAATTGTCTGGAGATAGGGAGAGCAAGCGGTCTCTTAATCACCCTATAGTTGATGAAAATAATAAAGAAAAAAAAAATCACGTAGACACATTACTTTTTTGTTCTGGTTTTGGTCAGTTCCTTTGCACACAATATTCAACTTCAAAATTATATATACATTATTGACTAATTTTCCACAAATATTACAGTTTTCAAAAATATAGTGAGGCAATGTATTTACAAGTAATTTGACAGTCATTTGGTTCTGAGAAGCAGGACAGTTTCTCTGCTCGCTTTGACAGAAAAATTACACAGTGTGAGCTCTCAATATGGATGACTGGAAGCTCTTGTGCCTTACCTTCTAGCAAGGGACACAGCCCGTTTATCAGCAGAACGTTCTTTTTTTTTTTTCAGTAGCTTATATTAGAGAATGCTGAATTAATATATGATAACATATGAACAGCTTTTAATATTTTGAAGCATTGGACAACTTTCCTTTGGATCAGAAATCAACTTTGGTATTAATCCAGGACTTCATAGCACCAAAGACAACAGTTAATCTTTAAACTCTCCAGCAAGGAAGGCTTTTTGCCATGAATTTTTTTCAAACTAATTGCTAATTTCAAACAGCATACTTGCTGTTTCGTGGAAAATACGCTACAGAGTGGAATAAAAGTCCCAATTTCTTATTTCTTTCCTTTCTATCATTAATGTGGTACTTAATCTACAGTGAGGAGAGACTTAAGTACGAATTACCAGCACAGGCTTTTTATAGCTCACAGAACTCTATCAAGTCATTAAAATTTCATTAAATCAACGTGAACTTCAATGAAGCCTATGCCTTGATTCTTGGAAACTCGAACAATATGAAATATTAACAATTCATGAAGATCCATAAAACCAAAGAAATATCTTATTATTGTTAAATTGTTTATTTTTAGGTATTTTTCTTAGGAAACACTACTGCTGCCTACACTCAGCCTTAAGCTTCAAACTTCAGGTATGCTGAATATAAATACGGCACGTGTTGGGGTGTGTATTTAAAGGTTATTAAAATGCAACATACGTTTCAGTGACCATACCCCAAATATTTCAAATGTTACTTGGTATTTTAAAAAACATCAAGATGACAATAAATTATCATGACCACCAAAGAATGGCCTACGCTACTAAAAGGGGTAAAGAATCATGTTGCTGAAAGTGCCAATTTAAAAATAAGAAATATAAGCAAGTACTGCTTGATACATAACTCAGTAGAACAATTACAATGGTTAAGTGCATTTTTTCATTATTTTCCATAGTTACCAATTGGTGCTTTCACATTAAATGAAGACACATTAACTTACTGTTATGCAAGATTTTTTTCTTTGTTCTTAGCTTTTAGAAGCATAATTTACCCAGCTCTCATTCGATTTCCTGACATCACGCTCTCCTCAAACTCCCACTCACTCATACAAATTAAGTACATTATTAACCAAGCAAGTCTCTTCAGAGCTGAGTTTAAGTGAAAATTTAGCTTCTTATCTGCTCATATTCACAGCGTTTTATCCTCAATTTATTAGCTACGCGTTATGCCTTGGAGTCACTTTTCAAAAAGATTAAACCACATTAGCTGTATTCATGCCATTAGATCCATATGAAATTAATAGAAACACCTTCTCATACTAAAGGTTTAACATTTATTATGCTGCATGTTAGCTTTGACTAACTCTTGTCCCCATGACAGATAACAAAATATCTTGCTTTAAATTAAACCAGTTTAACTTTCATCACTTCTACAACACATTGCTAAATTAGTTACATGTCCATTTCTTAATTTTTGTTTCAGGAATGGACATAAATTAGGTTTTATTTTCCAGATTCAACTAAGAATCTCATGCAACACTCTTGACCTTCCCCCAAAAAAGAAAACACACACCTCCACCCAACATTTATAAGCCCCTTTTGTAGGGGGGGGAAAAGTCCGTGACCTACATCATCAAGATCTGTCAAGATACACTATGATCAACATCAGCTCCTTACTGAATCAGTGAACAGAACATCTAAACAATACTATAAAGATGACAAATTCAGGACTCGCAATAATAAAATATAAACAATTAATTTGATTCTTCTCTCTTGTTCTCATTAGAATCTAAAGGAGAATTCAGCTGTTCAGCTTTCTAAAAAGAACTTCTAAACTTAGCATCCATGAAATTACTAGTTTGTCTTAGGCATAAGGTTTTCCTTACAGAATGAAAAAGTAATTTTGGTACTTAAATGAAAATAATTTTGATAAATACCTTTCCAAACCAATAAAAAGAAATAGACAAGAAAAAAAAGACATCTCTATGTAAACAACACCTTTTTACACTGTTGTATATATGAGATAATAAACCACTACTATTTTTTAACACGCTTATTTTAACTGCTAGAGGAGATGCACACAGTTGCTTTATCATCAGCTGGAGGTTACTCAACCAGCAGCATTTACTTCACATGAAACTAGACTTAAGATATGCCAGACATCTCCCATCTATCTTCAGTTTTCAAAAGCCATAGTTCATTCTGACATTTCTAATATAACTGATTGTTCGGACATCAGCAATTCAAACACAAAAAACAGTAGGAGAAAACTCAAGTTCAGCTTGATTAAAATCAAACCCTGTACAATAAATACTTTCTCCAGCCATCATGTACAAGAGTGAGAAACTTATCTGATTTGGAATGTAATGTACCATGATACTATCATATTTTGCATTAAAAATAACACATTTGCCTCTCCTTTCTCATTTATTTGAAGCCTCCTCAGTCTTGAAGAATTATTTTGTGTTTGCCATCTGCATTTGCAGATGGCAACTATTATCTATGTAACCCCTGACTTTAAGCAGACCTATACATGAAAGTGTATTAATAAACAGAGCTGAAACTCAACAGTAAAAACATGTACAGGAAAAGTACAATTAAAAAATAATCCAAACTATTAAAGTCTCAATATTCTACTCCGCATAATCCAAGAAAGCACCATTTTATACAAGACTAATCTGACAGAAATCAGTTGTCACTTTAGGGGTTTCCACTCCCTTCCTTGAAACTAACACATCCAAAGGTTCATTAAGTTGTATGAACCATCCTTCTGTTTAGTATGAAAAGCATAAATATAAACTTATAGAAGTGTTGGAAAATATAATACCATATTATTTGTAGCAACAAAAATAAAACTACTCCATTCTTTCAATAGTCCCAAAGGATTTCAGGTTTGGGCTTTTGGGTTGTTTTTTTTTGTTTGGTTTGGGAGTTTTTTTGTTTGTTTGTTTTGTTTTTTCCCCACAGAATTCAGCAAAACATTTAAGAGTACTAAGTGAAAACTAGAATAAAATTATTTTCCTAGTTAACCTTCAGACTAGATTATCAAAATGGAATATGCAGCAGCACTGCAAGTGAGGCTTTGGTTCATGTTTATCTGACAACCACACAGAAAGTGTTCCAGTTCTGGCAAAGCAGAGCTCCCGTACAGCGTATGAGCATTATGTAAGTGTTCTCACAGATTGTAGGTGGATGCTATCTTTCTTAACTGCTGAAGACAAACGCTTCTTTTATTTTTAAACATTTTATCTTCAAAAGACAAAGTATATTTCCTTAGAAAAATCTTAGAACAGAGGAAAATACTGACTTCCCTGCCACTTGAGACACTAGAACTGGTATTTTATTCTGCACAAACTGTGAAATCTGGGTGACACTTAAGTAGTAAATGAGCTTTTATTTTAGAAATCTGCTGGAAAAAACAGTTCAAGAATCACAGTGCGTTCAAACCCTGGCCAAGTCAAATGGCTAGGTTTAAGTTTCTCCATTTATAAAACTTAGTAAAATTTTAAATGACATAGCTAGCAGTTTGTAATATACCAGAATCTTTAGTGGGAAGAATATGAGAATTGCAAAATGTTGGGTTTGGATTTTGGGTTGGTTTTTTTTCTTCAACGTATCAGGAAACATTAAAAAAGACACTTAAAAAGCTTAAGCACCACATCCAGCAGTTGCCAGTGAAGGTCATTTGCATTAAGCTCTTGGGTCTCCCTGTCAATGCCTAGAAAGACTTGAAAACCTGTACAGTGGTGATGATGATCTCTAACACTAGAGCAGTAATAAACATTTAGGGGACTGTACAGTTTCAGATATTACTTCAATTTGAACAGTGAGCATTAGTGATTTGTATCTGAGATAACATGCTAAGTAACAACACGAGACTATCTTGGCAATTCCTCTTTCCAGCTCATAAAAGAAGGGTAAGAACTATGCTTTCAGAATGCAGCTGGCCCTATCAAACGTACAGATATGCCTACAGCAAACTTCCTTTCTAATCTTCAAATTACCCGAGTCCCAGTGGTTGGACCCATGGAACGCTCAGTACCTCCTTTCTTCCACAGCATCAATACAAGCAGGACTTGGACATAAACATTCAAAATAGACAGGAACACTTAGCTCACTGAACAATACGGTAATCATAAGTTAGGAGAGTCATTTCCCGGAGACAAGAACTGGGGAAGAAATACACTCTTCAAAGAGGAGAAAAGATGCAGTGTTTTTAAAGAATGACTCCTCTTGGCATGCTGCCTATCAGCAAGGGGTAAAAAGAGACAAATAGTAGGGATGGCTGCAGGAAATCCATCCCAAGTCAGTTCCTGGAGCGATACCAGAGCTAGGTGTCTGCTACAAAGACAGTAATGCTCCTCAGTCTAGTATTTAATGGTTTCTCTGTGACCTCCAAATTCAGCATGTTCTATTTGGTAGACACTAGCACATATCTTATATGCACAATTTCCTTTCAGCTGTTCTTACATCCTATTATAGGTCTGAGATCTTATTAAATTCCTACATGAAAAGCTATTGGGGCTCCCGTTATAATTGTTCTGAATACCTTTTTCTGCACATCCGTGCACAATTTTCCCCCAAACTCTAAAGACTACTTATATTTCATTACAAAGTTGAAAGATTAATAATATTTTTTTAAAGCAGCAGCTTTGGAAATACCAAGTATCTAAAAGCCACTTAAAGCTATTCCTCCAAATCACTAACCTGCCTTTTACACTGTCTCAAATATTGGTGTTTTTAAAATAGTAAAGATATAAAAACCAAAAAATAACCTTTTGCAGTTAGCACTGCAATTTTAACACACCGCTACAGAAAAGGGCTTTTTGAGTTTTTTCTTTTTTCATTTTCTCAGTAGGTTTCAAATCCACTTACTGAAATAGCATTTAGAACCAGTAACGATGAATATATGACTGAGTACAAAATGAACATAGATATGGAAAGTACTTGCTATTAATAATCATCCAGATTATCAGTAAGTTAACTGAATATGTTTCTCTAATTCATTTTTGACATTCATAATTTCACTGATTGGAGAAAATGCCTCAAATTAAGTTTGCCTCTGCTGCAAGAACAATGCTCATTCTGTGGAGATTTAGGCCCCTCATTTTATGTATTCCACAGTGGATAAAAAGACCAAAAGACACTTTTCATGAAAAAAAAGCCTTGAAAATACTCAACCATTTTAGTATTCCACTTCACACAGTATGATGCTGTTCCTTTTCCCAAAGAGAAGCAGCGTCAACACTGCTGACAACTTGGTGTTGCTTCCAACTTCTGCAGTTGGTTTCTCAGACAACCTCTCTCATTAGAAGTATTTTGGATACAGTATATGAACTCTGAAATTAAAACTGACATTACATTATTATATTGAAGAGAAATGGCAATCCTACAGTTAATCCTACAGTGTTGGTATATTAACTAATGAAAATAAATTTTGTGGTAAAATACACAGCAACAAGGACTTAAACCATACAGCTATTTTTACAAAGGTAATTAGACAAAAGCAGAAAAAGATGAGAAATATCAACGGCTGACTAACTATGAGTAATCATCTTGGATTATGCATGATCAGAAACTCACTGTTACTATTCATTTCTTTAAAAAAACAGTGTGCAGAAGTATATGACAGAACTGAGGTCCTGTCAGGCTTCTCACCATACCAGTAACTGGAGTGACATGCTTGTTAAAGGAGCATGGAGTCAAGACTGGACTGATAAATATTTCAGATAAATGTCCTCTTTTATTTAATAAACTATTGAGATTAAATTTTTGTAACTGTCTAGCTTAATTAGTACCACTGAGCAGACACTAGAAGACCTCCAGAAACTCATTTAACATTTTTGCATATTTCAATGACAATGCTACACTGAGATTTTCCTTACTAATTCTTAGAAGGAAATATTTAAATCTTAAGTCTTTGGACTGATTAAAGTCTGGAAAGAAATAAGCCACGCTAGCAGATGCACATCATATTATGTAAAGCATAGAAAAAGTCTTATATCTGGACAGAGGTAAGGGATGTGTCAACAGAATACTAGATGATACATTCCTTCCTGTGCCATCTCCAGGAAAAAAAAAAGGCACCTCATTCGTAATGGGAGATGTGGCCTGCCAAGTGCAAATTAATTATCAGGCAGAAAGTGTGGGTCTGTGATGAACAGAGGCAGACTCCCACAGCTCCCTTAAAGCATGGGGAAGCAAAAGCTTAGCCTGTTGCTGTGTAGGGCCATATAGATGATTTACTTTTTTTCACATTACTACCTTCTCAAATCTAACCTATTCAAATAGCATTTGGTAAAATCTTCTGGGCCTCACATAGCCCTACAGTGGAAAGGATAAAAATCCCAGGAATGTTGTAAAGCTTAGTGTTTAAATACTTTAAGGTCTCATAAAAGTGTTTTAAGTAGATATATTACAATTATCTTCTGTGTTCACACTTTGTGAGCTTTAAAGTGGTAAATAATAATATTATTTATTCAAGTTGCTAAACTGCTTACAAATATTTTAAGTAAAGCAAGCCAGGGTCTAACATGCATTATATTCAAGTCACTAAATGTTTAAATTGTTTACCGATTATATAAAACTTCCCAGATCTACAATCTTTAAGAAAGTTATGAAAATAACTTTGCAGCATGCACCGAAGTCAATAAACAAACAGTCTGATAACCAAATGAAAAAGTAGAGTCTAGGATTAGCTGCCTCTTAAAGACGATACAGTCAACAACCACCTTCTTTTAAGAAGAGTATGAACTGCTTTGCTCTTCTATCACGTGAAAGAGATGGTCACCTAGGTAGCGGTGCAAGCTATTTAAAACCAAGCATCGAAGCTAGCATCTATTAATGCATCTGGATAACCCAGAGCATCTTTTAATATACCTCCTGCTGATGCAATGCTTTAGAAGTAGAAGCTACAGTATGCTTAACTTATAGTACAGTACTGTTTGCAGCAGAAAGTCCATACAGACTTAACTCATGTTGAAAACTCCCAATCACGATAAGAAGATATGTTATTTCACCTACAACTAATAAGTCCGTCCTTCCTAACAGCTGCTACCTGAGCACTCCGTAGCAACAAGAATTATGGCAACAACACTTGAAAGTATGATAGATAAACGTTGTCCTATGACTTGTCGTAAGTGAAGGACTTCCAGATACAGTCTTCAACAACTTTTTACTTTTAATCACCTTATGGGCACACATCATTTGATTTCATCTCACCTTTTTTGTGGATATTATTAGTCAACTATGCTCATATTGAGGCAACACTAAGTCATTCAGCTGGATTAACTTGATTAAATAAACACAAAGCTCTTACAGCACATATCCTCACTAGTTCTATTAAAATAAACAACTTTATAAAAATACTTTGAACTAGAAAGGTAAAACATGAAGTAATACCTTGTTTAGATGTTACATGCACGTACATGCTGTGCATGGAAATATGCCATTTGCAACTGCTCAGAAAAATCTAAACATGACATTCCTAGTTTTCAGTCTATGAGGATGACGTTGATTGTCAGTATTTTACATTTGCTTTAATAATCTACTAAAATTTAAAATGCCTGTATTAACACTAGCAGCAAATACATTTAGACTTAGCTTAGAAAACAACACAAGGTCAGTTTTATAATATCTACATTTAGGAAGAAAATATGAGTATTAGTGGTGTGCAAACAAATGATGCTTCTAGATACATCCTCGTGTATCTATACACATTTAAGTTAGATCTTTTTTCAAAAAGTGACATCATTTCAGAACCAATTTATCTGAATTCCAATTTAAAAAAAATTCAAAAGGTCTAGTATCAGTTGTAATATGAAGTGCTTAGCAGTACTGTTCAACTAACTGCAAGATCAACTGCCAAAAAGCAAGGTCAGTTCTTCTGGTCTATGACAGAACTTCATGGAAGGAATTAATAAGATAACATGTGCTCCATCATTTTCTGCTGGATGCACAGTTCATGTAATTAAAGTTGAAAACATATTAAAAAAAATCAGAACACAAATGTTTATTTTGATATTATAAAAGTGGTTGATAGTTCAAGTCTGGAATAAGCGTCAGTTATTTGTATGAACAGATCATATAACTGATTAACATTTTAGTTTCATGTCCTAGAAATGGGCATTTATTAAAAAAAAAGAAGAGAAAATATACAGAGCTTTTTAGAAGAGGTGTTCTGGCAGTTCAGAAAATAATTAATTAGTAACTTTTATCAATAAATTGGATCGTAATTTTTAGCAATTTGTGTTCACAGTCCTTTAATAGCCAAAATGCCGATCTGTTTTAAAAATGGATGTTGGTAGAGCATCTAAAGAATTTCAGAAAAGGTTAAATTACTCCATGATTTCATTTGTTTGCTTAGCTACTTCAAGATGTTCCTATTTATGACTAAGCTGCAGGTGCTATTCTGTTTATTTTAGTGCCTGTAAACCAAGCCCTTGAATTGAACAAAGCAAGGAAAGCATTAGGATTCAAGTCAAAGAGGAAGGAACTGCAGGACTGTTTCCCATTGAACGTGCTACGTTCTACCTTCCTTCATAAGCATGACTGAACATTAAACAATCATTTCTATAAAATGAAATTTCTTGAAAAAGATACACTTTGCTACTTTTTATTTCTATACACTGTTACAGAGACTAGCAAAATTTAATTATCATCATATGTGGTGTACCAAAGACTGATATTTGACCTCTTAAAAAAATACAATCAACTTCTATAGGACAGCATTTCACTTATTATTCACATTCAGCAATAAACTAAATGCTAACTAGACATGAATTCAAAATAATGTAGCATAATTAGGGATTACTAGCAACTTCAATTTAGGGGATCTTGCAAATATCAAAATGATTATGTCTGAACTGCAACTCAGTGCACACATGGAGATGATACTCAATTAAGTAGCCCCTATTCATAACCTTCGGACAACTCGGAAAATCTCTCTTCCACAAACCTGCTCCATATTGACTTGTACCAACACAGCTGCTTTCAGATATTAACAATGCAAACAATAACTTGAATTAGCTCCCATGGAAACCAGTCAACTTGTTGCTCTTAACTTCTGAAACTAAAACTCGTAAAATTTAACCCATTAATGGATGAAAGAAAAACTTAGGTGGTGACAGAATAACGTTTAAATAAAAATGCCAAAAATCAAATTTCTGTACATCTGAAGTAGCAGCTATTTACCACACGTTCTTTATTTATTTGATTTTATTAAGTGCTTCAAGTTCATCTAAAACATTCTCTTTTCTGTTCTTATTTATGATCACGTAACTACCCTGTAAAAGTCAAAGCAGAGCATTATGACACAGATTGAACTGTCCCAAATGACTGGTTTTGCTTTGCAAGTTATTAGAAGTATTTAATCTTCTCCTCTATTCTATTTCCTTTAACTAGAAAGAAAACAGAGGCCCAGTACCAAACTATTAACATCTGATTTACAAGTTCATGGGACCAACTTTCCAACAATTCAGTTTACAGTTAGATGATGTGACACATTTTGAAAAGCAACAAAAGTATGACTAAGGGCTAATTAAAGACGGTGATGGAAGTTTTAAGATTTTTTTTTTTATAGTGCTGCTGTCCTCCTTAGACAAAACCATTTGGTGAGCTATAGCCATAAGATTTTGAAGGGTCTCCCAGCGCTCCCAAAGATAACTCACAGTTAACTACATACATTAAATACGTGTATTCATCACATGCATGCTGTGTAGGTATGAACGCTCATCTTTCTCGACTAAACAGAGGCAGTGACGCCAAATTTTAGCAGTCCCACATTACCACTTCATGCTATTGCCAACTCTTCTACTCAATACACAGAAATTATTCCCCACTGCGCTCGTCATTACCTCAGAGTCAGAATGAGGTCAAGATACTTCTCATTTCTCACAGCCAAAGCTGCTACTGAAACTGGACAAATATGTTAAAGTATAGAAAGTAATACTTTTACTATATATTACAAACTTTAAAAAGCACTTAAAAGGGAAAGAGCACAGTTGTTTCATCACTTATATACCAGCTATCATTTACATTCATGGCTCCAGGAGAACCACCTCAGTCTTCAACTGATGCTCTCTCCAAGTTACACCTACTGATATAACAGAGTTAAAGAAAAGTTATTACACCTTAACCTGGAAGCAAACAGAACAAAGTGTCACATTACATTTGGTAACAGTGAACCGCTGCTCAACTGCTCAGATCCCACATCGTATTAACTGACCTAATTTTTTATATAACAGTGTGAAAAGGTCAGAATGTGGATGCAATTACATCAGTTGTAATAAATTTACACCTTGCAGTATCTTCCCAAGAATTGAAGTGGGGTTTTTTTAATAGATACGATAAGGATGTGTACTAAAAAAAATGCAGAATTCCATGCATTTAAGCACAGACTTTCAGGTGGAAAGAAAAACAAACCACAAAACCCCAATCCCCAGCTTCCTAAACACTGGAAATTAAGCGTGAAGATATACCACAAACATCATGTTATGCCTTTAACTGAAAAAGAAATAAATTTTGTTAAAGACAAACTAACACTCTTTACTGAACAAAAGCCAATTTTTTATTTCTCAAATCAAGAATGTTTCTTCTAACAAGGCCAATAATACTCTCTGTGAACAGGGTAAGACCACAGAAAGGAATATCACTTATTGTTTCTTTATAAATACAGAACCAAGATTATAAGTGATCAAGCTTAATCCCCAGATCAACACCCGCATTCTAAAATAACCAGAAAAAGTATGTTATTAGTATGGTGACTTAAAACTCTAATGTTCTAAACAGTTTAATGCTGTAAGCCACAGTCCATGCCCTTAGTCCTTTAAGAACCAATTTCTCACGATCTCCAAAGCTTAAATGAACTTGAATTCCATTTTCCATACTGAAATTAGCTAAAGACTAATAGGGCAGAAACTCTGGGTCAGGAGAGTTTATGTTGCCTAAGGCCACTTTCAAAGAAGTCTTATCTGTTAAACTATTGTGTGTTCCAATATTTCATCCCCTACAAAGCTGCTTGTTTAAAGATAAATAAATAAATATAAGATAGATGGCAACCATAAAATTGTTTACAGTTGATTTCTGCACAAATTGCTACACTTAACAGCTGTAACACATCTAAATTCTGTATTTCTTGGGATTTTCTCTTAATGCAACTTGAAGTGAAAAAAAGGCATCAAACCTTCCCCTTATAAAATAATCATCATTCTCATCTCCCTCAATTATAAAGGGGAGAAAGGAAGTCCTCTGTTGATGCAGAAATGGCAGTAACCACAAATAAGCTGATCAAGAAAGAGACATAATGGCCTTCAGAAATACTTAAAATCTCAAGAACCACTCAATAGAAAGTTAATAAACATTGAATACAAGAGGCTATTTTTCTAAGATATACATTTCACACATGTAGCCTTACATTTGTTGCAGTCAGGCTTTCTCATTTTATTTCCTTCACTCAGTTAAGACTAATTATTTCCAAAGATCATCTTTAAGGATAATAATATTTAGAAATTCACAATGAAAGTAATTAACAAAAAGAATCAATTTAACACCGATATGAGTGTAAAAAAACCCAACAGACTGTCCGTACCCAACCTTCCACCCCCCCAGTTTGAAGAACGGGATATTTCTAAATTAAAAAGACGACACACCATTACTGAAGTCTGCTGTACTAATAGAGAAAGCTCCTGTACAACACTGCCTTATTATTACAAAACTTAAACAGGTGTTACTACAGGTTATTCCTTACTTCAACATAAAATACCTGCTACTACTACAGTATCTACTTCAAATGTTTACAAAAATTAAACTATAGTTATTGTCTAATTAGGTCCAACAGCATAGGGACTAAACATAGGGCATTTCTGTTAGAACCACCAAGTCCACTTGCAGCTGTGCTGGCTGACGACATCACCAGTCTCTCAGATGATGTTCACCACCCAGTTTCTGATTATGATGATCCTGTCCACACTCTGGGTCAGCTGTTGGCATGGGTGCTCCTTATCCACAGAGAGCTCAATCAGCTTAACGAGTTTGAACTTTGCTAACTTGGCTAACCTTAAATGGTTTAGGAGAACAGACCCCAGAAGGCAAAAATCTCTGGCCTGGGTGGAACAAGAGGCTCCACCAAAAGACAACATGTATCATCTTAACCATGTTTCAATAAGTTACATGGCTGAATAGTTCTCTCCCCTCAGCTGAAAACGTACTTCAAACGTGGAGTAAACTTCATGAGCTTCAATAAGCCAAAAAAAATCCTTAAAACACAGGCTGAAATATTTTTTACTGTATTTTCCTAATATTCTTCTGCATAATGCTCATGAAAAAGCTCTTAGTAAACATTTCTTTTCATGAACACATCAAAACTAGTGTAACGGTCAATTTACAGACTCATGAGCCTAAAAACATTTCAAGCCATAATTTCTCTCCTACAATAATAATTTTAATTTTATTTGTATACGACACATTTTTGGTCTTCAGCAGTGTAACAGAAAATACAGTTGCTGTAGTTTTCCTTCTGATATGTAAGACTTCCCTCATTTAACTGTCCTCACGTGTAATTTATTAGGGTATGTTTCAAAACACTTTGGTTAGATCCATTTACTGACACTAAAACACATGATGTATTTAATCATGAATAAACTAGTAAAAAAGGCTGAAAAGTCTAAGCAATGCCACTCTTTCCTCAAAGATACGTTTTTTGAACAGCATTAAAAATATTTTTGCAAAAAAAAATATACTACAAAGTTTTATTAGAAACACTGTTGGAAAACTACTGATAATCTGATGAAAACAAGATATCCATTATATATTATCTGGTCAGATATTATTACAATAGCCCGGGTTTCTCTTTTTCTCTTGGCTTATTTTCATCATTTCTCTTCTGGCATTAGATCACAGTTCATTTCTTCCCCAGATCATTTCAGTGCTCGCTTTCCTTCTTGATTCCTCTTCCTGAATTCTCTATTTTTTTCTATCCTCTATGTATCACTAAATCACTTCTCATCTCAGCTTCCACTTCACCCATCAAAAATGCTCTGTATACCATCCTTCCTTTTCTTCTCTTGACCGTGTTCCTCAGCCAGCCAACCAGCATAAGGCTTGGATTCAACTCTCAAAAGCCTACCTACACATGCCATGAACCCACAGACAGATCAAAAAGATGCTATGGAATTCTATCTTTTGGGTTACCTTCTGGCCCCATTACTGCCCCAAATATTTGAGAAGCGGTAGATTTAGAACTGTGCCTATGTCCAAGAGCCTCCTGTCAACTATCAGTCTGGTTTAGTCTGCAGAAAAGGAAAGTACCTTCTGGTGTTTTATCCATCCTCCACTTCAAATTTCTAGTTTGTCTCCATATTGCCCACCTCTGCTCCTGCTGAGGACTTTCTTAGGGCATTGAAAGATAACTATTGGCTGAAGTAGGTTGTTACCGACTGCATTTCACCCTTTCCCAGAGATTCCACCTTTCTTAAAAACTCAACATGCAGAACTGGGAAAATAGATCAGGCATATTTTACCAGACCTGGTAAAAGAGCAGTCAAATGGTTAAACTGGCAGAACAGAGGAAGGGTGGAACATCTGGCAGAGGAAGGAGAGAGTCATTAACCACTCAACTTGGATCTACCGCAGCCAGAACAGTTTGCCTCGCCATGCTGACCTGATTCCAGAAGAAATCACCGATTACACTATGTTATTCATAGAAGAAAAGTTGGTTGAAACCATCTACAGATGTAGAGTGAATTATTTAAAGTTTGATTCACACTGGAAGACGTATAATTCCGATAACCGTAAAGATGGTTTACATTTTGCGGAAACTGATAGGATTTACTGAGCAAATGCTTTCTCTTACAGCAAGTGAAAGTATTTGAGTGCTGCTGTATTATTTGACATTAACAAAGCATTACTATAAATAACCCATACAAATTCAGAAATAATAAAGACTGTATAATAAAGCAGTAACTTCTCTTGAAGTTACTGCTCTCTCTCTATTTACTAGAAACACAGTGAGCACTACCCTCATAAACTGGATATTAAAATCCTTCTGCTGTACAGAAACTCCAAATGAAATTAGTGTTGAATACATTAACTAGAAAATGGTGAGGTTGTCAGGCATTCTATAACTTCACACACAGTTGTGCGATGATGTGATTATTCTCAATATTTACCTAAACTATAAGCCAAACTACAGAAACATTGGAAATTTTTAAAGAAATAACAGCCAGTCCCAAACGACCGACCCGTTAACTGATCAACTTTGCTTTTGGAGCAATTCCTCAGTATGCAGGGATAGCAAGTATTATGAACACTTTAACTACGTGCAAATTGCATTTAAGTTTTGGATTTCTCACCTGAAAAAACTTCAAGGTTTGCAAAAACACATTAATAAGTACGAGTTCATCTACTCCTCTGGAGCACAAGCATTAAATTCTGCAATTTTACTAAAAAAGCACCGCTTTGTAATAGTGAAAAACTTAAACACGAGAACTGATATGCAAACACACAGCTTCATTGTCAATTTTGCAGTCAATTTCATAGCAAATGCTGCTGCACAGTGATACTAAATCAATAGAAGTCTGAACCAATCTATTTTCAGAACTTTCTTACTAGGATTGTACATAAATTTATTTCCTTCTGTTGGATGTGAAGCAAGCACAAGCATAATTATGAGAAGAAAATGTGTGAACAAGCATACTGCCATCCAAAACAATTATTTTATTGATCTGAATTAACAGCAAATCTGACATGTCACTACTAAATGGTGTCAAGAGCTGATTCAAGAAGATTTTAAGAGCTATTTCCTAATTCACACAGTTTACAAGTCTTTAACAAAAACCTTATAAATATACTAAATATAGTATACCTTACTGATACACTAAGCATCTTGATAGAGAGTACAGCTGTACAAGAGTACAACTTACTAAAAAACATTATCAATGCATTAAGGCATTTCTTTGAGTTACCTGTCTCGAGTTCTATTTTCCATGGAAATGTATTTTTAGGATTATATTTTTTTAAAGAGAAAATCCTAAAAAATAACCTACCAAGTAACACGATACCATAATAAAAAACAAACGCTCCAAAATAGTTAAAAGAGTTTTATTAGTCCATTCAAACACTCCTAAAATAATACACAAATGGTACAACTCAGACCAACCATAATGAACATGAAGAGCCCATTAACTTCTGTATAGTAATCTCAGCATATTCGGCAAGCTCCATTTTCAAAACACACACTTTCTGAGGCCCTCGTCTGCCTGATTACCACCAAAGAAAGATTATAAAAGCACAAACTCACTCCTTTGCTTTCACGCTTCCAAAGTCACTTACATACGACAATAAAACGTGCGGAGAAAGATGGCTAATTCACAACCTACAAAAACATTGGTAACACAACTTACGCAGCGTTTTAAAACACAAAATGACAGCACGTGTTCTCTCAGATAACGTTGAAGTATAAACACTTACTAAGACCATAATTGACAATTCACACTGAATACCTATCAATGTAAGACAGATCACCTATACAGAAAATTGCATCTGTAACACTGCGGTGCAAGAAGGAATACACCCACCACAACGACATTAATACACAGATTTCTTTGCTTATGTTAAATCATGACTACTAGTTTCCCAAAGCCTTACTAACATGTGGTTCTAAATCCTGAAAAGCTTTTAAGCATGTGTTCGACTTCACGCAACCTATTTAGTCTCATAAACACACGCTTAAAGCTTTGCTGGATCACAACTTTACCAACTTTTCATTTTTAAAAAAGGGGAACAAAATTAAGGGTTGTGCCAGCAGTGTAATTAGACAGAATGTCAGTAGCTGGAATTCTGGGTCTCTCTGATATTTTTTTTTTGTATAGGAAATATTGAAAAACTTGCCACTTCGTGAGAACCATTTATGGCTATTAACTGGACTTTACTGGAATACACTAACAATTTGAACTCTATTTTAACGAGTTTCTCTACTGAATTTTTATGAGCTACCTCTTTTACATTTACAATAAAGAATGACTGGCAAACTACTTCTAACATCTCCAGAATTTTCAATCAAGTTTTCAGCAACTGTTCCCTAGCCTTCCAGCAGACTTCTAACATTAGAAAAAAAATGTAGAAATAAAAATACGATTGTCCATCCTTTTCAGGGATATAAATTAGGGCTAATTATCTCATAAATTCAGAGTTTGAGAAGGGTAGAAAACCGGGGGGGTTGTCTTTTTGTCTTTGTTTTGCGTGTTTTGTTCATTTGTGTTTCACTAGTCAGTGCAAAGATCAAAAATTAACTTAACTATGACTTCCCTCTCACTTTGTTGCTTTTGGCGTCGTGCCCAGGTTTAAGCCAGTTTTCAAACATTTAATTAATGGCTTTAGCCAAGTACCCAAATATGAAATCTTAAAATACTGTCTACTGAGTCAACGATCACAGAGATTCACTTTATTGCACAAGTGCAAAACTGTTATATTAACATCTGGATTTAATAACAGTAATCTGAACACTGTTTAATAAATTCTGTAATGTGCATTTGCTTTGGAGTTTCAGGATATGGAAGATTTTTGTGGCTTCTACAGAGCCTCAACAACACTGAAGAGTAGCTTTACAGCAGCTGTCAATCTTTACCACAGAAGAAAAGTTTGAAAAAGTTTCATTCCCTAATTAATATTATGCAATTTAGGCTCTTGAATTTCAGGTGATAAAAACGCTTAAGAAATAATGCCAGGAATACTGCTTCACTATGCTCAATGCGGCACAGAATAATTTCATTCAAAGAAGCAAACATGAAACATTCATGGTTGTCAAGTGCAAATAAGCTTAATTTCAGCTGTTCGGCATGCTGCTAAAAAAGCAGCAGATATATTCACAGTAAGAAACAAAAGTTGCAGATCTACCTAAACCAGGACGTGAAGTGAACTGGTTTGCCAAGTCTAATCAAACCTGCTCTTCCTCATGTAGCCTGAATACAACCCTAAACCACACCTTACCTTCAGGTTAAGGGAAGCTCCCCTGTCTTTAAGTGTTTCCAGTTGCTAATTTTTTGCCTAACACTACAGTTCCGAGGTTTGCTAGAACACATCAATGCTCCAGATACATACCACCTTCTGTGCATATCCAGAAAGTTTTGTACATCTTGCTGTTCTTCCACGCTCTGGAGCAGTTCTTAGCCATGAAAGTTGTGTGTAGCGTCTGGCTTTTTCTGTAGAGGTGGAGCCAATGCTCTCTTTGATCTTAGAGGAACCTCAGTAGAAGTTATCAAGGAGGCTTTAAGCTTGATGCTCTGTCTCAGTTATTCTGAAAATAAAACAACCCCTTCTGCCCCCCCAACAAAGCCCTTTTTCCCATACAAAAGATGGGAAGGGAGGGGGCAGGATCCGAATTTTCACCATTTTGGTACCAACTGAACATCAGAGGCACATAGTTCCAAAACTGAGAATGTTTTAGTTGTCGTAACCCTAGTTTCTTATTTTACTAAACTGCTCGAGTCCCCTTCCTAATACCTATTGAAATAGAATTCTACCAGCAGCCATTAAACATTCTCAGTTACTCCCTTTGAGAAAGAAGTTCCCTCTCCTCATCTATAACTGCATTTACTTAATCAAAAAACGCATTGGGTCTGGTGGTGCTTTGGAAGTGCTGTGCCGTTAAGTGCTCTGGTGCTATGCTGGTACTAGCCTGAGACACTGCAGAATAGTTGTTGAAAATAAGCAAAATAAACAAAATAGGCCAAAGTTTTACCTACCAATATCAAAATTATTAACATTTAGAAAAGGTCTAACATAATCTGTGAAGGCTTGCAAGCGTGACAGTCCTTTAAAAAAACAGAAAATATTATTTAATCAACATAAGAATATTTACATCAAAATTCTAAGAGGTGATTAAAAACCCACATCAAACGGCAGAGCAAACACATCACAATAACTTGCTCTCAGCTTACATAACATAGGTACTACATTTCCTCAAATTCCTGTATGTATGAGAACATATCTCTCGGAACACCTTCCATTTTAACAGCATTATAAAACCAGCACAATTTAAAGCGATACCCTGCTCACTAAAAAATAGCAGTTTTATTAAAAACCCGTGTATTTAGAAAGTTTTAATTGTTTTAAGATACAGCACTTACCTTGTATTTCTGGCCTCCTTCTATAGTGTCTGTTTCAGCACATTTCTGGTCAATTGGAAAGCAGACAGAAAAAAACAAAAATCACAAAAACGTCACAAAGATTCTTTATTTTAAAAGTTACATATTCTATTCCACCTAAAAAATTAAAACCTTAAGAATACAAGGTGCTCTTTCTCAGTTTTTGCGATGTTGTAGTGTCTTACTAGGTTAAAAATCCTTAGAGTAAACTAATTTCAGTGTGCTCCAAGATCATTTTTAGCACCTTTCATATTACTTCTCAAATTCTAACACACTAATTATTTGTCTTTCCAGCTACCTCTGGCAAGAATAATGGTGCTAGAGGTGCATCACCCACTCCTTTTAACTCAACTACAATACATAAGAGTAGTCCTTGCTCCTTCAAGCCCAGCTCGCGTAATTCCTTAGAGCCGGAATATCTTCACGCTCGGAAGTTTAAGTGCCAATTACATATGTGCCCTATAACTTGATTTAATAACAGAAATATATTTTCATTTTCTACAGATTCCAATATGAAGGAACTTTTATAAAGAAAAAGGAAACTGTGCACAACCACATTGTGGCTTTTTGCTATGACAACAATTCAAACATATTTGTTCCGTCATCAACATTTCATTTATTAGTATATTTTTAGAGTATCTGTGTACATATATGCATATACAGACACATATGATTATGTCAATGGAAACCTACTGGATACTAAATTTAGAAGTTAAAAAAACAACAACAAAGTCACAGTTATCTTTAAGGCTGGCACTTATTAAATGCTGATTCATACAACATTAATGAGGTTTTCCAGTTTTGGCTTTGAACCCATAGGTATCACCTAAAAGGTCCCATGCATTGCTCAGCCACACAACGTTGCTTTTGCTCTGAGAGATGAATTCTAACAGATAGGGGTGTTCTTCTTTTAAAGGTTTGCATGTCTAAAGGCTGAAGCTGATGTTATGGTTTCTATACATGTCAGTTAAAGAGGTTAAAAATTACACATGTAAAAAAACCAAACCAAAACATACAAGAGGTAGAAGTTACAAGATGGAAACGCCAAAAAGGCCTAAAAAAATAAATGGCGTACAATAAAAGGTATTCCCACTTCCTTCCAACAATTATTTAATCAGTAATCTAAACGCTGTTTAAAAAAAAAAAAAACACCAAAGCCACAACTAAGTGTATTCCCTATCCAATATCATATTAATTCATAATTTCATCAATTATCTAATTTGATTTCTAGGCTAACAAGCAAGGGCTCCAATTTATTTAACATTTTATACATATAAACACTAAATTTGGCTGAGTATCTGTGCATTAACCTCAACCTTTAAAGCTTTTTTTTAAAATAACTCGTTCAACAGAATCCCACAAATTAAAAAAGGTGAATATTAAGGTGATTCTCATGTTACTGAATGACTACTCTTAAAATTCACCTGTATCATTAGGTCCAGTTTCTACATTTCTCCAACTACGGCTAAGGTGTGAAAATTGCTCTGCGCTTCAGATAACGTACTAAGAATTTTCAGCTTCCAGATGTTTTTATTTTCTTAATAACTTGTGTGATTACCAGACAGCACTCTGTCAAGTTTTAAATGCAAGTTATACCACAAAATCATAATTTGCCCTAACTGATTGCACGGGAAAGAAAACCAGGAAGAAACTAGATAAAGTGTCAAACATTAAGAAAATCATCTTATGAAACGCCAGCTATGAGCTTTAAAACATCAATTAACTCAAAGCCTGGGCATTCTTCCATCATAAAGGGAAAGATGTAGCGTGAGGAAGCAGCGTAATCACCTTCCCATAAAGACGTACTTCGGGACATGCCGTACTCACGGCACGGTGCAGGCCGGGGGGGGGGTTCCTTAAAAGCTGACCGATATTAAGTCTAAATCTTTTAGACGTATTGACAGCAAAGTTATGAGATTTCACGGGGCTGTTTGCGGAATATGCACGAAAAGATAAGATTCTGATATTTACTTCGCGATTAAGCAAATTATTCACTTTATTTCAAATCCTGGAGGTTTTTATTTCGGCTGTATCGCCTGCTGCGGCCACGGAGCCCTCGCGTTCTCTCCCCCGACTGCGCGGAGAGAGCGCACCGGCGCTCCGCTGCACCGAGGGCGATGCGGAGAGCGGCCGAGGGGAGCGCGGGCACCGCGCCGCCCCCCGCAGCGTTAACACGTTTACCGCATCTGGGGCGCACACCCGCGCGCGCAACCGCCGCGGAGACGCTCCTCGTTCACCCACAAAGCCCATTAACCAACGGCCATCCGAAACCTCCGCCTTTCGCCGCCACCAAACCAAGCCCTGCCGCAGCGCCCGGGCCCGGCGAACACGCTGCGGGCGCGGCGTTGCGGTGACCGTGCCCCGAGGTCCCAGCCGCCGCGCCCCCACCGGGGGGAAGCTCTCCTTCCCGGACACCGACTTTTAAGGCCAGACCCTGCAGTTACGCCTCTCTACCCACAGGCCCCGTTCCTCCCCCCGGAGCTCGTGTGCCTCACTAAAAGAGCAATTAAGAAAATAAGTAAATCCGTGAACGACGGAAGGAACGCCCCGGGGCGCAGGGGGGCAGCAGCCGAGCCGGGCGGCGCTCCGGGGGCGGCGGTCCCCGCGCACGGGGCGGGAGGTGCCGGCACCAGCGCCCCCGCCCCGGGCTGCTCCACCTGCGCGGCGGGGCGGGGCGGGGAGCCCCGGCGGGGCCGAGGGGACGCCGCCGCGTCCCCCGTAGCCGCCCCTGCGGGGATCCCGCCCTCCCCCGCAAGGAGGGGGCGGCCGCCGCTCCCGGCGCGGGGCCAGCCGCGCTCCCACACGCCGCCGCCTCCCTCGGATGGCTCTGCCTGGGGCCGGCCGAGGGCCCCCCCCCGCGGGCGGGGCCGTGCCGCTGCCTACCTAGGGGCCGGGTGGCAGCGGCGCCCGCCCGCCCGCCGCCCCCTCCCCGCCGGCCGGCCCGGCCCCGGGAGCGCGGCGCGGCGGCAGCGCTGCCATGGCGCCGGGGGCGAGCCGCCCGCCCCGCCCGTCACGTGACGCGCGCTCCCCCGCGGACCCCGCGTGGAGGAGCCCGGCCGAGCGGCGGCACCGTCCGCCCCCCGCTCCCTCGCGCCGCCGCCGCCCGCTCACCCTCGCTCGCCGCCGCGGCGGACATGTCCTCTCGCGAGCTCTGCGGCCGAGACCGCCCTCGGGCGCGCGCCCCGGCGGTTGGCCCGCGAGCGGGGGCGGAGAGGCCGCGCGCGCTGCCGCTCTGCGGCCGCCGCACACATGTGGGAGGCGGGGGGTGAGGGGGCGGGAACGGGGCGGGGCGGGGCGGCTGCATCCGGGCACTCGCCCCCCTCACGGAGCGGCGGCTGAGGGGGCGGGCGGCGGGTCGCTCTCGCGGGTCCGGCCCGACTGCGCTCCCGGCGCCGCTCCCCGCTCTCGGGGGTCCCTCCCTCGGGGCCTGAGGTAAAACATTCCTTTCCTTCCCTCCCTCTCAGCGGCCCCTCGGCCGAGGCGGCGCCTCGCGAGGGCCGGGACTGCCGCCCGTTTTCAGGTGGCTCCTCGCTCTGGACGCGCCTGGCTGGCGGCGGGAGGGCCGCGACAGAGCGACCCCGTGGCTCGGCGCGGGGGTGGCGGTGCCCCCCGAGGGGCCCGGGGCTAGGCGGGGGCTCTGCAGCGCTGAGGCGAGGCCGGGGCGAGCGGAGCGCACCTCCCGCCGCCGCGGCGCCGCCCCGGGCGGTTCCCACAGAGCTTTCCTCCAGGTGCTGCGGTCGCACGGGTCTGAAATTCGAAGCAAAACTCACGGTGCGGCTTCAAACTTCGGCTGTGCAAACACACGTAAACAAGATGGGACTCATAACTCCTGTATTTTCCCTTCGGGCTTAGGAACAAATGTCTGAGGTGACTGAACCTGAACAAATACCAAACCGATCAGGAGGGGAAAAAAGGCATTTCTTAGAAGAGGTTTTAGAAACAGTATACAATCATAGAATGGTTTAGGTTGGAAGGGACCTTAACGATCATCCAGTCCCACCCCCCTGCGGCGGGCAGGGACACCTCCCACTAGACAGGGTTGCTCAAAGCGAATGGTGATGTGCGCTTGACGACGTGCAACAGAGAAAATACACGTTTATTCTACCAGCAGAATATGAGTATGCACGCACATAATAGTTTGTTGCATGTATTGTGCAACATTGTGCTCTCAGGGTGAATATCTTACTAACAAATGGGCTTTTACCAACACCGAGCTACTCCTATTCCAGAAGTACACTGCATCAGGTCCATAATTATGCAACCCTGCTTTTGTTTTGTATTTTTTTAGCTCGCAGATTAAGAACTAACCTGCCAGTCGGTACAACAGTCTAATACAGTTTTTTTATTATTTGCAATTTGCTGTTGTCCAGGAGCTTGCCAGGAGACTACATCGTGCTGATGCTGCATGCTAACAAAGCAAAACATGGTTGCCTGCTCCAAAGAATTTTTCAATGCGTTTGTTCCTAACCCCAACCCTAACCACTGGCAAATGAAACACATACATGCATTAAAAAAAAATAGCAAGGTTTTAATTCAAGATGTTAAACAACGTTCTCATATGATTGTAGACTAATGCTTTGACATTCAAAGAATTACTTGTTCAAATTATTTAGATGGGTTGGAAGGGTGGTTATTTGTTTTGCTTTTTGAAAAGGTACATATCGCTTACATTCCTCTAGATTACAGTTAGCTAATAAGATTTTATCCAATTTCAGAAACAAACTAAAACCAGCAATGATCCGGAAACTTTGCAATGAACTGTGTAAAGATCTCATTAAAACCTGTAATTTGCTCCAGATTTACTTCCATCACCCTTCAAAATAAAACAGTTCAGACGTGAGTCTGCTGTTAAAACTGGAAATATGAACAACTACAAGTAAGTACTCAATGTGTAGCATTTAATTAATCAAATTAGGATTATAAAACAATTAAGGTGAAATTGAATAAAACTAATTTATATCTGAATTTTTCAGACTTCTAAGAAAATGGAAAAAAGCTATAATAGTACAGAGATTAAGATCTTAGTCCTGCTTTGCCATTGTGTTGTTTGGAGAAGGTCATAAAACTTTCAAAAGTAAGGCAGAGAAATGATAAACATATGAATTCAATGGATGTCTGTTGTGTCCAAACATCATTTTCTCAAACTGAGAAAAATGATGCTCTAAATTCAGGACAAATTATTACATAAAATGGAACAGCTATTGCTGTTAACAAAAACAGCAGAAAAAGTCACAGAGATGTACGTAACAGGGAAGCGAGTGAGACTGATAAAAAGAACTGTGCAGTGGAACAGCTATTAGAATACCTTTAGTTCAAGGCCTTTTTCCATGGAAAATGCTTTTAACATGCTCAGAAATTTGTAGGGATTAATTAAAGATGTTTGCAAACTGATTCTTATCCAACAATATTTGTGTTCTAACACAAACCAGGGATTCAACCGACCATAGCTATACATCTATATTTTACATTCAACCTCTAAGGACAAATCAAGGAGGCTTCATCAAGTCATCCCCATGACCATGCCTAGAACATGGATATGATCCTTCAAAATGACTAAATGTTTGGTGATGCCCTCTCCTATAACATTTAATTTTTTTAATGTTAGGGGAGTAAAAAGTAGGTCTAGAGAGTTCTAAGAAAACTAATTATTAAACAAACAAACAAACAAAAAAATTCCTCACCTACAAATTCAATAGTGCACACAAAACTGAAAGTAATTGGGGGAAAACAGACTTATAATGTAAATCCTAGCAAAGAATTTTGGGTGTGAATGGTACTGAAGATGAGATGTCAGATAATTAGGCTGAAGAAATTATGTTGCGACTTTTTTCCTCCTTCAAATGCACTGAATAACAGGAATATTTTCTGTATTAATCTTCTTGGAATGGTTTCCATACACAAAGAATTCTTTATTTTCTGTTTTCCTGGAAACACAAGACATCCCTTTGCTACAGAGAGATTATGTTGACAAAGTTCAGTCTGCCTCTTCACCTTTTTTTTTTCCTTTTAAGTTAGCCAACACATTTAAACACATTTGAAAAACAGAAACATTTTTATGTATCTTTTTAGATTAGCTGTGATTTTAGGTGATGTTAACAGATAAATCATATTTCTATCTTGTATATAGAATTGAAATAATGTAATTATTACAAAAATGCAGATTACCTCTTCACAGAGTGTACAGAATACAGCTAAACACGCACGTACAAAAACATTTTGCAAGAGGTGTAAAATCTCTTTAATGTTACAATGCAGTCTAGATTATTCTAGTTATTTTAACTGCAGTATGTATTAAGGCATTGACAATTAATTGATGAGAAGGGTATAGATGTGGTTCATATTATGGAATACCTTGAGTATTCCATGATAAGGAATGCTACAGAACACTAAAAACCTGGGAAAAAAAAGTGTCAGAGACAAAGGTGTGTTAAAAGGTTGACATTAAACATAGTTGATACTCATTTCTTGAATGTATTTGTGCTTTTTAAAACAGCATGGTGATACTAGCCAGGGAAAACGCATTTAAAGCAGCGAATAACTGCTTGAAAACAGTTTCTACCATAAAATCACTCTATGGAAGTTGCCCAGTTCCACACAATAGCTCTTGTCTTTTGAGCACCACCTTTCCTGTCTTGGGCATGAACGTGAACAACACTTCCTTCTTACTACAGAAAAGTTCAACTAGAGCACTCAGCGTTTGCCTCCAAGAATAACAATGAGCTCTATATTCCCTTTCTTACAACAGAAGTAAGTGTAAGAGACAGAGGTACAGTGATTTTAACTGCTACAGTAATGCTGTTTGAAAAGATGGACCTAACTCTCCCTCTGTTGCTTTCAAACCAGTTCTGCTGTTAGAAACTGCTGAACATGAAAAGCAGACAAATGACGCGTCGGTATTTTAATATCCAAAATAATGCACAAGTAAAAATATTTGTTGTGATTTGTAACAAATACATACTTCATCATGCAGTTATAAGCTGTATATTTTAGGGAAGGATTGTTTGTGTAATGAAACAATGCAAACAATTTTTTAGAAATTATTCAGAAACTACAGATGCTTTTCAGTTCTAGTACAGGCTTTATATAGAGATTTTGATTCTTCTAGAGATGTAAACACTGTGTTCAGGTTTGTTAATAAAGACAATTCATTATTTAGAACATACAATAAAAATATACTGTAATTAATTTTAAATTAGCACAAGAATTATCAAATTCACCCATACAGTTTTGTGTGGTTTTACATGTCAAAGTCACATCAAGTACAAGCAGCAGTAGTAAAATCATCAGTGTACTTGTCTGAGACGTACCTGTAAAAATCTTACATAACATCTCAAACTCATTTGAATTTTTTTCCAAAAGCTTTCCATCATTTCTTTCCTCAAGCATATTAGAAAAGAGAGGATTTATTATATGTCTTCTACGCCAACAAGTCCATATATGCATTGATAAAGAGAAGAACCTGTTGTCCAGAAATATTAAGAATGTGTTGCTGTCACTCCTGCCTGTATATATTGCTCCATATGAACATGGAATTTCACTGCTGTTAATGCGATAACCAGTGCATCCGGTAGACTAATTCTCAATAATATCTTGCTACTGTTGTTTATAGAAAGACTTTGTCTTACAGTGCTTGTATTCTACAGGTCTTCTAGTCTATTTCTCTTTTTCTGATATATAAATATTTGGTAACTATATACAATAATCACACCAGCTTTCTGGGGAGGAAATTAATGTACACCACTCAATCAAACCACATTCTGTGTAAACTCTAGGGAAGTATTTAAAAAAATGTTAGTGTACATTTTCAAGTAGTGCTGTTTTCGTTATCCTAACCTTCAGGCATTGTGACATTCATTTGTAACATCCTTCTCAAGAAAGCACTTGAAGCCTGTATCTGCTAACACAAATAACTGAAGTACTTCGTTTAAAACATAGCCAAATTTATGCTATTTCAGAAACAAGCTTTTATTCATAGGTAACCTTGCCAACCACAATTAGCACCCACTCAGACAAAGTATATCATACAGTTACACCTCTCTACAAACAGAAATGCCGTGTAAATGAATTAAAGTAAACATAAGAATTTTTATTTATTTTTTGTTATTAAAGGCATAAGAATGTCTTGGAGCGGTTAAGAAATTTAAATGCTGCTTTAGAACATGTTGGAAGTATACCATCATTGAAGCACTGAAAATAATATATTCATATACATAAAATCAATTTCTGCACATGAGATTGAAAATTAAACATTTCAGAGAATTTCTGTAGATCTGCCTTTACCCAGGAGCACCAGTGAACCACTTTTTTGGGGCTTTTTTTCTGTTCGGGTTGTAATTAGTACATGGGATATGAGGTTTTTTGCTCAATATGAATGGTTATTGAATGATTAACCTCTAAGAGGTTTAATTACACATTATTAGAATTCAAACGTTGAGAAAAGCATTTTGTAATACTTGGTCACTGCTCCAGGTATTTTTGTCAGAAATTAGTTCCATTTTTTCCAGCATATTTATGGAGTATCCAGGGTTCACAAAGGAACAATTAACGTTGAAGCTGAAGAGGAGTTCAAATACAGGATATGACTGCAGAAATTACTTGTTGTTAGGAATTTTTGATCATGTCCAATCTAGGTGGAAAAAGAGGATATAGAGGAAACTTTCTAGTAACAGACATGCTTACCTTATTTTCACTTTCCAAAGAGAAAAATCCCTGTTTCTTTGAGTGGGTCCTTAAGTAGGGCCTATCTTAGCTTTTCTAATATCTATCATCTGTGCTCTTTCATCCTTTTTGGCAGGTTATATCCCCAAAGATTTGGACCACCTGCAGAAAAATAAATGTAATGATTAGCCTTGGCTCCCAAAGCCAAATGTCAGCTACGTATTTGATGGGGAATATTTAATTTTATGGTAGAATTCATTGAGTAAATATCACAATTTTGCCATGTAACTTGGAGGATTACAGAACAGTAGTGCAGTTAGTTTCCAACTGAGCAAGCTATTTTGAAACTAGGATGAGAACTTAAGGCTTCTGTTAGTGTCATATAAATAGTAATTATTATATTCCAATATATTCCTTAAATGCCTGAGATCAAAATTAGATTGACAAAATATGCTCTGCAATGTAAAAATGACTCCTTTCTCCAAAGAGCTTTCTCCAGAGGTCTTTTTGAATGATTTCAAATAACTGAGGGGTAAGTGGATAAGATGACTTCTTGATACAGTGTTATTTGGGTTTGACTGAGCTTTTAACACTCCTGTCACAAAGGCTTTTACAAAATGGCAGCATAGTTAAAAAGGGTTGGTTCTCTCACAGGTGAACAACTCTTTAAGTTCGAAAGGAAACAAGGGATGGGAATATTTGCATGAAGTGTCCCGTTGTGGCTACTCTTAGAGGGAGGATGTTGGTCTAGCTGGACTTTTAGTGTAAACCACAGTACCGGTTCTTATTTCTGTATGAGAAGGAAATTGAGAGAGAAAAAGAGCGTTTATTGGTATAAGAGCTAAGAACAAAACCAAAAAAATATAAAAATCTCCCACTGGATAGCTGGTTAAATTAGCAGGTTAAATAAGTATATAAAGCTTTATTAATTTGAAGCAGCTATATTACAGAAACAGTAGGCTGACCTTATCTCTGCCATATTTTTTTTGTATTCTCTAGAGAAACTTACAGTGATTTTAGTCCAGTGATTATACAGAGGGGACTTGATGTCTGGAAGCAGTGATCCTGTAAGCAGTTTTAGTCTCCATTGCCAACTGTAGTCATGCTGACCTTATTGAATGGAGCTCACTGGAGGTCATCAGTGGGTTCTTGTAAAAGAAAACAATATTACACTTAGGGTTACATCTGAGAAAATTATTATAACTCATGAACATTGGCTGTTACTACATTAGGTTGTAGCAGTAACAAACAGCAGTTATTTATATTAATTGTAAATTCAGTCTCACACTGAAGCTTAAATATTCTGTCACAAGAAATAGATGTTTATTAATGGCATTTAGATTCTATTTTTTCATTTGTGTTTGATGGTTGAATGTTATTGGTGCTAAGATTAAAAGCTTAGAACCTGTGGTTTTACTTTCTCCAGATTAAAGAGCAAACCAACCAACCAGCAAACATTAAAGGCGAACCTTCAAAATATCTTTGTTTCTGAAAAACTAAAAATATTTACAGTTTTCTGAAATTCCAAGTTAAGAGTAGATATAAATACAACTAGAATACTGTTCTTGAATCCTTTCTTAACCTATGAAAAATACTGAGGTCTGCACTTGATCTGCTTTTCAACGGTGATAGTAATGCATGGATTGTTGTAATGGTGTTTTGTTTAACAAGCAGTCATTGTCGTCGATTATAACCAAATTGCCTAAACTTTTTCTATAGCTAGCTTTTTCTATAGTACCTGAACAGAAGGTGTATCTGAAGTGTTTGAAATATTACCATGCACAGTTATTTCTTATATTTTTTAACAGAGTTTTTGACTTGCTGTATAAATGTAACATGTTATCTCCTAAAAATCAGAAACCAGGAGTCAAGTATGGCTCAGCAAAAATGGTTTGTTACAATCTGCCAGCTGTACACATAGTCTGGATATACAGTTTATCCAAATATTTCCATTCTTTTCTTTCCACTAATCTTCCTAACAGCTTCTTTTTTTTTTTTTTTTTNTTTTTTTTTTTTTTTTGGTTATTTCTTCCTATAGGGTACCTGTATTCCCTGTATCAGCCCAGTTTGCCAGCATTAGACTTTTCTGCCTGTTTTTCCTCTTGTGTAGATGCAGTCCTACGTTTGAACACGTGTGTATTCCGTCTCTGTTGCCTCCTCATGCCTCTTTTCTCCTCATCTTGCCTAAGCAACAGGAAGCGTGCCAGAGACTGCTGTTCTTTCATGTCTCAGCTATAGTCCTGCAGTTTTGCAGAAATTGGAGGCTTGCAGGGATGAGATTGAGTTGGCAACAGGAGTTTACCTACCCGTAGGCTGCGGGTTTTGTTACCTGCTTCCTGTCCTTTTACTCAGCAGCTGGTGGGGGAAGAAAGACGTGAACAAAGATAAAAAACCCCAGTCTTTGCTTTTCTTTCCCCCAGGTATACCAAAAAGAAGGACAAAGGGACTGTTGACTCTTGCCACTGCAAAAATTTGGCTTGGGACATGTTCTCATGTACATGTAAGGTGTAGGTCCACAGCTATTCCCAGGCAGTGGGTGAATATAAATGCCCAGGTTGTTAAAGCTATTTTGCACCATGTATTAATTTATATGAAACAAAAATTTTCTTCAATAGGCAATACGCCTTGCCAAAACAGCAGTGGCCTAAACAGTGGCAGAGCAATGCAGCTAGCTGCTCAAAGTTTGGCGGGTACAGCTAGATGATGGGGCCAGGGAGAGTTGTTGCTTCTGTGAATGCTGAGGGACCTGGAAGGACACAAAACAACATAGACTAATGTGTGTGGATTTGGGCCAGTGGCTGTATGAGGAGCTGTTGTTAGCGGTGTGGCTCTAAAGGTTGCTACAGTTAGCCAAGGTGACTCAGGAAGCTTTCGGGATGTCCCTTTGGGAAATGTTCTTCTAGAGAGCTGAAGTTACATTCTCTGATTCGGCAGAGACTCCAAAATCTCTAGTGAATCTCTTGCCAACTTGGGGGGGGGGAAGCCCTCATGATGGTAGCTATAATCTTGTTTACTGCTGTCCAGTAGAGAGACTAGCCAGAAAAGAGTGTAATTTACCACCTTAGTGCCAGTTTAGCAGATCTTGCAAAACCTTCTGCCTTTTCTGTAGAAATGTAGGAAAACACCTGCTGTAACTATTGAATATGGCTTTTCTCTCCTTGCAAAGCATCTTCTGCTCCAGGCCACGTACCCCACAGGACTAGCAGTGTAATTAGACTTTATGATTTGTTCATTTCATCATGAATATCAAAGAAGATGGAGGTGATGGTCAATTCACACTTCAAAACGATTAGTCATTTTGCTTAACTGAGTTACCAGTGTAGTGTGTTTAAATTGCAGACACATGGGAGCTCAGTGTGGGTTATTAGTAGCCCACAGTTTGTGAAAGATCCTGAACTCTTTGTGAATTGCTTCTCTTAGTCTTCAAGAGTGAGGATTTCTGAAATTTCTGATTGTGCATCAAAGCATTCGAGGAGAGGGTGTTTGCAGTGGGGATGTTTGGTATTTAGTTTTGGAACATTGGCAGCCAGCCCTTTACTTCTAATTAAATGAGAGAGATAATTTCTCACACAGAGAGGTAGTTGATTTAATTTTAATTTTTGTCAAAATGCCCAGAGCATTGAACAACATCCTTAGTACGGATTGAAAGAATTAATACAATTAATTCACCACCACCACGGGAAAAATTCTGGGGTTTTGTTTATGCAGATTGAAACTGATGATGAATATACAAAACCAAATGTATGATACTCTTGCCTTTTCCATGATGCAAGTTCAATTTCTCATGTAAAGCTCAGGCCTGAGAGGCAAAAAGCACTTACTTTGGTACATGGGAGATGGAGGCTCTCCTAATTCCTTACTGGAGACTGAAGAGTCCATGGGCTATTTGTCCCAGGTAGTAATTGAGACCGTTTCCCAAAGGATGCAGGTATCTCAGTGCCCATCTTGTTTTGTTCTAGAGAATTTTGAAATATAGTTATAATGAAAGCTTGGCAAAAGAACAGTTTAAAACGTAAAAATAGCAAAATGTGCGGAGGCTGCTGTTCATTTTGTAAGTCAAAAGCTTGTGACTAAAGAATGCTGCTTAGCAACAGATGGGGAAAATCTGAAGGTGATCACATCATTTTGCACTCCCTGAAAATTAATTATTCATGTTCATCCTACCTTTTAAGCACCATCTTTTTCATGTCCCTGTTCTGCTTGTTCCTTGGGATTAGGACTATGTGACTGGCTCAGTCGTGTAACCCAATTTTATTATCACCCCTACTCATGCTGATGCAGCTGTGATTCAGCTGCAGAGCTCTGCTCGGGCTTCTTCAGTTGTGTCCCACGATGCTGTACATAATGTGTACTGATCTGTATGGAATAGGACACCAGGGTGTCCTAGGAAGAAAGGAAGGACACCGCAGACTACGCAGTTTCTGTAGATGGTTGTTTTAATAAGCACAGACTTCTGTCTCAACTAGCACCGTTCACCATCAACCCTTGCTGTAACTTCTCCTCTGCAACTTCTTCTCATACCTAGTTCACCAACAGTTTGACTTCATATGTCTTTTTTTATGCTTTCAAAGAGCACAGGGTTGCTTTTGTTTCTAAGTTTGATTTTCCTTAAGAAATTAATCGAATCTCAGTTTGAAAACTTTATAAGTGTTGCTAATGACATACTCTCAGATTGTGGCATTTGGGAAGCTGTAAAGTTCCCATTTGATTCACTTGGCACTGCCATCATTCAGCATGCACGGGGTGGAAGCATAAATACAGTATTATAAATTGGCAAGTAGTGTTTCATTTATTTATCTACAGATGCTTTCTGTGTGAACCAAGACTTACGTTGACCAAGTCATTAATCAATTTGGTAGGCTTAAAATATAAGCACCTCATACCCAAATGAAAAATTAATTTGCATAAATAGTTAAAGAAGCAGTGATTCGCATTCGTATTTAACTGGTATATGCTACCTTATGAAATTTTGCCTGACAGATGGTAAAAAGTCTTTGATGGGATGTTTGTACTCTTCACTGGGGTGAATTTCAACTTTTAAAATGTAGTTTTGACACAACGTAGCATGGGAGTTATTTAGAAAAGTTACATTTTTCTTTGTTTCTTCTTAGCCCTAAAGCAAGGCACCTTCAAGTAAGGATACTGGTTTTCTCTGCATACAGAGCAGAGAAAACTTCAGGGTGAATTATTCAAGATATTGGTTAGGGATAAAACAGCAGACTATAAGAAGTTTTTTTGTAAAGGCTGTCATCATATATTGATTATGCTTATTGCTTAATAAAGGCATGTTTAAAGACGAGTTTCCAAAGCCTCAAAGTTACTACCTCCCTCATTGTATGCCTTAGTGGCATATAAACCCATTTAAACAAACAGACAGGTTAATCCTTTTTATAAAGTAGAGCAACGTTTACCAATATGTAAATAGGGACTAATAAAAGTAATGAATATTTAAAATTTCTGAAAGAATGCACTGTAAAAAAGATCATCGTGCTATCTGATTTGTAAGAAATATATGCTTTACATCACATGCCATAATTCTTTCAAACAACGCATACAGGGGTCCCCAAGTTTTCTTTTTTTGCCAACTAGCATAATAATCTCACGTAGCAGAGGCAGGTGATTGCATGCTTTCCAGAGTTACAAAAAAGTGCAATTAGGAAGAAGTGCAGTCTGTACACATACCTGCTACACGATTCTATTTTAAGAGATTAAGGATGAAAGTGGAGTTATGAAAGTGCTGATTATACCGTTGTCAATGTACATCTGAATAACGACGCTGCAGAGGACCAGAGATCTGACTTGCCTGATACTATTTCTCTGACACTGGACAAAAAGTGGATGTGTAGGGAAGACTAAATGATGTATTCAGGCTCCACCAGTTTGTACCTTATGGACTTTTTGAACCATATGTGGTGTGGAGATGTGGGCAAGTAGTGTACAGTGTTGTGAGCTATTCATGATCAAATATTGGTTCCAGCAAGGAAAAAAAGCCCATGTTCTTCTATTGGAGATTGTGCAGGCCCAGATTAAGAATTTTAAATGTCTTAGGCATAGCTATGTATGTTTGGAAACTATTAGATATTTGAATGCTATTTTAATATAAATGAATTAATTTTTGGTATCTATGGGAAATCCTTCAGTGTTAGTAACAATTTTGTGCTCTCCCCATGTTAACAGATAGCTTGAAAGGCAGAGCAGATGTTAATAAGCACAGTTACAGAAGGAAGTTTAACCTTTACAAGCAATGAAAAAGGCCTGGGAAATATGAGTTCTTCTTAGGTTGATTACTGTTATAATGCACTCTCATAAAATGAAATAGAACTAGAATCTAAGCTGCTGATTTGTAAATAATTGAATATCTAATTTAGTGGGGTTTTTTATTTGCCAATACTGTTGTTTACTGGCATTGAATTTATTTTCTTGCATTTTTTTTTTTATAGTTAGGATAAAATAGTCTGGTGTATGGATTATTTGTCTGCATTTGAAGGAAGACTTTTGACTCCTAAAAAGGTACATTATAAGAACTACTAAATAATTAAATAATAGCTAGTTAGTGTAGTAAGCATAGGTTTTTACATATTCTCAAATGCAAAGAGGTAAAGCAAAAGTGTTAATGTAAGAAGAGGGGATAGGACACAGGTTTCCTCTGCTGAAAAGACTCTCTCCTCTCTCCTCCTTCCTGGGTTGTATAACCATTTCTTCCTTGCAGTCGATTGGCTAAACTTGGCTAAAGTCGATTAAAGAGTTCTCATTTCTATTTCAATCTATTTTATACAGTACTTATAAGATGCCTAGATCATCCAGTTGGCATCTACACACATTTGAAGGAAAACCCCCATCATATAGCTGCTAATTTGAGCTTCCAAATTGAAGGTTTGGATGTTCGGTTAAGATGCAATTAGTTGAAAATGAGGCATTATATACCAAAATCCCCATGTCAGCTTTGAAAGTTAAGCTTATGATGAAATAAGACATTTCAAAATCTAAGTTATGGCTGCATTCTCTCTTCCTCTCTGGGCCAAATGTGTGTTCATAATCCTTTCTACTTATTCATTATTTCTTTACACACAACAGTGAATTAAATCCACATGAGCCTTTTAGATAAATAAATACAGATCATAACTGATTTGGCCCTGATCCTATTTTGGAATCTGCAAGTTTAAGCACTGTAACCCTAACAATAAGGGTCAAGCTAATTACAGTTGCTTAGAAATCCAAATTTTCTAGGTCTGAGCTGGATCCTGCCTGCCAGCCTGAATTTGAAACTCACTCTTTGAAGAGGGACTTGAACTGAAAAAGTCTAGCAGCAAAACAGTGACGTCTTTGTTCTTGACTCCATGCCACCACTTAATCCCCAGCTTTCCCCTGTACAGGGTAGTTAGAGACAACCCAGAAGGTAAGATGAAACTGGCTTCTAGAGAGGTTTTATTGGTGAGTTAGTGTCATAGGCCAGGTGTCATATTGGGTCCCAAAGCTATACTGGAGGTGGCAGGATTGCATATGGCTGAGACTGGCTTAGGGTGAATCAGTGCATCAGTCCTAGGAATTAAGAGAAATTTGAGTGTATGCTACTGAAAGTATCACTAGACTTTTACCTTGAACTGGTAATAAATAACAGCATCTCAGAAGTGAAAAAGCGAAAGATACGTCTTTTAAGGTATAAACGGATCTATGTCAGTGGCTAGTTTCAGTTTCACACTTCATCATAGACTTGCTTTGTCAGCTTGAGCATATCCCTTTGCCTTTAGTTTTTCTGGCTCCCTATTTGTGAGATAAAATAAATACATAACCAAGTGCATGACAAAATTAAACTCCTAATTTTATAATCTGTCAAACAGGCACAGTACTCTCCTCATAGGGTCTGTTTGGTGTTTGACTAGAGGTTTTATTCTTTCAACCACAACGGGTCAAGTTACGTGAGTTCCACTTATGTCCATAGTCATTAAAAAAGACAATTATTGCGTTAATATAAGAAATCACCAGCAAGCCTACTCCATTACAGTGCAATAATTTTACTTAACTCTGAACTTTGTGTGCTACTTTTTACCTCATCTATTTGTTAGTGCATAGACCAAGATGTAGAGGAGCCTTGTGTACTTCTGGTACATTAGAAGAAACAAAGCAAAATAAAATAGGAGCAAAACCAGAAGGGAATCTTTTTATTATTATTATTATCAAGACTTTATGACCTGTTATGGCTAAAGAGTTAAAAAAAGTTGAAAAAGGAATTACTATACCTGTTTAAGTCTCTTTAAAATCTTTTTTCCAGGATAAGATTTGTAGTTAAATTAAACTGTTGTTACTCAAGGTAAATAAGATCTATACAATACCTTGGAAAAAATCTTATGGTGATTGACTGAGAGTACACGGAAGGAACTTCATCTCCAATCTGGTTCCAGTTTTAGGATTTGAATTATTAACAATTTTTACATTCAGTAAACAAACACTCCAAAACCTCACTTATGTGCAGAATGCTTCATTCTTGAACTATTGTACTGTTCCTAAAATTGCATTTAGATAAAGAGCTGTTCACCTTCAGACAATGAAACCATTGGGGGGGGAACCAAAAAAAGGGAGAGGAGATAGCTGTGACTTGCAGAAATAGTCCTAGCTGACTATTCTGGGAATGATCTTCGGAATTACCTCATTATTTATTCTTGGTGCAGTCCACCAATTAAACAAACAGTTTTATATATAGCTACAGGGATGGGCTTAGCTTACTTTTTCAGGGTCATTTTCCGAGACATGGACACTGAAGATGTGCAGGCTCATATTACCCAACACAGCAGATACTCTCTGTCTGTCTGTGTATATGCATGTGCAAACGCGTACGTGTAATGTTACAGCCTATCGGCAAAGTTGATAACGAGTGAAGAGAAGTCAGAGATTCCTGGTGGATGGATATCCGTTGAAATTCCTCTATTTGGGTAATAATGCATGTGTTATTCAAGCCACTAGAAATATGTGAGGGATCCCTAAGAAGCTGATTGAGCTGAGAAAAAAAAAAAACCCGCACTACATTTTAATATCAGTAACACTTTGTGGAAAAAAAATCAGATGACTTAGTATGCAATCATTCAAACCTTCTGTCAAGTAAATATCAAAGTGAAAAAGAAAATCTTGATTATGATTTCTGTCAGCTAGTGATGTGCAATATAATGCTAATACTTAAGAAAACCCTAATTTACTGTAATAGTTATAGGAACTGCAATACAGCAGATTTATTGCTGCAATTCAATGCTTGATTGAGACATCTTCACTATCTTAAAGACTATCTGTATAGATAGCACCTCATGCACCAAATTTGCATGGGACATCCCTCAAAACTTTCTAGGTATTTTTTCATATTTGGTACGGGCAGGATGCTTTTCTTGAAGGATCTCTAGATTTTTGCTGTTGTGATATAGCTGAAGGTGAACATTTACATACTGGCCATCTCTGTGTTAGGAGTGTCTCTCGTCTCCAACTAGTGGTCATAACATAATGCTTTCAGGTGGCAAGCATTATAAATACAGTATGACATCCTGTAAGTTATAGAAAATTGGACTGATATACTTCAGAATGTGTCTGTAACAAAGGAAGCAAGTGGATTACATAGACTTCACCAGTTCGAATCATGTCATAGTTTAACACAAATATACGTGGATTTTTAAAGACTATAGTTCTTTCCAATGCTTAACATTCACATATTTTAAAGGTGAAGCAGGAACAAAACGTATCGTGACAATGGGGAGAGCTAGACAGAGGGATTTTGTTAAAGAAAATTTAGACAAAAGTAGGAGACATGGCATTAATATTTTTGGTGTTGCAGATCTCCCAAGTCCTGATATAAATGATTGTGCATGGAATATGAGTTTTTGCAGGCTCTGAAAACTTGACAGTTGTATTACTACAATGTTTTAAAAGGACATGAGGTATAAATGCCACAAGAAAGTTTGCAACTGCTGCTATCTAGGCATAAGATTCCAAGAATTTTGTTGTACATAAAAAACGCTTTGAAAGGGAATAATTTATAAAATCAACTGATTATAATCTGGTTTTAATCTGTTAAAAAAAACACAATCCAAGACAAACGCAAGAATTACATGTTGCAAGAACTGCCAACCTGCTGCTCTGTGTTTTCTCTACATGTCAGTTTTCCAAGCGTGACGTGCCTCAGGTCTGAGGCCAAAATGAAAATGAAGTACAATACATTTTTTGTATAAGCCCCTGGATTTTAAGTACTGGATAAGGCTCCAGTGCTGCCAGTCTTGGAAAGTAGTCGATGTTAGTTGTGTTCAATAGACATCACAAACTGCAGCAGTATTTAAGCAGCATTACTGCAGGCAAACAAGTGGATAACAATACAGACAGACATTGTAAGGATAAGAGAAGCAAAAAAGAAACAAGTTAGAAAATTCCAGAAGAAAAATAGAAGAAAGATTAAAGTTGAACAGGAAATCTGAGAATAATGCAAACACAGCAGCATGAGAAGAAAGTTACAAAGAAATTGTAAGATGTTACTTAAGTCAGTGTGAAATGGTGCTGCGGACACAACACACAGACCTCCACTGCAGCTGCACGTCACTGGTGCCCCGGAGCCCTGTGACATTCCATTCACCCAAGATGATGTTCAGAAGATGGATGACAATGTGTGTGTCCCACTGCATACACTAGTGCGAACTGAGTAGCTCTGTGCAAATTACTCAAATTAGAACTATGCTTCCTATTTTTAGGGTGGCTGAAATGCAGCAACGTCAAGTTTAGGCATTATATGCCAATTTCGCTGGGCAAACTCCTGGGCTTTCAGTCACTTTACTTTTGTATGTGTGTGAAATTGGAATGTTGGTATGTTTCTGTGGACAATACCTAGCAGTCACTACAGAGGTAAACGAGAATTATTTCACTGAATCTACAGATAGAAATTTGTTTCTTCTTGCTAATCCAGTTATGCAATATCCCAGTGCATACCTGTGAGCTTTCTGAGTTAGGGTTGTTGGAATTTGAATTCAGTTGAACTATAGTTATCAGAGAGAAGCTGGAACAGTGGGGAATGGTGATTTAAAAATAAAATTTTTATAAATGTATAGTGTGCATGTGATAGATTTAGCAGTGATTTTGAAATTCTACTTCAAAAACTATAAATTTACTCTCTGGCATTCTTGAAAATCCTCTGTAAGGCCCCTGACTAAAATCCTTTAATCAGTAGCCCCAGCTGTAGTTACTAGCTTAACAGTTGCTGAAACTGTATTTAGTCTTCTTTGGACTTAGCTCATGGTAAACTTTACCATTCATAAACAGAAAGACACTTACGCGTGGTTTTACTTTGAGTCTCCATAAAAGGAGTCCTTATTGTGATATGCTGAACAAACTTACGTGAGAAAGGTAGCCATTAAAAAAGGCAAGTAAGTTGCAAAACTCTTTTTTTTATCATCTGACCACTCTCTTTTCATAAACAAAAAGAAAGAATAAAAATGACAATGGTCCAAGTGCCATTCTGAGAGTTGAGGAGGAAGCTGGGAGCTCAAGAACAAGATTGCATTGCTGAATAACAGTTCCAGTTTGCAAACAATGTCAGTTGTTTAATAACTACAGTCTATGGCTCTTTGATAGTAGATGATAAAGTTGAAGGACAAAAGAAGAAACACTGAGTGACAGAGAACCCTAGAAATGAAATTATGTTTTTATTTACAGAGGGAAGGTCTTACAAATAGAACTACGGTAAAACACAAGCTAAGAAAAGACTATCTGTTTAACCCCAATTTGATATTCCTAGGAAGACAGCTTTATAGGAGTTGTAGATTAAGAGAATTTTTCCATGCTTTAAAAAAATCACACTAAAATGAATACATATGCAGGCCCATTTTGATACATTGAAACAACATTTTCCGTTTAGACAAATCACCGCAGCAGGGTAGCAGCCCTGGTTACCCGTACTAAGTTCAGTTAGACTGAAGAATTCATCTCTTTGCTCAGCGTTGCCTAGCCAAGCTACTGAACGTTTCTTCCCTGTTTTCAAGACTGTGTGGCTGAGAATATTTCTTCCTTTTAATTTATTGTGGAGAAGCTTGTAAAATACAGATCAAAACTCAAGTAGAAATATGGCCAGCCTATTTGTATTGAAAAGTCTGGGAGATGAACTCTTAACATTTTGTACTCAAAATAAAAAATGGCACTGAAGCTTTAAACCATTTGAGTATTTCCTTGTACGACCTTATCAAAACATTTAGTCAGTCATGTATTTTCTATCTCTCTCTGGCCTTTCATAATAGAGTAACACCCCACCCCCCCATTGGCTGATTCCAAGAATAAAATATAAGGGAAGATAATAGTGCTAAAGCATTTGTTTTCTACAGGATCCTCTCAGTTCTCTCTTATTTAGTATCAGTTTTTCTGAGCCTTCTTTTATATATATACACACATATAGACACAGGTATGTTAGCTGCA
Organism: Himantopus leucocephalus; assembly: GCA_003993805.1. NCBI lineage: Eukaryota > Metazoa > Chordata > Aves > Charadriiformes > Recurvirostridae > Himantopus > Himantopus leucocephalus. The sequence continues at coordinate 3,089,131 of RSEF01000014.1, forward strand.
TCAAGTTAGTGGGGAAAAAAGCTAAGTGTTTTTATTAAGTCATTATGATACCGATCCCCTTAAAGAGTCTTAAGAGAAGCTAAAGCTGAGAAATGAACAATTTGGAATGTCAGTGTTTCATCAATGGAAGCCAGAGAGGACAGGAGCTCTGAATTCTCTCTCAACTACATTCTGGGTCAGATATCACCGTGACTTTCTCTGATCCCATTTTTAGTGGCTGGCGGCAGGGCGGGAAGGTTTAAAGGTACTCTTTTGTGTTACCAAATTTGTAGAGTCTTGGGCATCATTCTGTACCACATGAATTGTGCAACTTTTCAAATTCGTACATGTTAGAACTTGAATCTTGGTTTAAAAACAAACAGACAAAAGCAACTCCAGGTTACAAGAGGTGTACCCAACAATTAGACATTACTAGCCTCACCAAACGTGCTGTTACCACAGTTAAGTCACTTTTAACTGATAAACATCAAAAAAGATTGTCTTTACCTCTTCCCCCTCATCTTGTAGATGAGGAATATTATTTCTCATGGAGAAACTTAGAATAAACTGGAAATAAAAAAAGAATAGAAGTGAGAAATATTATTGACAAATCTATGTATCAGTTATGTCTTGTTCTTGACTAGGGTGGTAGTCAACTGTGGAACAGCACATTAAAAATATTATTTGAGAGAGGAAGTTTTGGAAAGGACGACTGTAGAAAAAAATGGAAGAGTTTGGGAAAAAAGAGCGTATGCAATTACAAGTTAAGAAAAATTAGTGCATATGTTGCCAGCGAGTGTCTTTTCAATGCAAGAGGTAGCTCACAGTTAAGTAGATATTAAGGACTTCATATGAAAACCATAAAAGGGTTTCTGCTTAGTTTGAGTTGATTCTGCAAATATCCAGAATTCTTGCTATCATGTCAAGAAAGAATAAATACGTGAAATAAATTACAAAGTATTACGAAATCCTAGAGCAATAGTTCCTGAACTTTCTGGTTTATGACCCTATTGCATTTCTTGAAACCACATATTGTAGAAAACAGATCAATTGAATATTCAAATTTAATTTAGGCTGTCTTTGAGTAAGAGCTAAGGAGAACTTTATCCTAAAATAGCCCTTATAAAAGGATTGTAAACCTTGCTAGCCTGAAATAAAAATTGTCAATTGGTAAGCTCACACATGACAAGTTTCGTTAACGGCCCTCAGTTACATTTCTTTATGCTCTTTGGCATATAAATAATGTATTCATTTAAGAAGTATTTTTTGGCAGATGTTTGCTTTTGGATTCTATTCTACAGTCATAGAATTGGAATTCTGGATGACTAAGAAACAAATGTTTTTATTTTCTAAAATGAAGTTATTTGTGGTTGTACTATCATTCTGCAAATGAGAAAGCCTCACAATCACAAAAATCCTCACCGCTAAACTTTCATACTTTTTAAAAGTCACTGCTGTTTTATGGTATAGCTGCGTATTTTATAAGCAGTGTGGATTTCTGGTCAACTGGTTTACATTTAAGTTTTGCAAGCATAAATTTGAAAGTGATCAATACAGCTGGTATTAGAAAAGCCCTACTATACATGTTCATGTACAAAAAATAATTTTGAAGGTAAAGTTTATTTTGGTTAGGGAACCACACACCGATGTCCTGGTTTGAGGGAAAACATGGCAAGCAAAAGGTCTTCTTTGCAATTGTAACTAGAAACTGCAAGTGTCACCACTAGCAGGAATAGCACCCAGATAACTTAAAACATAGGAACTACAACATAATCTATCCTGTGCAAAATGTATTTTGTCATATAAGCTGCATTTGTTCAAGAGATTTTGGTTTTATTGTTATTCTAGAAGAAACCTTGTGCAATCAAAGCCTAGGACAAACTGCAGAAACAACCAACTTGCTGACTTACTTCCCAATAGCATATAAACCCCACTGGTTTCACATATTCAGGGACCTTGAAAAGCGTGGTCTTCGTTTGGGTGTAAGAAAGAATCTGAGATGCTCCCAAACTGAAGGCAAGTTTGTTTTGTTTTGGGTTGGGGTTTTTTTTTTTTTTTTTTAAATAAAGAAGCACAAACTTAAAACATCAAGCAATGACAAGATATACAAAATTGCATTACTGTTGATGGAAGCAAGCTAAAGAACACCATAAGGCCAGGGAATGTATCCTAAGGATTTCCATCATTCACCCAAACATGTTGCATCAGCTTGGCTTGGTTATTTCAGGGTTAAGTAGTTTGAGGAGACAAGGCCTCTTCCACCTTTGTTCCCAATTTGTACCTCCTGCCCCAGAAGGACACACCACTAACTTGCAGCCTAACCTAACACAGTAAAATGCCAAATCACAAAGAAGCAGTAACAACATACAACAGTGCTACTTGCGGTTATTTTAAAGGAAAAGTCAAATCCTGCACTGAACAAAAACCCCAACAACAACAACAACTTAAAAAATTCCATGTATATAAACAAAAGACAATTTAAGTATTTAGCAAATATTATTTAATTGCATTATGTGACTTTGATCTAGCACACAACACAAAGCTACAACTTTGTAACCTCTTCATATACCCTTCATTTTCACCTTATATAAATCTAAGCAAAAAACCCCCCACTGAGATACAGCACATCCAAAAAAACACCCCACAGTTCATACAACATCTTAATGATGCACATACACAAACAATACATGTTTTCAAAGGTTGCTCAGCTTTCCTTTTGTGAAGCAGGCTCTACAGGCCATGCATGCAGGACAGTTATGGCCATACTCTGATTTTCAGTTCTCTTAGCACCACTTTACAGGGTTTTTTCTCAACCCTGAACATTTCTGAGCTTATTGCTTTGAATAAGCAAGAGTCTCATGGAAAGACTTCTTTTTATATTAAATGAAATAATTTACAATGTAGGGCAATAGAAATCCTAAGATCTGGATTACAGAGCACACACTAAAGAGAAAAGTTTTCTGATATCAATACAGTGAAATGAGAAACAAGATAATGAACAAGTTTTAATCTTGTTAGGGATGTATTTAATACTGAAATTTGCATCTGTGGAAAAATGTTCACTTTGGAAATCTGCCACAGCTCAGCCCTAGACTCTAAGTTAATAAATTCATCATTCACACTTAAAATGCACAGCAAACCTTAAACCGGAAAGTGCACAGTACCATTTTACTGAACCTGAATACAGAAACCCAATACTTTCTCCTTTAATGATGGAGATTATATTGATCTGTTGTTAGCATTAGACTTGTATAAATACATAAGTGCAAGTCATTATAGATAAAGATTTTGTAAAGGCTAATGTAAATACATTAGCATGTAATGACACAGGACCAACCCTTTTGGCAGTGGCCGTTTGTTCCATAGTTGTCATATCAAAGTTCAGTACAGAATGTTTTTAACAATATACACCTTCACAAACTATCAAAAGAAGAGTAACAATTTTATGCTACACAGAACGCTAAAGGTTTTATCTTCCAGGTGACAACAGCTTTACTGAATTTATTGACAGATAATTTATTTAAGACCTTAAAACGCAAGTGCAATAGGACACAGAAAGAAGACAATATTGGAAGAACTGTCAACACTTTTGGAAAAGCTTACTTAGAAAAGTATTGCATTTTATGAGAGGAAATAAGCTCTGGTACAAAATAATAGTCCCAATGGTATACCTGGATTTTTCACTTTCAAGTGAGTGAGGTGAGAGAGCTATCAAAACTGATTAAAAAAATAAAGCATCTTAAAAGTACAAGTAAGGCACGCAGAGAATTAAGTTGTACTGTGCCACCACAGAATCTCTATCCAGTCTAAACCAAAGGGGTGTAGTTTGCAAAATCTAGCAAGACAGACCTGTACTGCCTTTGGAATGTCAAAAAAGAAAGTATAACTTCTAGTAAAGTAAGCAAATATAATGTAGAACATACCATACAATTATAGTTTACTGTGACAAAGGCTTATGATGACGTTCTAAAATCCACAATTGAGTCCAAGTACATTCTCCTAAATGAACTCCTCTGACAAAAGACCACAGTGTGTTTCAAATATCTCTATCACTGTTAATGGAAAATTGTCAGTTTCCAGAGAGTAAGACATTAATAAAAACGGCAAAAGCGAAGTGATGTATCATGCAGCAAGTTACACATACTAATCGACACACAGTACATTTTTAGTTTTAACAAGACATCTTAACTTTCAAAAGAAAACACCTTTATCAATTAGTTTTAGCACTTAATTCTTATGGACTTGGTGAAGAACTTAGTTTAGTTCATTCAGTGATATTATAGATTTGGTTAAATTGCTGTAGAAAGAATAAAAATCATTTGCATTTCTCTGTTAAAAACATTTTTTTTATTCCTCTTGAAACTCGCCTTTAGTAATAATTAACTCAAATATTAAAACTGATGGAACAGCATTAGCAAGAAACAGCTGGTTATCTTAGAGGGCATTTATTAAAATATTTCATGTACTTTGCCAGAGTACTGTGCAAGGAAAGCTTATCTATGCCCTGTGTTGAACAATCCCATTAGTCATCTTTTGCTTTTTCCTTTAGATACTGCCTCTCCGTAGGTCAGGTGAATAAAGTCAAAGAGTTGCGTGGCATTGGCAGCATTACCCAAAATTTTGGTGAGTTCGTCCTTTGACAGCGTCACTAGCTCCGCAATGCTTTTAACGTGGTTCATTAAGGCACGGCAGTTTTTTGCATTAATACCTGGCATTTTTAATAGAAAGTCCTGTGGACCGGGGTTATACTTGTCTGACTCAGGAAGAATTTCAGAATCTGCTGTGACAGCCATTGCTGTTTCTGCATCAGGTTGGGGATGGTTTTGTTTTAACTCTTCAAACAGTTCAGCAGTAGCATGGGGAGAGGGACACCACAGGATACGTAACTTTGGGAAATGGAGTGTAAGAAGGGTTAGTTTAGAAGTAACATCATTACTGGATATTTCCTGATGTAGAGAGCCTCGTGGAATCAGGGAGAAAGATTTGTTAGGATCAAATTCAATCAGGAGAATTGGTCGCTTATAGTAACGGGACATAGAAGTGCATTGTGTATACAGTCTTCCATTATTTAAGGAACCAATCAGATCACTGATACTTTTCCGCTCTACACAGATATCAGGAGTTAAAATATAATCTCCAACTTCCAAAGTAACAGGCTCAATGTCAATGCCACGACGATGAATCAGTGACGGAAGCTCACTACGAAATTCCCGCATATCCACTATTACAGTTTGCTGAACGTTCTTCTGTTCCTGTCCACCTAAAGAGCAAAATACAAACAGTTAACCTAATATTTATGACCTCAGACTCTGGTTGTAGTTTTCCTGTGTGCTGCCAATGCTTCTGTAATGGATGACTTCACATCTCACAGAAGTTCACAAATTCAGCAGTATAGTAAACCCAGACTTTATTTAATTTTTCACTGTTACAGACAAAAATCAGTTGCCAAATTATATACTGTATTTTATGGAGTATGCTCTGCAGTTTAATAGAACTATCATGCTCCCTGCTATAAGCTTTGTGTGTGCGACAATGAAGTATGTTAAACCGTGGATGAAAATTATTTAAATGCATCAGGAAAATCTTTAAGTTGCCTGCAAAACCAGATAATGAAGCTGATCCTTTTTAGTTCCATCTGTTTCCCACAGAAATGTGGCATTTGATTGTAGGATTTATATTTTCACCACTTACAGATCTGTAGAAGGACACAGGAAAAGACTGCAGCATAAAGGCCACAAAAGACATACCAGCAAAGATTAGAGAGCACATGGTAAAGGAGGGCAGGATTACAAAAATGATAGTAAAGAAAAACAGGGGCAGAGCTGTAAAGATGAAGACAGAGTATACATGTCAGAAGAAAGGAACAAAAGTGTGGTTAGAACTGCAACAAATCATGCTTTATTGCAAAGAAAGTAGACAAACCCCACAATCTGCAGTTGCTCACCCAGGATATCTGCTTTGCCAAGATCAAAGTAAGTCCCCAGCATTTACTAGCTGAAGGATAAAACTGCCTTTGACTATCTGTAGACTTCAGTTTTTATGTTTTCATTTCTCTCCACCTCACTACAACCATTACTAGACAGTCTCATAACCAACAAGCTGTGCAGAAACAATCCAAATGGTATCCGTCTCAATGGTAAAATACTTCATTAACCTACATTTTCTTTTCAAAGAAAAACACAATTCATTGTCATTGCACAACAGAGGTAGATGGAGTAAGGGAAACAATGTTTCTTCACCATCAGGACTGCAGAGCCCATGTGCAATGTGTCTATGACCCAGATGCTTTGGACAGGATTTAAACGCTATAGTTATAGGTCTTTTTCAAAGCTTAGAGCTGTGAGCCGAACTTCAGGGACTGCTCACCTGCTTTGCGGGTGTCAGTAGAAACAGAGGCAGGTTTAGCGTCTCTTATTAGGTCCAAGTTTGTTTCATCTCTTCCTTCTCTTTCTTCAGGAATAACCATGCTGGCCTTCTCTCTAAGGAACCACAAACAAATACACACTAAAAACTGCAATTGTGTGAGAAAAATAGATCAAAATTCTTTAATACCCTTCAGCCATTATATGTAGTTTAATACTAATTGCAATCCTGATCAGAAATGCAATTTACAAGGTTTTCCAGATTGTTGGGCTAGATGCTGTATTTTTATTTTCAGTTGTGACCGCTCGTTAGCATTTTTTTTTTATTATTTTTAGAACTTCTCAGGGCATATGAAACAAAGGAACTAATGACTAGTAATAGCAGTATAGCCTGGCCAGAAGACACTGTCAGTAAAAACACTGTCCTATACCGTATGAGAAAAAAATTGTTTTGTTCCCCCAAACAACTTAAGTCATAAAAGCCTTAGAAATCTCTTACAAGAAATGGTAGCTGCAGACAAAAACACATTTACAGAAATGAAATTCATAGACAATTGGGAAACAATACAAGTTGTTCTGTTTAGCCTTTGAAATTTAATATTAAATCCCCTAAAATTAATAAATAAAATATCAGGTGCTTTGGAAAAGAAGGTTTTGACTTTTTGTTGATTCTCAATGGGAAAATTCTCTTAACATCTGAAAAGGAATTAAATTAAAAGTTTATTTAAAGCCTTCACACAATTAAGAACTTCACTCTGTTTAAAACGTAAGCGTATAAGGGAATTGCATGAAACGTTAATAATAAAGGTAGTAAACTGATTTTGTTACCGAATGAGTTTTTCGAAGGCCTCCTTCTCTTTTCTCAGAGCTGTGAGATAGCGCTGTTCTTCTGTTGAGCCCCCATATATGAGGAAATAAACCCTAAACGTTTGGAGGGGAAAAAAGAAAAGAAAAGAAGAGAGACCACAAAACTTCATATGAAGTTAAAAATACCCACAATATTTAAGATTAGTAGCAGTAAGTGCCTGATAAGTTAGTATTTGCCTTAAAAAAGGCAAGTGAAAACACACTATCTTTTTCTGTAAAGATATTCCAAAATCAGCAACAAAAATTCTTATATTGAGTATTCCCTCTTTTCCCAGTGGCAGATATGCTCACTGGAATTCTGTGATTCAGCCACAGTGGACTCAGATTACAGTCAGCCATTCAGTGAAGACACAAAGCAAGTATAATGGAGAAGCTACTTTCTTACTGTTTTAAAAATCTTCCCAGTAGAATATATATAACGAACTAAAAAATTTGCAATCATCCTGGGTTAGGAAAAAACACCATCTAAGATTTTAAAATGATATAGGGAAATCATAGATTGTACAAAGAACAAGCTGTCATTTATCTTAGAGATGAACACACCAACAAATGAAGTTTTATTCTGCAAATAGGGATTTATATGGAACATGTAAGAATTAATAATTACCTTAAGGAATTAATTGCCTATAGCTTTTCAGCACAGTCATTTTTTTCCCAATGTATTTTAATTGAGGTACATTTTGACAGAGTGATAGGGTTTTATTCCTATTATTTTTTTCATGCGGTGCATCTCCTAACCCCTACTTGCATGACTGCATCTGATTTTTCTGCTCTGAAGTATAGGAACCTGATGCTGGAGATAGATACAACACATGCTGATTAGGCAATTAAAAATAAATCGTACAAATAACCCAGTAATTATCCTTATGCAGTATACTTTGTGAGTTCTGTCATTTATATCCGCACTACAGAGTCCTTACCTTGATATCAGGTACAGACACACTAAATACTGCCAAACTGATTTCCATTTTATATATACAAATCTTTGACTGGAAAGTTACAACTGCTCTGTTAAATTTATGCAAATAATTTTCATGAGATGATTAAAGTATAAAGCATCATAATTCAAAAGCTAATAATTTTTTATGCCAATAAATTGTGTTTCAACTGTAGTAAGTAAAGTGTGTTAATTCTAAGACTTATGAAACTGCCGAAAGTTATTTTCAGAGAGGTACAGGTATAACGACAGTTTACTGTTTTCAAGAAATGCTGTATCAGGCCGCCATATAAATGACAGATAATGCAAAAACTCACAGTATATTAAATTTAAAGTTTTCTATATTTTTAATTAGTCTGTAACATTTATTCGTAAGAGTGAGTTTTGCAATTCACAAATGTTATCAACTATATAAATACACAAGGCAGAAATCTTTGTCAGCTAACACCAGAACTGAGCATAACTGCAAAAACTTCTCATTTTCTTTATTGTGTTTTCCTTTACTTGTTTTCCTGTTACAGTTTCTGAATTACTGGTCTTCAGCATGACCAGACATCAGGAAATGTGAAAAATAATTATACCCAAAGTGAAGCTTATTGTGTCAAAATTATACTTGTAGAGATGGTTTAAAATGAGACTACAGCACGTCAAAATGGCTCTATTGCCACTAAGATCATCTAAGCAGAGGTCTTGTGGAAGACAATGAACTTTTTTTTTTTTTTTTTTTAAACAGGTATGTTTCTGTTAGGGGACTAAATACCTGCTGGGAAGTAAAAACATTCTTTTGGTTAAATCAGACACGATGTTTTTGTTTAAAATTAAGAGGGCTAAACAGGAATTAAAAGCTAGCTAAAGAAAAAAAATAATCACTAAATGCGTGTTCTGCCTTGACTGCTGAAATTGCACTTTTATTTTTTCTTTTAAAACTAAGATTAGACTGACCAAGTCAACTTGCCTCAAAGGCTTCCCAGGCCTGCTCGCCTTGTAGATTTCCAGCTGCCGAACAAAAGTTAGTTCTGCATCATATAATACAACATATCTTGGTTCTACTTCATGCAGTACCCGAGTGAGTGCATAAGGATCGCTGCAACCTTGCAACGGGTGAATAATTGTGAGCGGGTTCTTGAAAATACCGTAGTAACAATCTGAGGGTAAGTTCATATGGAAATCTTCAGGAATGGTCTCTTCAATACCGCTTTCTTGGCTACTGCTTAATTCTTTATTATCTTCCACCTGTAACTCCTCTCTCTTTTCCTCCTCAGTTTTCCCTATCATCTGGATTATAGTCCGGTCTTGCTGCTTCTTGTGTTTATTTTGTTTTGAAGAAGCTGTGAGTTTGGCTTTTTTGGCTTGAGGCCCTGTGTCTGGTCTGGCATTTCCTTTTGACTTGACGGCTTTTTTGTCCTTAATCCACACTTCTCCAGCTTTCTCATCCTTTCCAAAGGTTTTGTTATACAGCCTTGTTAAAAAAGCTTCTGCTCCAGCAATAATATACTCCCTGAGCTGTGCACAAGCTCGGTCATCACTGGCACAAATAAGCACTTGCCCTGCAGTCAAGAAACAATATGTTTATAATCTGTTGTGCTGTACTTCTTATCCAGCTACAAGACATCTCTTGAGCAAATTGTTTTTAACGATCCTAGAAGCATGCCTGCCAAATGCCTTTACACTTGGTTGTCACAGTTGCTCTGGGCTTCCAGGGAGTCTAAATTGCATGTTTTGTACCAAACAAGATTAGAGAAGGTTAATGAAAGTTCAGCATTCCTTATTCTTACACCATCTAAATTAGTGAGGTTTTCTTTTTGACCATCTGAAACAAACAAGGCAGATACAGCAGGTATTGAAACATACTTGGACAACTATTTTTTTTTTTTTAAACGTGGAATAAGAACGAACTTAATTTAGACCATTCTAATTTTCAGCCTTTGTCACCTGTGTTAAAGAGTTTAAAAAAAATACATGTTTCACACAGTATTATTGACATTTGTGGGCCGTGAATAACAATTCTCCACAAGCTGACTCAGATAAACTCCTACAACACTAAGTGAGAGAGCCAGTTCTTATCCAGAGTCAGAACACTGGGGGTGTGAGAAAAGCGCACTTTTTTACCCTTACTATTTCCTAAAATAAAACTTGGTGAAATTTAAGGGGATGAAAAACCCTAAAATAGGAAAGGCAGCAAAGCAGTTAGTTAGAAACACACTTGCCTTCTACTCTCTACCCTATTTAGGTGCATCTCTTGGAGAAGCAATTTTTCAGGTGCATGAGAAGAATGTGTGAGATGGAAGGGGCGTAAGACAGAACCCCTATTTTTATTTTTTTAAACTGAACTTGATAAATGTGTGAATGGTACATTAATTATTATAAATTACTGCAATAGTTTTATTGGTTGAGACTAAGGTATCACTACAACATTGAAACGTAAGTTAAAATATTTTTTTGTAATAGTACAGGTTCTTTCCTAAACATTACTTAGTAACCAACAGCATTTCTCTTTTAGAACAAGAGCTAAATAGGAGTTTATGTAAAACTATTTAGTTTGACATAATTTATGTACATGTGTACATAAACTCTTTGTCTTAAGTTCACAAATTACTAAATTTAAAACTAGCTCTTTAATATAACTACAGTAATAAGTTAGGCTCCTTCTCTCAAAAGTCATGCAGAACTAAAAACTAGCGATACTGTGAAAGCTTACATCATTTACTATTCTCTCACCTGGACCACCAAGGTCTTCACTGTTCTTATTCTCATTTTCAATCTCTTTCAGTACTTCTCTCAAAGCTTCCCATTTGGGGTTACTTTCTAGAACCAATTCCCTTTTCAGTTCTGAAACAAAACAAGATTGAACACAGCGGCTCTTACAGTCAAAATATCCTTCAGAACTTTAAATTAGTGGTTAGATGTCAGTAGCGTGATGGTTGTTGGCAAATACAATATTCAACAGCCCACATATGCAACTTGTTATGCCGATGGGTTGGAGAGCACTCTTACAGAAACATTTAAAAATGGGGATAAGTGCTTTAGTGAAGCAGAAAGTTAAAATATTCACTCATTCTTCAGTTCTAAAGTTCCTGAATATATATTTTTTAATAAAAGTACTTGCAGCCTCCTGCCCATTCACATAAGATAAAAAAGATCAAGCTAAACACCAGTGTAATTCAAGAACAATTCCATAAATGCTTTCCCAGTGATCAGCTGACTAAGCTTAGAAGAATCCCGTAATTCTTCGTGACTCTGTTTTTTGTTGTTTATTATATGCTTTTTGAACTAAGATTATGTCTCAAGTTATCCCAGCTAACAGATTGGGATCTTGAGCTGTGTAAGATCGTGTGGGGAACCATACCACAAGTAATAATATGCAGAACATTTGAAATCGTGTGACACTCTCAAACTTAAAATTAGGAATGATCAGTACCATTTTCCTTCTTTACATCACTTTTTTCAGAGACTTTGCCTTTCTGATTCAGTTTCTCATCTGCAATGCGATAAACTCTAGCTCGAGCATTTACAAACATTGAAGTACTGGAGTCAAGAAACAGCCAACCTAAAGAGGAAAAGAAAGTAGTAGGAGTTTGACATTAGCAATGCGTATGCGCTTCAACCCTTTCCAGTAAAAGCCCCAAATCTCTCATCGGGAATACCTGTGCTACCTGCTTGCTATGTAATTACTAGCTTAATAAAAGACAGAAATGTGATGCAGATCTCACACTGTTAAGTAACAGCAGTTAAGTGGGAAGATGAAAGCATTATCTGTCAATAAAAACCTACGTCCTTATGGCTGGTTATATAAAACCTAATTAGATACCTTCATATGTTTGGGAATGTTAATTAAAAATATCAACATTTCACTGTTTCATGCATTAACTTGTATGGCTATTCAGTGTTTACCTGAATTCTCACCAAAAGCTTTTTCACTGGCTTTCAGTGACTCCAGAAGATTAAGGAAAGTGACACAATCATACTGAGTTAGATACAGTAGCAAAGTACGTAGTATCTTCAAATCCTGGACCAAAGATTTTGTTTTAGCTCCAAGTTGATGCCAGAGAGGATCTAAATAGTGACGTATTGTCTAGAAATATTAAATGGAAAGTTCAGGATGTCAAATATATAGTATACTAATCAAGATAAGAATGCACTTTTTTCCTTTACGGGGGGTGCCACTAGTTTCCCAAAGTTATTAACCATACCCAGTTAAAGATGTGAGGGCGAGATATTTGTTTTGAAGTAATCAGTTTTTGCAAAGTTACCATAATATAGATGCCTTTACATAAAGCATTTCAACAAGTAGTAGGTGTATATCATTTAATGTTTTTAGTATATATTTTCCTTTCCATATAATAATAAAACACTGGTACAATAACAGCCCCCCCCCCCCCCCCCCCCTCNTACTGGTATTGGCTTGTGCCTGTACTATCTAGTATCCTTTACTTAGGTAAAATAAAACACATTATAACGTGATTTGATTTTCAAAATAAGATGAGTACCATGCAGATATGCAACCTACGAAGCATAAGAAAAAACCCTCCAAATATTTAAAGAACAGAAGGCCTCACATCAAGATTAAATCACAGGTAACAAATAACCATGTTTCACTATGATGGTTGAAGTTTATGGTTTTACCCTACAGAAAGCATATGTATGCTAAACATTGCAGATCTGCCAAAAATAACAATGCACACACAATTACTGACACATATAGTGATTAAGAGATACAACAGATGCATGCATGTGCATATGATGTATTATATACAGTGCTTCTCCTAATAGAGAAAATAAAAATACAACCAAGAAATTCAAGAGGAAAAAAAAAATGGGGTGGGGGGCAGAAGGTGTCCCTGCCCGTGGCAGGGTGTTTGAAACTAGATGATCTTTAAGGTCCCTTCCAACCTAAACCATTCTATGATTCTATGAAATAACTGCGTACTTACCCCTAAACTATTTTGAGCTGTAATTGCAGCCATCTTTATAATAATGAACGAACCATGAATCACAATGTTCTTACTGTTGGAATTTGGATATGAAGGAAGAACAATAATACCAATATATCAAAAAACCCTACGGGCAACTGTAACATCACCCTTACAGATTAACACAGTTTCTCTCCTTGTACCAGTAATAAACATGTCATGGGAGAATACTCAGTTGCTGCTGGTTATTTATTTTACAAATAATAATTCCGTTTGCCTGGCAGACAGTTTGAAGACCTACAGCCCTTTAGTTAGACACAGTAAAACAATCAAAATGGTTACCTTGTCAAAAGGTTTACCAATAGCATTTTCTAAAGAAAGATCTTCTACTTCAAGAGCTGGATTATAACGTTTGAGTTCTCTCAGACATGCGTTCAAAATGTCCAGGATTGAAGTCTGGATTGCAAGCATAGCAGGGGTCATTGACACGTGTATTTCCACCACTTCAGGTTTATGCTTCTCTAAAAATGAGTTCACTGCTATGTGAAATCTAAGAGGAAAACAGCTTATTAAGATTTACATAGATGGTTTGCTTGACCTACAATTATTCAAAAGTTCATATAAACTACAATTATAATTGTTTTAAACATAAACAAGTAAGCTGATTGCAAAATAAATCAGTTTTTACAGATGTGAAGACTGCAGTCTTATGAACAGCCTCAGAAAACCATCTATTCCACAATTATGACTGTAGTCATTCTAGTCACGTGAGCCTGCATAGTGCTGCTGAATGATCCATGGAAAATTACTGCACTAGATTCTACATCCTTATTACACGTAACAAAAAGTAAAACCAAAAAAAATCTCATAAGGGAGAAACTGGAATAGGTTCATAAATCCTTTGCAATTACACGGATCCACTGGCAGTTTCCGTGACATTCCTAGCTTCTGATTATAAGCAGCAGGTCCTTGTCAGAACACTGCCCTTACGGCCGACCCGGCTATACAGGTACATAGATGCCGGCAGATTTTTACTAACAGAATGAGGCTCAGAGCGTGCTGTGTCCGCTGACCTCTGAAACTCAATGGGCATTTCCCTTACTGCTTGCTGCACCCCCAGGCCTTTTCGTGGTTCGGAAGCCAAGGAAGAAAGTTTACAGAGCTTCTAATTCAACCTTTCCTGTCCTAGTTATGTCCATTTCTACTTCTTTGTGATACTGAAAGAAAGACTGTTAAAGAATTTATAATGCAGAGTAAGAGTACATTAAGATGGAGCGAAACACATTCCAGACTGGACTGAAGGAACAAATGGGCAGACCTCCTGCCCAAAGCAAGAGCACTGAATGGGTAATCAGCTAAAGTGCACACTTCCGTTTGTGGCTCTGCTCCTGAAAGACTTAATGCATGCCACAAAATTGGCAGTTTGGTTTCTATCAGCCATCAAGAAATATTCTTCATACAAAACATATATGTAAAGGAAATTAAAAAAAAAATCTGACACGTAGAAAGAGATCCATGGAGTTTCATCACAGTTGGAAACAAATACCTCCACAAATGGCAGAACTGAGAGACTGTATTCCTGTTACTTTGTGACATAAATAATCTGTGTAATAAGTGAAGTTTTTCTTAAGGTACTAAGAATGTCACTTTCTGCTGTGATTTCCATTGGCTAAAAGGACAGCTATACTGTAAGTTTCAACCCCTTATAGATTTAATTTGGGTCTATTTTCAAAATTACTTACAGAAATTTAGCATCTTTAAGACCACTTCTGTCAAAAATTAAATAAAATTTGTTTGGGAATACAAGAGGGATCTCAGATTAGCAGTGTGCCTGCATACGCCTCAGTTTCTTAGGAACCCATTGTAACATCCTTCATCTCTTTTTTAACTCTCCAATGAAGTAAAGAGGTGCCTTACCTTGGCCACAGATAAAGTTTCCTGACAAAAAGATTTCTCATCACTCTTTCCACGTGGCAAAAGCCAGTGCTAAATGCAACCGCATTATCTGTAAAAGCTTTAATGAAGCCTTGCTTGTTCTTCTGGCGATAAAGTCGCAAGATAAATGCTTCCTGACAGGACTCAATGATTCTGTGCGCTTTGTATACCAAAATGCCTAGCAAAATAAGAAGGTTTTAAGTTATAAAAAGTAAAGAAAAGTCTAATTTTGTATAGATTTTTCCCCTCAAAACTGTCTTATTCTTTTAACATTTTTTTTCTTAAATAAAATATAATAGGAATTTAAATCTTTTAAAGCAACGGTTGAACAAACTTTCAAGGGTTCAAGCCAAGTGATTCCTCAGTTTCAATACCATTGAATCCCCATTTAACAGAACTGGGTTAATGATGCATCTTTAGCGAAAAAAAAAAAGCATGTGCTCGATTGGTAGGCCTTATTAGCTTAGAAAATTCTTTACTCCTAAGACAAAACTTTAACTTCAGCCTTTTAAAAGGAGTAAAAGCAAATACAAGACATTAACATGCTGTCGCAACAAAGCATGTTCAGGATTGTGATATTTGAATTATTTTGTTACAGAAGTTCTGGAATTACAGACTTGTCAGATATGTTTCATTGGTAAGAGTTCAAGTCTTTACATAGTCAAAGAACTTCTGAAAACCTTTATTTTGCTTGCCCCCCCTTCTGATATTCATATTCACACTTGAGGACAGAAGGTACCATCAACTGTATGAGTATACCACCAATTTTCTTCATGGCTACGGTTATATTAGGAAAAAAAGATTTATCACGCACATTTTAGTACAGAGAAGTGAAACAATAGTTTAACTACATTAAGCGTTTGAGGTGAATACTTGCGGGATTTACACTTCACTCAGCCAAGATCTGTTAAAAACAAGGCTTATTTTTCCTCACACTTAATTGCGTTCAATAACACATTACATTGTTTCACTCTCCCCCTAGTGAAGCGAGGCCCATGGGGTACTTTTATCCATTCACAGCTGCCAGTGGAATAATAAATGCCTTTCTAAAATGGAACCAAAGGACATCAAAAATCACAGGTTTTACCTGGTACCCACATGCACTGTAAGTCTGTTAGCTTATTTAAATTCTATAACAAGTTTCTTCAACTCAGCACCCAGCCATTGATTTTAATGCACCTTTGCTTTGTAAATGAAAAAGCACCTATAAGAAAGAGACTTCCATAAAGCTGCTAGCCATTCATAAGCAAGTCATGGAATAATCCACTGAAAGTATTTTTCTATCTAGATAGTCTTACATCTCTCCTATAAAGCAAATTTTTCCGGACATAACAGTGATCCTACCCATTTCTGAACATTTTCCAATTTGTCAAGATATGATTCTGAAAGGACGTTACAGGACTGATAGAGTTTGTAACAGGCCAGTAAGACTATGTGTTTATTGTAATAACTTGCTGCTTTTCGTCAATATTTCTCTGCTAATTAAGTGAGTTCATACTGCTGTGTAATCCTTGGTAGAAACAACTTGCCACTGTTTACCGCACCAACTCACATCAGTTTTACTATGCTATTAAGTACATCACTTCTACTTGGCCAAAACCACCCGGAATAATTCTTATTTACTGCAGTGATAATTTCTTATCCTCATTTAGCTGAATTTATGAGTTCATCAGATGTTAATTCACGTGTGATTCCACAATGATTTTATAAACATCTGTAACACCTGGAAGCACTTCACTGATTGTTGCTACTTTAACTCCTCAAGAAACACTATTACAAGTTTTTGTCGTACAGTTTCACAGACTGATAATATACGTTTCCAACAGAACCATATAACAACCGAATATGTTACCAAAGTTTTAACTAAAGCAGGGAGTTTATCAAAGCTGCTGTCACACTGACCTCTAGTGGCAACAAAAAAACTGTAACAGCTCCGTGTCATTAGAGGACAGGACTGTTTTTTAAGTCTTTAAAAACATGAAAAGAAGAAATACACTAAAGTCTAAACGTGTGTTTTTCCCTTTTTTTTTTTTCCTTATTTGGTAGGGCAGAAAGGAAGAGGGGAAGGCATCAAGGGGAAGAAGAGAAATTAAAGTAGGTTGCCTAGAAAATTTGTTCACTTTTTTTTAACCTAGAAATATCAGAACTGACAAATCTGGTGTCCTTTGGCTCTCGCATACAACCGGTCAAAATGTTTTACAGATTAGAGCTTGTTATACATTGACTAAAAGGAAGGGCATATAGCTTCTGAAGCAGAAACTTACATTTTTCTAAGCATTCAATATTCAGTTATGTTTAGCCATTAAGAAGATGTTAATATTCAGGTAACACTAAAACATTCTCGTATTCCTGGCTCTTAGATATCTATTTTACTAGCTCTCCAGGCTTTAACAGGCTCTCCAGGCTTTAACAGCTCAGACAAGAACACAAAGGCAATGCGGTTTGGGGGAGAAAGGGAACAGAACACAGAAGGAGAAAGATAATTGTAACATCTTTCATTTATAGCTTCTATGTAACAACAAAAAAGGTCACAAGCTATTCCCCAAAATCTTTACAAAGACAGTAGCAGCATTACTTCAAAATACTGCTATCTAGATAGTGTCCAAGGTGTGTCAAGACAAAGATTAGTAAGATACTGCTATTTTTTGATGGGAAAAGTCATCAGAAGTAATTTGTTAATGCAAAAAAATAGGTAGCGTGCAGGGCTGATAAAACATGGTATCTCAGTTTCAGTCATCGGCCATGTACTGAGAGTATTCAGGACACTATTTCATCAAGTGCAATCAATTATTCTCCTTGGAAAGCCTGTCTGAATTTTATGTTTCAATGTCAATGGCATAGTTTAACTGTTGATTTGTTTTCCAGCCAGTTATTGATATCAGAAAGTCATACAAATGCATTATCAAAAAAATGTGGATGTTTTCAAACTGTATGATTAAATAAAGCAAACAAGTTTGGAGCAAAAAAAAAAAAGCCATTAAGAGAGAAAAAAAAAAAGAACTACATATTTGCTCCTTTTACCTCAGTCTTTGCGGAAAAAAAGGAATAATTATTCAATCTCAATACTGGTCACTAAAACTCTTCATGCAGAATTAAGCTTTATGTATTTTCAAACAGAACCGTCTTACCGTTATTTCATTAAACTCTTACCGGTAATGAGGTTTGCAGGAATTCTGTCAGTAAGGAAATCCACCACAAGGATCCGACTTGTTGCAAAGATGACTCCTCCTTGCGTGTAAAATTCATATCGAGTATTATTTGTAATTTCATTGGTAACACGCCGAGGAAGATGAACGACTCCATCTGACCTCAGCTGATCAATAAAGTACTCCTAAACCAAATACAATAAAGACACAAGACTTCATTGTGGTAACTGATTAAATAGATGCAAACCCCCCTTAATTATATATACTCTATTAATTTTGAGGAGCTGTCCAAAGCAAATAAAAAATGTGACAGTATAAGATACTTCTTAAGGAAGTCAGAATTATCACGACTTTTCTCGTCTTGGGTACACTTTGTTCAGTTTCAAACTCATCCAAGTGATTTAAAAATCTACATATTTTCAGTAGCAGCTAGACAATACTTAAGCAAATATGAGCCACCGCCACCCAAAGGAGCTTACATTTTCTCTTACACTTTACCAGCTCTTTTTCAGAGAATAGGCAATTTTAATACTGACTTAAGAACAGAGAATTGGGAAGAGATCACCTTTTAGCCCGCTCACCTGCTATCAAAGCCAACTACACCGGGTAGGTCACAGACATCAAGCTTCATCTTAGAAGCTCCAGCTGTGATACTTACCCGCCCACGGTCACCACAAAAAGTCCCCGTAACACCACCTCCCTGATGGGGGAAATCTCCCTGGTTCCAGGGAAAAACGAGCGGCATTTTTGTGTACAAG
Organism: Himantopus leucocephalus; assembly: GCA_003993805.1. Taxonomy (NCBI): domain Eukaryota; kingdom Metazoa; phylum Chordata; class Aves; order Charadriiformes; family Recurvirostridae; genus Himantopus; species Himantopus leucocephalus. Next base: position 3,108,025 of record RSEF01000014.1, read on the forward strand.
TAGGTACGGACCCGTCAACAAGTTTCGCCCTTTTCTGCTCACCGGCTACTCACAGGTTTCGGTATTTACAGGTTATGAACGATTATCAGGACTTCACCGTAGAAGCTGGGACCTTCCTTCGCCCCTCAGCGCGCCTGGCCGGACACCTTCTCCCCGGCAGCCGCAGCTCCCGGGACCCGCGGGCAGCGCCCCCCGCCCCCAGACGCCGCCGGCCGCCCCCGGGACGCGCCCGCCGAAACCGAGCGGAGCGGAGCGGAGCGGAGCGGAGCCGCCGGTGAGGGGGAAGGGGCGGGGCGGGCGCGACGCCGCTGACAGGGGCTCCCCTCACCTCTTCGGCGGGGCTGGTGTTCAGCACCAGCACCAGGCTGGCGGGCTCGCAGTAGAGGCGGAGGAAGCGCAGCAGCAGGCGGTCGATGCCCAGCCCGCGGGCGCAGATCACCAGCCCGTCCTGGTGGAAGAGGTCCAGGAAGATCTGACTCTCGTGCTCCAGCAGCACCGCCATGGCCGCCGGGCGGAGCGGCGCATGCGCACCGGCCGCCGCGCCCTCCCGCCGCTGAGGTGGCGGCGCCCCCTGCCGGCCCCGGGCGCCGCGGTCCTCCGGGGCCCACGCGGCCGGATTTCCCGCCTCGAGCGCGAGGTGCCTGAGGCGAAGCGCCGGCGGGTGGAGAGCGGCAGCGGGAGAGGAGGATCCCGAGACCCACCGGCTTGGAAAATAAGGTGGGGAAGGGAGTTATCTGCCCGGCAGGCTCCCACAGGTGCTCGTACTGAGCCCCCTCTCCTCCTCGTGTGCGGGGCGTGTGTGTGCTGAGTGTAAATATAAGATACAGGGGTCTTTTCCTTTTTTACTATAAATTATTTGTTGTATGTTGCTCATCACTTGCATTTCTTAAGCAACAAAACCAAACTTGACTGAACTTCAGCCCGCATCCCTCACGCAAGGGGTCAGTACCTCAGTATTTTCCTGGTACCTCATTTTTTAGTGTCCCCATCTCAGTCAGTGCAGAAAAGGCAGTTTGTTCCCACAGGGGTGAGAGGCTCTTCAGACCTGCTTTCAGAAGCAGCTGAAAATGAAGGGCGCTCCTCAAAGTTACCCTGCAATTCAGCTTGGTGAAGGGCAGGTGGACTTGTTTGCCTCCAGCCCCTCTTAAAGTAAGCAATTTTTCTGGGCCTGCTGCGGGGGAGATGGGCGCTGCTTCAACTGGTCGGGGATCGCCCTCAGAGAGCGGGGGGCAGGCTGGCAGCCTGTTTTGCAGGGTGACTGGGCAGAGGGGCAGTGTACAGCCAGCTGCTTCGGGAATGCGCCTGTGTGGAAGATCTTCCAAATCTGTTTTATTTACAGTCAGAGTCAATTCTCATTATTTTCCCCAATATCGTCTTCTTTCGGTAAAATGCCATTGTCAGGGCATTGAGTCAACTGTCTGATACATTCAAATAAATACTTTCAGTTCTTTGTTTCGCATTGTCACACGTTGGCAGTTGCAGTAGGGTTTCCTTTGGTTTTTGTTTTTTTCTAAGTAAGGGAAAATACAGTGTACAGCTGCTAACATGCTCTTTTATTGCATACTTATTCAAGTTGACGCTATTAATGAAGATGTGCTTTACAATGCATTATTTGTAAATTTGCCACATGGTCAGGATTACACTATAGAATCTTTTCAATTAATATAGGAAACTTTCAAATTATTTTATAGTATATATATTCGCATTTTAACATGCAGCACAGACACTCAGGGCAAAGTAGAAGAAAGTATTTAAAAACTGGCAGAAATTAATAAAATGTGGGAACTATTCTTGTTTTTCTCATATATGTGTCGTATTTCTGAAATCTTGTGCTGATACTTGGACAATTTTGTCTTTGCAAATTGGATCATATTGCCAACTGTTTTACCAAATACCATGCTTTGGTTCTCACTTATAGCTGGCTGCTACTAAGCTCTTTGACGTTTGCATTGAAAAGTTATTTTAGACCAGAAAAATGTCAGAAAAGCAGTATTTTTACTTTGTCAACATTTTATTTTTGTGGCCTGCAGGTCATTTTACTGACCACAACAAAGTCTTACACAATAACATGACAATTATCATTAATGTTTATTGCTGTCTTTGAACACTGTATGAAAAGCTGTCGTCCAATAAGGCTACTTCTTCGAAGAATTACAGTATTCTATAGAGTTGTCCGTATAATTTAGGAACCAGCCATTTCCTTGAGCTACTGTTTCCTACACAAATTAGAAATAATATGTTTTCTAATGGTCCAAATAAAATATTTCAGGCATCTTTGTAGTCTGATTTTATTTTGTACTATGTATCTTTTTATATTTTTTTTTACTTTCGCCAAACATAGTATTAATGTAAAATTGTTGTGAAATGTACTTCCTATGCTTATATATTTATTAACCAGTAGAGGGCTGTCATTTGTTACTTTAGAAGAGCAGAATTTAGGCCTAAATCTTGCAATTCATTTTTGTGTAATTTTTTTTGGCCAAACAGAGTAATATATAAAAAGTATTAATAATACAGGAAAGAACTTGTCTAGGAATAAGACAAATAAAATTTGCCTAAGAATTAGATATGATATATAATTTTAAAGTTTGGATTAATAAGGTAGGAGAATGATATTCAGGGAAGTACACTAATACATTTCTGTACTTGACAATGAAGGCTTGGGTTTAATTTTAAACAAATTAAAACTTGTTATATAAATATATGCAATAAACATTTTGAGTAACTTCAGGAATCTCATTCCATATAAAATTATAAAGAAACACAAATTATAAGATACTTTCAAGCTGATAGATTATGTGAGATGGTTAGTACAGGCCATTATCAACCTCCCAAGAAAGAGATTTACTTGCATGTTTTAAAAATGCATTAACAGACCTATTTACTTCATCATATTAACACTATGTGAAAGGCAGGTTAAGTGTATGGTAGTGTGATAGAACAAATCACCAGAGGTAGGATTATTATTTGGATCACTTGTTATTGTTGGGATCACCAATATTAATATTAATCTTCTCTTTAAGACGTGCTTTTGACAACTATTTTTTTTTAAATTTATTTTTGATGAGTGATTAATCATTACTAGGGAAGAGAAAAATGCAAGAAACCATGACTAAGTCATTAATCTGCCCATTTGTATAATGACAACAGTCTTTTCTGAAAACTGGTAACAGTTCTTCTGTGTCATATTAATAAACTTTTCTTACTAATAATATAAAGAGCAGAGGAGGACTACCTGTGAGAAGAAAACCAGTATTTAGGTAACTTATGTAAAACTTATTTTATATTCTTTCTAAAACATCAAAATTTTATTTTGTCTTCCATCCTATCTTTGTATTTAAGCAAAACTCAGTATTTTCAGCTGTGAAAATGTGTTGAGATATCTTATTCTGGATTTTTTGTTGTGTATTTGGCCTGGTTTGTTGTTTGGATTTTAGCCTGATCAGCCTCATTATCTACAGCTAAAATCTCTGACTGATTTAGGGGATGTTTTAAACCTCAGTTGTGTTAGCCAACTAAGATGACTAGGGCCGATTTCTTTGAAATGGCCTAAAAATTCTCAGTTTTCAATTTCCCAAAGAGCCAATTTTACAATAAATAAAATCTACTACATTTACCTCAAATGCTATATACATTTTGATTCATTATCTCTGATTAGGTTTATCAATATACTAGTTCCTAAAATCATTAGCTGATGAATCTTAAGAGATTAATATCTATAGTCCTGTTATTGGAGTTACCTTGCATCATTATATCATAGACTGCATATTTATTCTTTTTCACACCTTTAGTAAAAACAAAGACCTGTTGGAGCTTATAGTTAAAAGATAAGACTGCCAAAACAAAATTGCCTGAATTTATGCATAGTTTTGTTATCCAGGTTCCCAAGAAAATATATATTTTTTTTTTCATAAGAACAGACTTCCTTTCTAAAAAAAAGAGCAAAATAGAAATACTGATACTTATCTGTAGGTATAAAGATACATTGGAAATTGAAAAAATATTTTCTATAATTTTGAAATTTATTATAAGCCATTTTATAGCCATATCTGTTCATGTTCTTAGAATATTTAGTTCTGAGGTGGGCACTTTCTGTAATTTGTAACTGGCTGAAATAGATTTTTCTCCAGCAGTCTATATACAGAACATTCTTTAAAGGTTAAAAAAATATTTCTTCTATAAAAGAAAACCTAATTATTCTTTTTCAAGGAAGCTATTGTAAAAATTCAACATGACATGCTTTTGCTGGGTTAAAAATGAACTCCAATTAAAGAATTGATTTGGGCTATGGTCTGATGGATAGGGAACATTAGTAAGGGAAAGGTAAGTTCTCATCCTACATTGGATCTGCCCAGAACCATGAGACCCTGGAATTACTAACTCCTTCTCTTTCGTTTCCCCTTTAGGTACAATTTTCATACAAGTAACAGCAAGTGCGTTCAATGTACTTTGTCTTAAGGAAACTCAGAATTAAACTTAAGCAGCTGTTAATGATTTTCACAGTATTTTTCTCCACAATTACAAAGCTAGGTTAAAAACTTTAAAGATATGTACAGTTTGTACTTAAGTACCCTGAACTACCTTAATTTTGATTTTTTTCCCCCCATCTACTTGTGCATCTTAGATAAATAATATACATGGTGACAATGTAGAGTAATCTATTTTAATAGCTTCTAGATTTAAAAGTCATGAAATACAACAAGGTTTCTTTATTGTAGCAATATATAAAAATGACAGATAGATGAAGTGTTTTAACACATTACTTATGTTCAAGTCTGCCATACATTTCTAAGGGACATGGTCATATTCACTCAGCGATGTTTAGCTTTTCGTTACAACAAATTAATTACTTTGTTACTAACAAAACAATAAGCAGTTGATGATGTAATGGGGAATATTTCAACATGGATATATATAGACAGTATTACATAGGCGTAAAAATTTGCACCATTTTGACCAGTGTATATTTCTTGTATGGCAGTGGCAATGCAAATCTGGTGTTGCAATTTTATTTGAAGATTTTGTGTTTCCTGACCCTAAGTGAAAAAATGTCAATGAAAAACATCATGTGTGAGTGCTACTAGAAGTGGGTTTTTGTGAAAAAAAGTGATCTTGCAATGTTATTCCTTAAAAATTGTTCAGCTGAACCGCAGATATGTAATGTGAGTTGTTGGAACATGTAGTTTGAGGATTATTTGTTTATCCTTCTGATTCCAACAGAATAGTCACAAAATTTTGGGATTACAACTGGAGCTCTATGAAAATATAGGTTACTTTTACTCACAAACCAAATATTCTGTCAAGTTGTTACTAAAGAGCTTGCATAAGTTCTTATAGAGAAAAACGTGTAAGATAAGGTTGATGCAGCATTCTGAATAGCATGCTTTTTAGGCACCAGGAAAACAATTAGCCAGTTAAGGACCTAATTTGCCCCTCAGGCTGTTACTCTCGTCAGTCCATGTTGAGAAAGGAGTGAGGTGCTTTTCTGTCCAAAGCATATTTGCTTTAGTGGGTAAACCAGATTCAGTCGTTGTTTTGAAGGCTGTAATCCAAAACCAGTGTTTGCTGTGTAAGTGAACAGGATAGCTTTGTATCAAGGAGAGAGCAACCACATTGCTGTAGTAGTGTCCGGTGGGTAAAACGAACAAAAGACCAAATTGTGACTGTTCCTAGATTTCACTGGTAAGATATTACCTTACAAGTTAGTATGAACTATCAGGTTTACACAGACATTTTTCCCGAGTCCTATCATCAAATTTACCATTTCTCCAATACAAAAGTAGTTTAAGCAAGGAAATATACTAACATCACAATTAAGAACCTTTTCATATTAATTTGAAAATTGTAAAAGTGATATTAATATTGTTTTACATGATAGACATTTCTAATTAGAGTGCTTGTAACCTATTATTGAAATGGGATATTGCTGCTAATGTAGGATGTAATAATTTACTTAATACTTTAATAACTGAAGGCAACTGCAGTTTCTTCACTGAAGGAATATTCTTATTTTCTCTACCGGGCAGAGTCATACCTCTATAACTTTTCCTTGACTTCTAAAGAGAATGTAAAGTTAACATGAAGCAAACTTTCTTGACATATAGAATTTTCCATTCCTCTAAGCATTTGGTTATAGAATACATACAGCAAAGACAGCAATTGCAGCGTTTTTATGCTGTTGTACAATACCCTGTTTATGTACTTCCTGAATCAGTAGATATATTCAGGGGAATTTGAGGGTTAAAAACTGACGTGACTAAATCCACAATTACTAGAACTAGACATGGACAGCAACCAAACAGAGGAAATCAGGACTCAAATTTTGGGCTTGATCTTCTGAAACCTGCACCATCCTTGCCCAGAGATGTCAACTCTCCTATAATGCACTACGTAAGTGTGACTGTTCAAGGAAGCCAGGAAAATGATGTTTTACTTTAGATAACTATTTTCTAGTAGAGAGATTTGGATTTCTTAGATTTAGAAAAGTCTCATCCCCGCTTCTACTACACCAAGTAAAACATGACTTGTAAGTAAATAAAATGGCATCTGCCTAGCTGACCTATTCCAGTGAGGTAGAGGATGGTTACTCTGAAAATACAGAGTATAGAAGCTCTACAGTACAATATCACTGTTTTCTTAGAATGTTTTCATTTTGGGCAGTTCAAAGTGAGAAATAAAGCTACCTCCTATCAGTGTTAGATTATTCCAAAGGAAATAGTTCAGGGATTGTGATAGTTTCTCTTCTATTTATTTCAGTAATTGTTGGCTTTTACATCCTAGTTTGAATGTATCATGTTTCCCAGAAACACATCAAGAAAACTAACCTTCTCTTTAGTAAACACTATCTGGAATGTCTTTGGAGCATTTATAACCTTGAATGAATTTCCTGGGATTTATCACGCAATACAAAAATCAAAATTGGAATCTACATCTTTACTTGCATTTCAAATCAATATGTCTTTTCTACTCTACTTTCAGTAACCGTATCTGAAAAATTAGATATGTACCAAATTATCACACCTCTCAGATTTCTGTCTTAGTAAGATAGTATTATGAACGTGTGATCTGTTCTATTTTTAATGATGCTTTAAACTCAATTTAAAGTAGAGAGAAAACTGTTGGCTTACATTCTTCAGAACCCGTAGGAAACCTCTAATTACGAAGCAGCGATAATCATTTCATAGTTAAGACTGAAGCTGGCTTCTTATTTTAGACCGGAATAGTAAATTGTCTTTACTGAGCTCCAAGAGTTCTTTGAATCACTTTTAAACTTTGCATGCTTCATTTTATCCTGGAGTGTATGTTTCTAGGGAGTTTGTAGGTTAGTCAGATTAAACGTATGTTGTATTTACAAATACAACACTCAAATATTTCATCTGACTGTTGAACATTTTCTTAGATCCTTGAAAGTGTGAGGCCTACAGATGCCCCAATCATTTAATTCTTTTCTTGCCAAGAAAACAAGTTCACTGTTTTAGAGATAAAATCTTTTTATGTTGATGAGGAATTATACTGTATTGGGTTTGTGTGGTAGGGTTTTGGTAGTGGGGAAGCTACAGGCATGGCTTCTGTAAGAAGATGCCAGAAGCTTCCCCTGTGTCCGATAGAGCCAATGCCAGCCAGCTCCAAGATGGACCCGCTGTTGGCCAAGGCTGAGCCCATCAGCAACTGTGGTAGCACCTCTGGGATAACACAGTTAAGAAGGGGAAAAAGTTGCTGTGCGACAGCAGCCAGAGAGACGAGTGGGAATATGTGAGAAAACAACTCTGCAGACCCCAAGGTCGATGAAGAAGGATGGGGAGAAGGTGGTCCAGGCACTGGAGCAGAGATGCCCCTGCAGCCCATGTTGAAGACCATGGTAAGGCAGTTTCTCCTGGCAGGACCTGTGGCCCTGTGGAGAGAGGAGCCCACGCTGGAGCAGATTTGCTGGCAGGACTTGTGACCCCATGGGGGACCCACGCTGGAGCAGTCTGTTCCTGAAGGACTGCACCCTGTGAAAAGGGCCCATGTTGCCATGTTGGAGCAGGTCATGAAGAACTGCAGCCCGTGGGAAGGACTCATGTTGGAGAAATTTGTGGAGGACTGTCTCTCGTGGGAGGGACCCCATGCTGGAGCAGAGGAAGAGTGTGAGGAGTCCTCCCCCTGAGGAGGAAGGATTGGCAGAGACAACATGTGATGAACTGACCATAATCCCCATTCGCTGTCCCACTGCGCCACTGAGGGAGAGGTGGAGAATTCTGGAGTGAAGTTGAGCCTGGGAAGAGGGGAGGGGTGAGAGGAGAGTGTTTTAAGATTTAGTTTTCATTTTCTCATTATCCTACTCTGATTTGATTGGTGATAAATTAAATTGATTTTCTCTTAAGTTGGGTCTGTTTTGCCTGTGGTGGTAATTGGTGAGTAATCTCCCTGGCCTTGTCTTGACCCACGAGCCTTTCGTTACGTTTTCTCTCCCTGGTCCAGCTGAGGAGGGGGAGTGATAAAGTGGCTTTGGTGGGCTCCTGACATCCAGCCAAGATCAACCCACCACATATACAACAACAAAAATATCTCATGATATGTGAGACTTGAAAAAAGACTTAAACCACTTTCCAGCCAGGAAAGCGAACAGAATTCTAAACATGCAAGTCCATGTAAGTAAAGATAATACAGATATTAAAGAGGTATGGATTAAATGATTCTTTATAAAAATGCAGTTTAAACCTGCAGCCCAAAACATAATGTAGGACAGACAGAACTAAAGTTGCGTGGTGTTTTGATAAAGCAGTGTGTAGAGGGTTAGGGCAGGTCCCTGAGAAGGAAAACCCAAAATTTTCAGATCCAGATTTATGGACAATATATTAGATAAAGTAGGAAAATAACCCTAATGCTGGTGCAAGATCAAGTTAATAACTACATTTTTTTTCTTTGATGGAAGTACACATCTTGTAATTTTTTTTAAAGCTTTTTGGGTGCTGCAATGTAGGAAGCTCTAGTGGTGACTTCTTGAATCTTGGGTTTGAATAGAAATATATTCTATGCAGAAAGATATGTGCTTCTAGAAATCTCATGATATATTTACTCATTCTTTCAGATTCTTCATTGCTGCCTTTCCCTCTTCAACTCCCAGTTTCTTGGGTATTCTCCTCTGTCATCCCAGAACTTCATGTGGTAATCCCAGTCTGCTTTTCCCGTGCATTTCCTATGATTGCTTGTCTGATATTTTTCCTTTATGTAGGAGGCTTACTTAAATATATTCATTTGTTTGGACAAAAAATTATTTTTATTAATCACAGTGAACAGTCTGTGCCAGAGTCAAAACTTTCTTTTTCATTCTCTTAGTCTAAAAAGAATAAACACTACATATTTATTTCCTTTTAGACATTCTGACCAATACAATTTCTTTTATACATTAGTTTGCTAACTTTGATGCTGTCCCAGTGAAGGATTTTAGAGAAGCAAAGTCAATATCCTTGCTATATTGCTGTTACCTTTTTTTATGTTTTATAAACAAACATTAAGAACTAAACATTATTGTGGCTTGCACATAAGTGTGTTTAATTGTGTGTGTAACTTGCTGTATATTTTGGTCAATTTTATCCTGAAAGCCCAGGGTGTGGTTTGGCAGTATGATAAATCTAGCTTTACATCTGACAATAACTATAAAAAAAGTGTGGGATCATACGACACAATTATCTGCAAGGTTCACATCCCACCAGTTCACATTTATTAAAAAAATGTTGGTGTATTAATACTAAACCAAATGATATTATGTGAGAATAGTTACTGTTTGCCTTCTGATGATCAGAATAGTGCTAGCATAAAATTTGCGTCCCATGCTTTGCTTGACAAAATGTGGTTATTTGCTCACATCTGACTGGGCTTCTGACTGATTATAATATGGAAAACAGGTGTTTCCCAGAGTTTATTTTCTGTGGGAAGTTGGTTGGTTTCTATGGGTTAGAAGACTCTTAACTAAAAAAAGTGTAGGAAAGGCAGGTTCACTGGATCATAACACAAAATCCTTATTACACAAATGCCGATTCACAATTCAGGTGTTCAGAATTTTTGAATAAAGTAACTTTTTTAAAAGCATAATTTGTTGCTTATAAACAACATTAATGACTTATAACTGTAAACCTTTGACAAATCAAAGTGGATTTGGACTTTTGCTTTATGAGAGTGTAATGGGCTGGGATGTACCTGAAAAAAGAAGAGTGGTTAGTGTCTGAAATGCAATGTACTTCTCAAATAATATTTGAGATGGTATTCTTTCTGGAAATTATGAACCTAGAAAGAATAAAGGCTAGCACATTAGAAGTAACGATTTTTCGACATAATTTGGAGTAGTAGGTGTATGCGTATTGCATTTACTAATTTTATTCAGCAAATGAATTTGAAAAGTGGTACAATGAAACTCAGAATTAGGTGTTGAGGTTGATTAGGAACAATTGTGAGATCACCTCTGGTTTTTCACCAGGCAGACTGCTGCAAGGAAACGAGATGAAATGTTGAAAATATTCTGAACTACCCATTAACACATTCATGTGGTACAAATACAACAAAATAAATTGAGAATATTTCATATAAAAGAAATGAAAGCAAGGCATATAATAGTCTAAAATTACTGTTTTTTTCAGTCTAAAAATAGTAGCTTCTTATTTTACCCACCTTTATTTACATTAAGGCTAATTGCTGTCATTGATGATCTCTGAATCCTTGGCCATGTTACACTCTTTCACCCTATCATCAGTCTTCTTTGAGCTTGAAAATGAATGGCATTGCTTGAATAGTTACATGTTTTCAGTTTTCCCAAAATTTCTAGTACTGAAGGGTGGTTAAAATTATGATTACTTGAAGAATAGACTAAGGAAACAGTATCCTCTTTTTGCAATAACTGTAGCGATTCTGCCAGCCCTCAGTGCTACTTAAGCAGCTATTTGGGAAGCCCAGGCAGAAAATAATACTGAAGAGCTCATCCACATAAATATGCTCCAAAAAGAACCTGGAAGGTGGGAGAACATGAAGGCTTTTCCTACATGGTGGTTTAATTTTCTCTTGAATTTTGAACTTTGAAGTCTTAGGCACTATTACACTTTCTTTTGCTGTCATTGTGTCATGATTTGCCTCGGGATGCTTTGAGACAAAGACTAGAGACGGTTTCCATAGCAATTACAACTATTTGAATATGCATGGAACTGCTTTCTCATTGTTACCATTTTTTCCAAGGATTTTTATTTACCAGATGAATGGTGCAAGTTATAACTTTATTAAGGAGCTGTAAGGGGGATTTATTTTTCTGGGGGGAAAGGGAGTGGCTGTCATAATCCTGGCTTTACTGTGTTTGCCAAAACCATAGTGAATAATTCAGCAATTTAAAAAAATACCGTTATTATCTCCCCGCATTTGTAGCTTAATGCAACATGTACGTGTGCCACAGCCATTTCAGTTCACAGGGCGCTGTCTTCATGCAGATAGATCATAGTTTAAGCTGAGAGTGGTTGAGATGTGTGGATGTGCTTAATTTTGCTGGTGGTTGTTTTGAGTGGAGTCAAATGGAGTGGGTAGTGTCCTAGCCTGTCAGGTGACATCTGTGAAATCCTTTATTTTGTGTTTGTGCACTGACTAACAAAAGAGGATCAAGTGCTATTGGGGATCTTCAAACTCTACTGTGATATAAAAAGCAAGTACTAATAAGTAGATTTGATCCAGTTCTGTGCTGCCTTTTGCCGTGAATGATCTATTGACAGGGCTTCCCAGTTATGACAAAATTCTCCATTATGTCTACTATATATATATGATTTTCTAAATTATACTGTAGTAATATAGTAACAATTAATTGTTCTGCACAGTAACTTTTACAAAGAAGAAAAGCATACTTATTTTGTTAGTTAAATTAATTCAGCACTGACAAGTGCCCAGTAGTTCACTGGGAAGTTATGAAAACAAGAAGAGAAGAGCATGTATCATATACATGGAAACTATTAGAGTTCTTTATCAGAAATAAATGTCTGTCTTAACTCTTCTCACACTTGGTTGAATTTAATTTAGTGGATTAGTTGTATTACTTGCTATTTCCTGGCAGATTTTCTACTGTGGAATCTCTCTTAGTTCCCCGAGATCTTACATTTTGTCTTCTCTTCCCTTGTGAAGCCTCTATTGACACTTGATTTGTGGTTTGTTCTAACAAAATTAGGGGTATAACTTTCTTCTAGACAGTTACGTCTTACATCTGATTATTTGCAGTTTGTTTTGTGTCAAGTTCTTTTTTACTCATACAGCCAAAAAACAGAGAGCTACACAGATTTGTTATGAGGCAAAATGTCTGACTCTATATAGTTTCATATAGGGAATGGTGCCAGTTTCACAGTGGATGTGCTACTAAAACTAAAAAGGAACAGCATGAAAAACACTTTCTCTGTAAGCTAAGATTCTCATTGAAATGTCCGTGTTTGGTATACAAAAATGATGACTGAATGCTTAAGGTGTTTGTGAAGAAATGAACTCCAGCTGTACTTTTTCAAACTTTACTGTGACAGATACACTGAATTTTATTTGGATTTTTAAAAAGTTTTCTTATTTCGGGAAATTTAAGAAACAAGTATTGCCTTAGATCTCTGTAGAATTCCTGCTGAAGATTGTCAGCACTTTTGAATGTAACCACTCACTTTGCACAAACGTTTTAGACAATAATTTAGAGTTGAATTCTAGATTCTGCCACGAGATGTGCATATGCTGCTCCTGTGGATCCTAAAGAATCAAAGGTAATTGCAGTAATTTACTGCGGAGCTGTGTGGTGCATAGAATCAAAATATATAGACTGACAAGAAAATCTACAGTCAAGCATATTCATTTTAACAAATGAATGGTACAATTTCAGTACCATTAATAGCTCATTATGGGTAAGTATTATTTCTTCTTCTATGCCTTCTTTGACACACTCTTAATGTACCAAATCTGCCCTCCCATCTTTCTTTGTGCTGTTATCAGCCACTGTCTCCCCTCTAAAGTTTTTTCACAGAACCTCTCAATCCCCTCCACCCTGTAGAAAAAACCACTTTACTTCTGAAAACAACTAGTGGAAGGGGCTCCTCTCAGAATATGATACATGTGGGGTGAAAGACAAAGGACAGGACATGTCTAGGGTTGCATGGCTGAGAAAGGTAAGAAGTGATACATTCATGGGTGGATTGTCTGACATCCCGTACAGATGCATACAATTAAAAAATATCTACAGTGGAGTTTGAACTAATTTTCTTTCTGGATTTCACTGTACCCCTTTCTTAACACTTTTTTAGGTTGCAATAAGTTACAATGTGCCCCTTCTGTGCTGTCAGCATGTGTGCTTAATGCTCGTTCTTACCTTCCTAGAGAGCCCCCGGTACTGTCACTTACAGATGGAGAGCTGCAGATGGAAAAATATCTCTGCCCCGATTCCCTTTGCATCCTTTTCTTCAAGCAATGTGGCTGCTCAAATCCCATTCTTTCTTTACAGTCCTATCCCATTTTTTCTCTCCTTTTGTCATCTCTCCTTTTTGCTGCTCTGGCCTTGCTCCCTTCAACTTCCTAGCTTCCTTTTCATCTTGAAGACAGTGGATGTAAGAAGTTTAAATGGATTTTAAAAAATTAATGGTGTTATAAAACACCCAAAGCTATGAAATACCAGGACCTAAGCTCTGGAAGGAGGTGCGTCTATTCAGGAAGACTCACTACATGCTACCTGTGCTTTTACTCTTCCCTAGGCATCCACAAAAGGTTACTGTCAGATACAGACCTTTGCTGTGATGCAGGTTGGCTGCTCTTATGCTCCTGACTGGCTGTGTTTACACACCTCTGTGAGCACATGTATGTCGACTAGAAAGCTTTTTGCATACTTTGTCTGTGTGTAAACCTGATGATCCTTCCTCTGTCAGTACAAAACGTAAAAAAAAAAAAAAAAAGTTATATTTGAGCCTAAGCTTCATCTACCACCTTACAGAAGATTCTCTGCTCTGTCAGCCTGCAAGCTGACACATATGATAAAGGATTGTTTCCCCCAAGAGAAACAATTTAAAACATTCCCGTTTTTTCCTTTCGCTTGTCCAAAACTCAGTTGTGCTGCCATATTGAGTCAGTCCTGATTACTGCCCCACATCATTTCACATACATCTGAGAAAATTGTTTTTCATGTGTTATTTGACACTGATGGGGCTACTTTATTAGCTTCCCAAATTCTAAACATAATTGTGTTCTAACAGTTATTCTTTAGTTGTTACAGAGTTAAAAAAGAAATGAGACTTCCTTCATTTGATTGTTTTCCCTTGCCTTTTAATGGATCTTGACAAAAGATCTTTCTTTTCTGGGATTATTATCCATCAAGCAATTCTGGACCACTGTTTTTTCTCATCAGCAATGAGCAGTTTTTCCTTTAGAGCATTGTAATCACAGAGCTTAAAGAAAGAAGATGGAATTCCTCAATTGTACTTAAATCTCTGCATTTTCTTATTGGGAACTGATGAACCTTATTGAGAGGGACTTTTTCTGTTGGAAACTGTGCAGCTAAGGGACTGAAAAAATAAAATTGGGAACTGTTTGCGTTATATGGGGCTCTTAATAGAATGCTCATGGCAGTATTTGGAGAACCAGATCTAGATCATTCCTGCAATTTTGTATTGCCAACTACTCCTAGCCTTTCTGTTAGAAGATACTGAAAACTGTATCTTTAAAATTATTGCGATTCATTAACCTTTTAAATCTTTACCTTTTAATCATTTATGATATTGCTAATCAATCAAAAGCTGTCTGAAATATAGATTGTTTTGAAGATTATCTGGAATAATGTTAAGAGCACCCGACTTCTTTCAGTCTCTCACACAGATAATGAGTTCTAGAACATAGTAGTGACAGTCCAGTCTTGATAATTCTAATTTTTTAAAAACTTTTTGCCTTTTTTCAGTATTTAATAGGCTGCATAAATATTCATAGTTCAATGTCAAGCTTTCAGTTTAAGCCAAGCAGACATTTTCTTTCTGGACTTGGGAGTTGCATTTATGTATTACGAGTTTCTGAATTTATTTATCTTACATAAAACTCAGTATCACTAACATTGTCTTCAGTAAAAGCAGTATCAACTTACTTCTTCATTTGAGAGCTCAAATTATCATTTACGCTCCAAGTATATATACCTGAGCATTAAATAAACTTACCTGTGCAGAATACTGAGTGACCCACTATACACAAATTTAGAAAACTGAAGTTGTAACTGTAAGATACTTTTAGACATTTGTAAAGTCCCTGTTCATTCAGCTTTGATTTTTTTGTTCCTCTAATGAAAGGAAAGCTCCTCAGAAGGGGCAGTTACAAAACTGCCATAGAGCTGCTCAACCATAATCTAATTTTTTTTTAATCCTTGCACACTGTTGCTTCGTAAATTAAGTTAAACTAATCAATTCAGTCTTTAGGATACATAGCTTTAAATTTTGTAGCTTAATTTTAATTTTATTTAAATGAAACTTACTACTTACTTTTGGGTAAAGTTGTGCAAATGTGGTCATTGTAGGAAAACAGTGGGGGAGGCAGAACAGTAATATATATATAAAAAAGATGTTGCTAAAATTCACAGAGAATGCTAACACTTTGGATGTGGCACTGTATATTGGGCAGGCCTTCTGATTTAGAAATATTTTAAAGAGTTTTGGAAAATATGTCTTGATCTAACTTTTTAGCCTGTGAAGCATTGCTGCATGACCCCATTTGCAAATCTTCATAATCCTATAAAAGAGATATATAATGAGGTTCTTAAAAACCCTTGAACATTGATTAAAGTACTTTAGAATCCAAAGAATCATATTCCTATTCATGCACAATAAAACAAGAGCCTTTATATTAAAACTGGTTACCTGCAAAGTCTTCTAGGCAATTTACTTTTTAATTCTCTCTGCCCTAAGTCTGATGTGTGGTTGCTCCTGCAGCCAAATCTCCCATTTAGATTACCAGGGAATACAGGATTACACTTTCAATGCCTTATTTGAAACACATATGTATTTGAAAAGGAATGACTGGGAAATACAGCAGATCCAGGTATGTTTGCGCTGTGCTTTGTTCTTGTTTTAACTGGAATGACCTGCCTCATAGTTAACATTTAGTCATATATTTTTCAATCTAAAATAGGAAATACTAGATTATTTCTAATGGTATGTTTTGATAGCATTTGAGTTCTAATGGTATGCACCAAAGTAATGAAAATACATAGGTTTAAGGATGATTAGATGCGCCAGACTGCTGTTGGCAGCCAGTGCGTAATTATATATCTTCTAAGCACCGTACGCAACACAGAGTATCACTGTGAAGTATTATTTGTAGCGTTGTAATATTCAGCAACTCTTTTGTTATTTGGTTTGTCTTGTAATAATACTTTAATACTTTCTTAATATTTATCCTAATTAACATAATTTTTAATCCCCTGCTTTTGGGGAATGAAATAATTGTAGCCCTATTGAACAAATGGCTTTATCTTTCTAGCAGTAGTCTCTTGGCACTTTCTTGAAAAGCTCAAGAGGACTTCCAGCTGTAAACTGCACAATGTAGTTTGTTTTATGATGGAGCAATATGTTTTTCATGTCCATATCTTACTGTTTCAACCTGGCTAATCTTGATAGTAACTAAAGGTTACAAAGTCATACTGAGGCTCTTTAGGTACAGATGGAAAGTAGATTGATAGCATCAGCCCAATTTCTCTTGAATATGTGTCCATATCACAGAAAAGCCTGCCATGATTGGCACTAATTGGCAACCTTGTTGGCAGATTCTACAATACGGTCCAAAGACTGATTGGTTAAAGAGGATGAACTATGGCATCCACCTACATTCAGAGGTAGCTGTTTCTTGTCAGGATTGACAGCTATTGGTGGGGTATGAACCTTGGAAAGTCTTTTTCTGTAGTTCTTTTTCTTTATTCTTTCTGTAGATTTTGGTTTTCAGCATTTCAGAGTAATACTAATACTTCTCAGAGAAACAAAAATCACTTCAAGACTTAATAAAAAGAAATCAAGTTGATACTGTTCCTGAAATTTCATGCAATAAAAAAACATTAGCAGAAGAGATGAGGTATTTTTCTTGCCAGTCATATCTAGAGAGTTACTATTTTGACTTCTACCAGAAGAGAGGAATGCCGTAATGTTTTTCAGTATGGAAGGTGAACTCAGGGGGGTGAAGTGGTGAGGAATTGTCTCAACACGGGCATGGAATATGCTTTCTAGGGAAATAATCAAGATACCATTCTGTTTTTTTTCCCCGTAAGTCTTGGCATGTTAGCTAAAAATACAGATTTTGGATGATTTTTAGGAGATTCAACTGCATTTTTTTTGCCTCTATGCGTTAGTTCAGATGGCCTCTGACTGTTGTAGTCCAAAACAGTATTTTAATAAGCAGCTGGTTTTGGTTATGGTGTTGACATTCATCATGCAGATCTGGTATATCTGAAGATCAGCAAGAGCTCCTGTGCACGAGTCCTTACTTTTTCTCTTAGGACTTCTGGCTCTCACACTGAAAATTAATTTAAAACTAATTAAAAAAGATGAAAATACTTAGGATCATTTGTCCTTTTAATTAAATTAGAAGACTTGAGGGAATGTTTGTGGTCATTTGCAACCACTTACACATTTCAATTGTAAATTAATGGCAAATATGTTCCTAGAGTCACCCGCGTATAGTCCCATGAGTCATGTTACTTGCTGCTTTTTCAGAAAACTTCAGTGAATGTGGGCTGGGATAATCTGATAGAGAAGTATTACATTAGACTGCAACTTATGAAAAATAACTTCTTCTCCAAACACAAAGTATTGTTCCAAACATCAAAATATGTTGTGAAAGCTTTACAGTGAGTCACATACTGAAGACCAAGGAACTTTTTTCTTGATGGATTTTAGTTTGTAGACCTCTGTTGATAGATGTGTTTTAATACACTTTTCCTAAGTAAAAGGCATAGCCAAAAGATATAAATACCAGTTTTCTTGATAACATGGCATAGAAATTTATGTATAAATATTATATAGTTGAATGATCTATGATTTTTCATTTCCAGTTTGATTAAACCCTATCTAGGAGTTTTTATTAGTATTAAATTTTTAGTTAATCTTTGGGTCTTATCTGTGAGACTTCTTCATGTTAAATACAAAGTTTCATAACATTTGGGTCTTTTGTTAAAATTCCTTTTCTGTTATTCATTGAGACTGTGATGGTGGTGACCTGGTCCCTGTATGTACTGAACAGTGAATGAAAAGAAAGTGCAAAACCTGGTGAATAATTGCCACTAATGTGGTTGATGGAGGAAATAATGAATATGTGGTGACAGACTAAATATTTGTTTGAGCATAGCAGGGTTTTTTTAATGTTTCTTTTCTCTTATTTCCCATAAAATTCTTGCTTGATGACCAAAGAGTTGATAGATAATTATTATAACATAAGAGGATGAATCATTGGCATTGTAAAATGAGGCCATTATTGTTCAGAAATTTTCAACTTCTTAGTGATTTTGTCACTCTAAAAGTCTTAGTTTGCATTCCTGACATCATCTTAAATTTGGAATTTACTTTTTATGGCAAATGGTGCCATAATAATCTAAGAAGTTGCTGGAGAGAAGCACACAGAATAATTATAAACTTGTGTTTGCTGAGAACTTCAAAGCTCTCTCTCCCTGCGACACTGATCTTACCACAGAAGGGTGGAGAAGGTAGGAAGATACAGACTACACTTCGCAACACAACAGTAAAAGAATCAGCATCTGTGGAGTGCATATGGTGGCGTGTTTATTTCTGATGTACAGTCCCTTCCGAAGCTCTCAGTGGGACAATGAGACTGCAACAAAGGAATAAAGATCAATCCCACGGTTGTCTCCAGAATCCAAGAAGTTTTTTGTAATGTTGTGGAAAGTTACCTGGTTTGTCTGAGGTAAAAGTTTGACTTGGTTTACTTTAACGGCATTAGATTATGGAAACATTACAGATTAGAGTTCTGTGTTTATTTACGTGAATGAGACAAACTCTGCTGCCCTGCACTTTTGTGTCACCTAAACTGGATTGCAAATGCTTCCTGCTAAGAAGTACCACTAGGCTGAAAATCAAATATTTTTAGTACTAATCTATGGCATGTTCACTGAGGACACGTCTGTAAGGTGTTCGACCTTTTATGGGACAAAGAATGAAGACAGAAAGAAAATTAAGTAGCTGATTCTGCACCACGCTACAAACATGACCTGTTGACATATGGACCTGTTTGGGAGAATGTTATGGGAAAATAAAATGAAACGAATATAAATAAAAATGCTAGTTAGATTGTTCCTGCTCTTGATGAAGTTGTGTAAATTACACATTAAAGAAAATATCTGCAGTAGGTAAAACCTACCTGTTTAGAAACATCTAAAGCTAAATCCTTAACAAAGGCAGAAGTCAGCTGTAGGACTTGAACTGAGCTGTGACATTACACAAGGATCGTGTCTTCCACAAGATGGAGCTGTGTGATTTCTGCTTTTGGAAGCAATTCAGTCTATTAGTAAATGATTCTTTGACTGCTGTACAAGGACAGGACAATCACAGTGATCTATCATTGCTTTCTTACTCAGATGCTAAGGAGCTGCTGCAATTTAATTCTAGGTGGTCGTGTGGGCGCTAAAAATATTGAATGTAATGTGAAGGCCTCTGAATCTAGAAGAAAAGTTATATTTAAAAAGGAAGAAAAATAGATCCATAACCTTTCCCGATGAAGATCACAGCGATTTGCCTAGTGCGTGGTGTCCTATCAGCTTTTCTTTATTTACTCACTTTGATGATGACTGCAATGCAGGTTTCTTTGGAATGATTTCTTATCATTTAGGCTCTGTAACATCAGGATGAGGGAGCGATACAGTTGCTTAAATGATAATTCAAACAAGTATTTTCAGTAACATTAATGGACCTCCAGTTCTGGAGTGTTTATTAGGTCTGAGCAGATGTAAGTAAAATACTTCATCAACAGAGTGGAATACTGTCCTTGAAATGGAATACTGTCTTTGAAAGCAATAACTGGAAAAAGATCAAGGATTTGTAGTAGAAAAATAACAGAACACGAGGTCCTGGTGTGATGCCTTTGCATCAAAAGGTAATGCAATCCTTTTCCTGAATAAGCAGGGAAAGTAAACAGGGGTAAGGGGGGTATGAGGGGGTTGTTTTTCCTCCTTATGTGGCATTGCCGAGACTGGCTGAGGAGACTGGAAGGAAACACAGCACACTCAAAACTTTCAGAGGGGCTGGCATCAGCAGAACTGAACAGAAGCAAAGAGCAGGCAAACATTGGGATTCTCTCAGTTAAATGTGTGCCAAGGATCATCCAGAAAAGGCCTGGAAAGGTGAAAGAGTTCTACAGCTTACCAAGAATCTCTTCTTAAAAGATTCAAGTTATTGGTGTTAGTAACCTGGAACATGTCCCTGATAACCCAAGTGCCAACTGTGTAATTACTGATAGAGCTAGTGTGGACCCAGCTAAAAAGGGTGTGATTACATGTGGCCTCCTAGATCAAGTGGTGATTGTACGAAAAGGTTCAAGAGCACTCTGGGATACCAGCCTGCTTGAATTAACACCGGAAAATATAAATAGCAACTTGTTTGCAACATTGTT
This sequence comes from Himantopus leucocephalus, assembly GCA_003993805.1. Classification (NCBI taxonomy): domain Eukaryota; kingdom Metazoa; phylum Chordata; class Aves; order Charadriiformes; family Recurvirostridae; genus Himantopus; species Himantopus leucocephalus. The sequence goes on from RSEF01000014.1 coordinate 3,128,629, forward strand.
AAATCACAGTAAGCCTGACATTTTCTGATCTTTTACTGTTTTTTATTGTTTTGGATTATAGTGGGGTAATGATTACAAACACTTTGCAAAGTTTAACAAATTCGTCTGATTACAGTGTATATGCTGAAGCTTAGTTTCAAATGACATTGTGTCCAATCAAACTACAGCTCACTTCTTCATTCACTTTTCATTGCTAAAACCTAGCTTCTGCACTGATTCCCAAATACACCACCAACCACCCCTCTGTTCCCTAGCTTGTGGCTGGGTGAGAAACAGAAGACCTGTGATTGCTTCCAAATTAGAGGCAAGTGGATTGTGTGGCTGGTGTATCGGTGATCGACTTGTGGGTATGTCAAGCATAATAGATAATTGCTGAGCTTACACAGCAATATTTTCCTCACTGGGAAGACTCATGTCAGTCTTTATCTCCTACTCAACTGTCAGTTCTCATGGAAACTTGTTGGAACTTCATATCTTTGAGACCAGGTCCTTTTGTCAAATTTGATCAAAATTAGCCAATTCATTCAAAAGTTATGAGGGAGGGGTTGAGAACTGACAGGCTGGCAGTGCATCTGTGTAATTTTCTTGCAGAACTGGCACAGAAAGCAAAGTGTTCTAATTTTCAAAATAGGCAATCAGAATTTAGTAACGTGCATTTTACTGAAACTTACAGAAATTCACGTGATGATGTGCACAACTTACAGTGTTGGAAGTCACAATGTTGAGAATGCTCATCATTTTGGGTTTGTGTGCCTATGGATATATATAAACTGATATATAAATGATATTCTCTACTGGAGAACTTGATGATAAAAACTAGATAGTCTAGCAGTCCTTCAGTTTGTTTACCTAACACAAGCCAAAATCCCTAATTCCAGCAGTGTTGATTGTCCACCTACTTTTTGTCCTGTGGCAAAAAAAGAAAGCTGAAGGAAACAGCTGATAGCAGATGACAACTACATTTTCACATAATCTTAAGCTCTAATATGCTTTTTGTTATAGTGAACTGACCTATCTCATTTTTAAAATAGGAGTGAAGAAATATATTGCTTTTATGAACATTACATGGACAAGGGAGATCATACAGTTACTGAGTTTGCAGTCTGTGGATAAAACCTCTCTTACGGAGTTAGATAATAGACAACTTACTAGAGTTGTCTCTTCTTTAATTATACATTTCTGAAAGCAGGTAAAGTAAATGACTTATTTTTCAAAGAAATTAAAGTGTTGTAGGCACAATGTAAGTAATAATAAAACATAAGTCCCAAATCCATGCATTTTTAATTTATATAAAATAAAATTAACCATATAGATATTTTTGTTCACCTACTTTACTTTTTTACATGTTTGTCTTGAGACTTTTGAGGTGTAACAGTCTCTAGTTTGTAAGAACAGCCTTACATTTGAAGAAGTCATAAGAAATTATTCTGTGATCCTGTGGTAGAAAACAGATTTTGGCTAAGTGCAGTAGTCTACCTAGATACAGGTTTTAACTTCAACAGTATCTGTTGAGAAAGGTATCATTATGTATATTCTGTCATTAAATCATATATATCAAAGGATGGAAAATCTGTGATATGATTCTTCCTCTCCTTCCAAGGGTAGAAAATGTAAGAACCTGCTTGGTTCAGCCATACTTGAAAGATTTTCAGAAATGAATGATTCTCATCAATAATGTGAGTCGAACTGCATCCCATGAGGGAAAGCATGAAAAGAAGGCAGGCATTACTAGTCAAGCTTTACTTTTGTGCCACCAATAAATAAGATTTTAAGTGAAACACAAAAGCAGTAAACTGTGTGAAATTCATAATATGAAAAGAAGGCATGTAATAACAAGGAGAGCTTCTGAAATAACTTAAGAACCAAATGAAGGTGCTTTATTTGCAGGTAAGTATAGTGCAGCCTACACACTTCAATCAAGCCAGCAGTAGGCTTTAATAAGTGATAATAAAGTGTGAAAGGTGGTTTTCTGAGAAGGATGGAAAGATGCATGTGCTTATTGCTTGTAATTATGTATCCAGTAAACAGACACCAAAATAGACGCACTAGGTTGCCTTGCACTGTGGCACCCAAACATTAGCATCCGTGGACTTGGCAGAAGCTGAATTTGCACTTTCAATGTGGTGAAGTCAAAGTCAAATTTTGTCTCTGCACTAATTTTTCACTTATATCAACCCCACAGGAAAGCTGGAATTTGCAGGCTAGAAAAGACTTCTTAGGATCTCTCTTTGCTATTTTTTCTTGTATATTTACTACTGTGAACTCAGAGTTCCTTTTCTGCTGGCTGAGGCTTAGAAGATAGCTGTGTCCCACAACACATTAGTCTGTTTTCTAGAATTTACTCTTCTTTCACACTTCATAGGAACTTTTTAGAAGTCACATAGTGTATGAAATCTGTCTTTTTCCACAAAGCACAGATGTAGAATATATATTACTGTACAGCAGATACTTGATCAGCTTTGTAGTTGAGCCCTTGATGTGCCCCCAAATGATCTGTAAATACAATGAAGCTGTAATGAAATGTGTCAGCTTGGAATGGAATGTCCCGGCTGAGTACCAGGGCTCTGTCTCTGGGAATCAGTGTGGTGTTGTGTTAATAGTGCAGGCTCATGAATGTTTTAGCTTGAGTAAATGCAAAAATCCTTCAGACTCTGTCTGGTTGGCTGGAAGAATCTGCTCCAGAGTTAGTTAGCTTTCTACTATGATTCATAGATGTGCTTTCTCATCTATATTATTCTTATACAGTGAATGTTGCTGTGTTCTCCTTTGAAATGAATTGCTTTTGCCTGTTGTTTAGAGTACTAAAACTTAGATACTTTGAAAAGTATAATTAATTGTCATCAAAAGAATGTATGGGTTTTTTGAGGGGCAATTCCTGCTCAGCAGTACCTGTTTGACTGTTCACTCAGCATGAATTCATTGGATCTTATCTTCTCTCCTTCCTTTCTGTATTTTATCTTCCTCTTTGTAGAAAAGCAAAAGCTCAGCCTCAGAGATCCAGTTCAAAAATCTCCCTGCATATAGAAAATGATAACCATGTTGTATAGAACAGGAGGGAGAATATGAGAAAAATGAAAGATAAGAAGTATTTTACTCAGGTACATTTTACCAAATAAGAGATACAGGTCTAGAAAAGTAAAGGGTGGGGGTGGGGGGCGAGGGAGAAACACATGCCCAGGCTGTTTCCTGTAGACAATTCAGCTGTATATTTTGATAAACTCTTTTCTGACTCGTTAGATGTTCTCTCCTTTTTTTGAACTATGTCAATGACACAGGAAACACCTGACAAGATATTTCTGACAAGAAACAGTATTTCAATCCAGAAATAGAAAATAGCACATGCACAAAATCCTAGTACTTCAAAGTATATTTTGATAAGAACTTACATGGAGATCAGTATTTTAAATAACAAATACTTAAAAATAACTGATTTTTAAAAGAATTGCTAGGTCGTCCGCTTTTCAAAAGTGCTAAATGGCTGCTCTTACTAATGTCATTTGAGAGCTAGAAGATGCTTAACAGTTCTAACAATCAGGCAATACATATTTAGTATTGGTTTAACCCTACTCCTGTTGACGTCAATGTGAGTTTTATAATCAAATTCATAGACTCATAGAATGTTTCAGGTGGGAAGGGACCTCAGGAAGTCTTCTAGTCTAACATACTGCTCAAAGCTGGGACCACTGTGCATGTGGTCAGTACTGCATGAATTTGAATATTGTTCCTTAAAACAATTCAGAAAAATGCCTGATATGCAAATGCTTGTCTGAACCAAGAGCTATGTCTGAAACACTGGACATGAACCTTTCACCCATCAGGTCTGAGACTTTGAGAGCCTTTGAAGCTAGCTTTGAAGCTAGATCTTCTTATCAGTAGCACAGTTTTTTTTTGTTTTAATCTATTTTAATTTAAAAAGCAATGTATTCTCATACACTATATATGAATATTAACCATCAATTTATTTAAATAATAGTCTTTAATTGCTTCAGTAGTATTCATCAGCAGTAAAATTAAATAATTATTCTGGTTGACAGGAAAGCAATGGAACAGAGGTCAGGAGGCAAAATTAAAACATGCAAATAATTTTGAATTACTATTTAGTAAACTATGTTTTTATAGTTAACAATTTTCCAGGAGGAAAGAAAAAAAATGCAGAACTCCATGCTTCTGCAAAGTATTCCAGTTCCTTGACAACTGCAGGCATATGGTGAATTATGACTGAAAATTCTACAAATGCAAAAAGGAAAATGGACAAATAAGTGCAGACTACAACATGTACAACATAGTAGTTTTTAATCCAGAAAGAATGTTAAACCTGTGCGCTCTGTGTGCAGGGGTTTAAAATAAAGTATTTTAAAGTTAATAGTTACAAAGGAGAGTTCATAACTGAATGGAGATGGTTATTGTATGGAAGAGTTGAAGAGATTTCTTGAAGATAGTCTGTGAAGGGAGCATTTGGCAACTTACCTAAGCAGGAAAAATGAGCCTTCTTTGAATGTGCAAGGGTGTAGATGTGCTGTGCTGACTCTTCTGTGGTTAGTCATGACGTTTTCCTCTGCTGCACTGAGGAGAAGACTAAAATATTTTAGCGATGTGGGTGTTTTTTTAGTTTGTTTTGTGTCTGGTTTTGGTTTTTTTTTGTGTTGGCATTTGGCTGTCCCATCATGTTTGATTAATTAATTTTTTACATTACCAGGAAGCAGACATAAACTGCCATCCTTAGGAAGTTTAAGCTTAACTTGTGAACAGAAAGGAATGGAAGGATCATTTTCAGGAGCTTATCCTTGCCTTATCAGTTCACAGCCTTGCTGGGATAATTGTTTTTCAGCCTGCGAATGAGAACAAAAAGGAAGAGCAGAGCCCTGTTCGCTGATGAATTTATTAGGAAAAATGGAATCCTGAGCTCTTTGCAAGTATAGATGAAACTGTTTTTATGAGGAGAGAGAAAATAAGAGAGTAACTTAAATAGTAATTTGGGAGATTGGAATATCCTCCATTAAAGAAAGGTGGCACCCTCAGAAGTGGACCGGCTTCCTGTTTTTTTGAAGTTTAGAATAGATGGGCAAATATATCAAATCATTAAAATTACATCTTTTCAATCAAATTAGTGAATCTCCTGGGTGGTAAAAACACCCATGGAGTGTACCAGTGCTGTCTTCCTGGAGCTTCCCTTTGTTTTAGCTAAAGATCACTGACTGGAGTGATGCTGGGCTGATACTGAAGTTTGCTATGATCTTGGTTTATAAACTTGTAAAAGGTGCATTCCAGAAACATGTAAAATAAGATGCACATACTGATTTCCACAAATGCCACCACCTAGCTCTCTAAAAGATAAAGGTCTTTGTCAGTATGTCTGCACAGGTAAACAAGCCAAAATGTTACATATGCACATATATACATAGTAATGCTTGCAGATATGCCCAAAGAAAAGTATACATGTATGTTTCTTGAGATTACTTCTCAATTCTGTTAAAGCACAATTTTCTGCTGAGGGTGAATCATTCTAAGATGATTAGATTGTAGCTTGTAGAATCTGGGTTTTTTTCCTGTTTAGGAATCATTATGTCAGTGTTACAAGCTGAGATACCAAACTCTTTGTAGCCTGTAAAGGTAAGTGATAAAGTATGGTAAGGAGGCCCTGTGATGAATAAATTTAAGTTGAAATTCCAGGATATTTTTCCTTAAGAACCTATCATGTCTACAGTTCACTTTGGTTAATAACTATATCTATGATCTTTTTAAAGAGTAGAGAGAGATCAGTGTGCTACAAAGAAATATGTTTTTAAATTAATGTTTCATAAGTCTGAATACAAAACATGCTCAGAGAACATGATGCATACCTTCTCTATTTGATAGAATGGATATTTACCACAAACTGGTGTAGTTATGCATCTACGCTCTGACTTGGCCAGATGCAAGTCTACTGTAGCCAAAAAAGCAGGTATAGGTCAGGAGCCTGAGGACAATGGTAGCCCTTGATTGCTCTGATCAGCCTCACCTGGGACCTCCACTCACCCCTTCTGCTCCCTGAACTGGGAGCTCCATTTAAGCTCAAGCCAGCCCTACTCTGCTTGGATGCTGAGGGACTGAGCCCTTGTTGGTAAGGCTGCTGCCCTGGTGTGTGCTGTGGTTACCTTTACCTTCTGACTTACCTCCTGGTGGAACAGGCCTGCTCTTCCTGCTCCCTGACAGGTTCAGTATCCTGTTAAGGTTTTGATATGGTTTCTAGTTTGAAGGAGACTTGGACTGAGTGATCTGGAGCACAGGTAGAGCTGGTGCCTGGTGGTCTGTGTCTGTAGGTGTGTAAGCATGCTGTTAAAGTGGAAATTTTTTCCTGAATCTGAATGTACACAGAGATTTGGGGGTAGTTAATGCTTTTTTGAGGGTTTTTAATACTTAAATTAGAGGGTATTTAATACTTTAAGAAGAGCAGATAAAAAGTAGCTGACCAGTAATGCTTTTAGAGATCACAGTCAACTAGGGCTGTACGAAATAAAAAAGTTGTTCTGGGTGTTGGTATAGGAATAGGTTTGCCTGGTCAATGTTAGTGAAGTTTGTCATGTTATCCAAACTGATCTGAATAACTTCGATAGTCAGATATTTTGTGTGGACCTATGTCAGTGTTTGCCTGTTGCTGGCAGACATCTTTTCTTGGTTACTCTAGCTGTATACCACTTTCTCTCCACCTCTGGAACACTTGGGTAAATGAGCCTAAAAAAAAGACAAAAAACCCCAACACTAAGAAAGCAATAGAAAAGGCAAGAGTGAGCTGAAAGAAGGAGGGTGACATACCAAGTAGGAGATGGAATAGGAGCAGGGGAATATTGCAAGCCAGCTTGCAGCATCCAATGATACTGAGATGGATAAACAGGAATGTCCTTTGGTAAAACACTGTGCATAATATTTCTGTGAAGAAGACAATGAACTCTTGCCATGTCCTCTGGCAATAGGACTAGAAATCTGTCAGGAAGAGCTTAGGTAAAGTTATCTGTTAGGTATGGCTGATCCCATGCAGGACTAGGTGACAGACTCTTTGTAGAGTTAATTATAAGTAAGAAGGAAAGAAAAACATGTAAAAATTAATATTAAGCACTCATCTAATAAGTGGAAATGAAGTAAAAAATTAATAATATGAATCTCTATGTTTTTAATACATGAAAGGATTTTCCTGTTCTGAGTGCTGCATGTGTATTTTTCTTATACTTTTTCTGAAATCAGTGTGATGAGTTTATGTGGACAGATTGTTTCAGAGATTGAGTGGCTCACGTGCATGAAGGAAGCATAAGTCTCTATAATAATAATGAAAACCAAGGGAACTATTTAAAGACTGGTTAAAAAAGAGGTGCTTTTGCAGCTGAATGTATTTTTGTGTGTTTTCAACTGATGTAAGGAGGAAGGTGGCATCCATATTTATGCTTCATTAAATAAGCATAAGGAGACCTGAAAAATAAAAGGGAAAACTGCAACTTTCTTCCTTGTCAGCATGAAGGAACTTGTCAGTGAGAGAAGTGCTATTTAAATTGTGCCAGCCAAAAATGGGGATTGGGAACAAAGCACATGAATAGTCTGTTTCCCACATTCCAGAAGAAAGAAATCTCTATTATTCAACGTCAACAAACACCAAATGCTTTTCTGTGTGGTTCTAAATTCTGACATGAAGAATTAAAATCACCAGCTACTAGACTGGTTTGGTATTTTCAGTATTTCAGAAAATGGAATATTTAATTGTTTCTTCCTTTCTGAAGTTGGGAAGATTTTTTTTTTTTTTTTTAAATGATGGCTTTAGAAGTTCTGTTTTTGTCTGCTTTACAAATCCAGTAACTAAAGATGTTTGCAGGTACACCTAAGCATGGTCAATGTGCCCTATTAAGTCATATCTCATTTTTTTTTTTTTTCTGATTCTGTCACAAACATTTTACTGGGACTTTATAATCCATTCTTTAAATATGATGAAAATTCATAAAGGAGATCCTTGAGTTGTAAGATTTTTTTATAGGATAAAAATACGCTATATATTTCTGCTAGAAAGAGCATTTTCTTGATACATATAGAGAAACTGCAATGATGGTCACTATTAATGTTTTTTCATGATTAAGAAATTAGGGGTTGGGGAACAAGAAAATTGGCGTCATTCATGAATGCTGAAGCTAAATCTCTTCTGTGATACATTCTAACTTCTGCATCATTATAACTTTCTCTTACAGTGCTGGAACACTTCTGCAAGTCAATGCAGTTTGCCTGGAGTTCTGTAAAACTTGCTTCTGCAGTGGCAGTGGTATGTATGCTTGGTGAATAGCAATAGATTCTTAGTATGTAGATAGCAGGAAAGAACAACCATTAGATTTTTTTGGTTATTTGTGTATTTTAATTATTGATGGTAAGACGTAGCTTCAGTCATCAAAGAATAATGTGGAAAACACTTTAAACAGCAACTGATGATGCAAGCCCTTGAGCTCATTCAAACATAGATTCTATATTCAATTCCTGTTATCATTACACTAGGTGTCCTAAATTTGCTTCAGTGTTCTTTGTTTTCAAATGCTCATTTGGCAAAGTTAGTTTTGGTTTAGTCTCTTACGTTTCAGCTGAGTGAATGTTAAGCTATCTGCTTTCATATCCAGGTACTCTTTGGTTTTGAAAGTCCATCTACTAAATACCTTGACTGGTTTTAGGTTCTTCTCTTTACAAGAGTGCATAATTGATTGTTTGTAAACTTATCCATTCCTTACTATGATTTAGAACTTCTCACTTGTGTCTCTGCAAATTATCAAAACAGAAGCTGATGGAACAGGTAAACTAATAAATGGGATTTTCAACACTTCTGCATTAGAATACCTTTTTGTATGAAGCATTGTAGTGTAGTAGCTGCATTAAGAAAAAATATGTTTAGAACAAAAGATGAATTTGCTCGAGAACTGAAATATATGTCGATGTGTTTGTAATTTGGGATTAACTGTAATGTGGTTTGGTTTAAAAATTCCTTTTGTCTTCAGCATTCTGTAACATTAGCATGCAGATCATTTGGAAATTCATAAAATGCTTATATTTCTAACAAGATTGGGAAAAAACCAAAACCCAAACCAACAAATATCACCTCCTTGCCACCCCAACAAAACAAACGATCAAATCTTGGGTTGCTGCAAAGTGCTAATATTGTTTGGTTTATTAAATACAAGGGAAAAGCAGGAGACTACATCAGGAAAAGTGTCCTCTGTGATTTAGTCAAATAAGCTATTGTCAAATACTCCATTTTTGATTGTAACAATGTAGGTACCATTTCCTGTTGTTTTAGGCTGGGACTTTACTGAATGAAACTACTGCTAAGCATTCTTCCACTCCATTTATATAAGATGGCTCAAATCATTTTCTCTTAAATGCTTCAAAGTTACTTACCTGTAGAGTTGCATTAACTATTTAGGGAAGATTATCACAGCCATGGGTGGAAAATTGCGCTGTAAGTAAATGATAGAAAGCATTCCTTAAAAATCACGGCACAAAGTTTTGACCTTTTCCTTTTTCATCTCTTTGAGCCTACTCTTTCTGTTACATTTGCTAAGAGAAGTCCCTCTTGTAAACTGTCACCATCTTCATGTTATCCTGCTACTGGCAAAAAGTAAAACAAGATTTAACATCACCTGTTGTTTTCTTTGCTAGTTGTATTTATTCTTAGTGTATGTATTCTAAGCCATGTGTATGTGTGTGCTTATGTATCAGTTATTTCACTTTTTATGTAATTCACCTAAGAAATGTGTTCAGCGAAGGGCAACGAAGCTGGTGAAGGGTCTAGAGCACAAGTCTTAAGAGGAGCAGCCGAGGGAACTGGGCTTGTTCAGCCTGGAGAAGAGGGGGCTGAGGGGAGACCTTACCGCTCCCTACAACTGCCTGAAAGAGGCTTGTAGCGAGGTGGGGGTCAGTCTCTTCTCCCAAGTAACAAGTGATAGGACAAAAGGAAATGGCCTCCAGTTGCGCCAGGGGAGGTTTAGATTGGATATTACAAAAAATTTCTTCACCGAAAGTGTTATCAAACATTGGAACAGGCTGCCCAGGGGAAGTGGTTTGAGTCACCATCCCTGGAGGTATTTAAAAGACGCGTAGATGTGGTGCTGAGGCACATGGTTTAGTGGTAACTTGGCAGTGCTAGGTTAACAGTTGGACTTGATGATCTTAAAGGCCTCTTCCAGCCAAAACAATTCCATGATTCTATAATCCATTAGCCAAATGGTCTATTGCATCTTCTAGAATCTATGTTCTGTATTTATCCTTGACAACTTATTTTAGGATAAGCTAATTTATTTTTTTTGTAACCTGCCTATCGACTGACTTTTTTAAAGAGTGCTTTCAATGTATTTTGAATGTTGGAATGGAGATATATTAATAGCACCAGTGCAATGATGTACATAATGGAAGGGAAGGCTTCAAATAATGCAGTTGTTGGAAATTTCTCAGGTGGATGTTGATCAGTCTGCTCCAGATAAGCCGCTTTTCAGTGCGTCTGGTCTGCACTTCTCTGATCTTCCTTCTTTTTCCTTCCTTAATGTTCCTTCAAAGCACCAAGTCTTTTTCTCCTATCATGTGCTCTTAAGCCTCCTCTTTGTCAGTTTTGTTCCTTTTTTTTCCTGTTTAGTGTCTGTACTCTGCGTCTCCCTCTGCAGGGAAGTTGGAGGAACTTGAAATTCTTTCAGTTTTAGCTAACTAATTGTCCCCAAAATGTTCCTGATTAAATGAATCTGAGCTAGATAATGGGAGCACCTGCTTTATTTGGTGACAAGTTCTATCTCTTTATAGAAGCCTGTTAAAGGTACAATTATCCACATAACACATCAGTCCTAACTTAGCTGCTCAGGCAGCCATTGCTAGTTTTACTGTTTTGCAACGTATTTTACTACATACTGGGATGCTTCAGCACCTTCATAATGCGAACCAGAAGCTATAAAATATATGCAACAAGAATATAGGCTTGAAATAGAATGTAGTTGAGATGAGTTTGACTGGCATTTTATGCTAATTGAACTTCCTTGATGCGTTATGCACAGTGGATGACACATCTATTTCCCAGACACTCGTGTCAACTTACTTTCAAAACTTCTTTTGAACAAACTTTGTGTTGTTCATATTATCTTCAAAGAAAGATATTAGTTTTTTGTAAATATGAGGAAATCCTCCAGGGAGCCACCTTCTCTCTGTGCAGTTTCCTTTGCAGAAATGATGATCATATGAAAAACAAAAGTTTGAGTTGATGTAATGCCTGAATTGTAGATAGCCATAACGCTGTTTATTAAGTTTGTATATTTAGATCTAAATTGCTCAGATTACATTATTTTTTTCAGTTATGATAATATCTCTTTATTCCCATTGAAAAATAATCACATTTTTATAAAAAAGAAAGGAAATTGGTAATATATATCTGCAATAACTACCTACGTCATGTGTGATTAAATGTTATACAGTATCTTAACAGCATATATTAGGAAATTGGTATTCAGTAGTAAACTGGCTAAGTAATGGGGAAACTTTACATCAGGAGGCTAGATCAACTCCTTAAACCTATGTTTCCCTGCTAACACCATTTGAAAGGACAAAATCCTTGTACTGTCTGCTGTGATAAAGGGGAATACTTTGTGTCATGGTAGAGAAGGGTTATTTAAAAAATAAGAAGTGGATTGTATGCTACCTTTTTCTTCTCGCATTATCAGAATGAGTTCCAGGAATATAAACTGAAAGCATTTTAAACAGAACTGCAGATACTTTGGAATTCCTGTGAATGTGACCTCTTTCCTCTCTTCCTTTGCCAATGCCCCATATCTTACTGTATACTGGCTATTCCAGAGAACTACAGCAGTGAAAACATGCATGTGGTACACCATACTGGCAGAAAAGTTCACTTGCCAGGTTGTAGCAGGAGGGATGCATATTCAGAAAGGCAGGCTGTAGCAAGCTCCTACTCTTTACAACTTTCTTTAACTTTGCCTTTTATCTAGTATCCTTTCATGAATATAATTTCACAAAAAACTCAGTTCTATCATTTGGTGTGATCTAAAATTGCAGATATCTTTACATTTTTATTGCTGTACTGTGGATACACCAGTGGTATCCAGCTCTTGCCCTGGACAGTTATAGCCACTTAAAGTTTGTTCCCTGTTACCATGCAAGCTGATATGCCTATCTCACAGAGCTAGTGTGTTTACTTTCCCTCATGTGATACAAAATATGGGCAGATTTGTTATGTAACCCTATAGTCACTCATAAATACACTCCAAAATGTGTCGCAACGGGCCCATTTAAGCATCTTCTATCTGGAAAAACAAGTGCTTGTGTCTGAGGAGCCTCAGAAAAGCTGATGGCAAGCACTAAAATTTTATGAAAGGCTCTATAAGTTGTTCTGATTGGTTCTTCCTAGGCAGGAGGATGGCAAATCTTACATGCAGTAGAAAAAGAACCTTATAATATCTGCTAACATATTGCATGCTGCCATCTATACCATTATTTGGAGGTTTCTTCATTAATTTAAAAAGTGTTGTCTTTTTTTAATACAAAGATCACTTTTCCTTTTATGTGATGGTTTTGCATCTGAGACAATTTCTCAGTTATATGATAATCTGCCAACTCTAGAATATCCTTTATATATTTGGACAGTACTTTTGGCATTCCCTTCTTGATAGATCTCTGGACTACTTTGTTTCAACATCTAATAAGAGGAGAACCAGATGCTGACAAAACCTTCCCTTGTACCTAGTGAACCGTTGTCTTTTCTCACCATTTCAACATCATGATTTCAGTTCTGTCTTGAGATGTTTCCTTTGGTTGTTGCTTTGACAGCTAATTAGAAGATAATATATAAATTTCACAGAAGTCTGATTTTTTTTTTAAATAAAGTATATTTTATCTCTTCATTAGGCATCCTTTCTATATGAGACTATAATTCCCATCTTTTCGCACAGTAAAACTGACGTATCAAAAAAAGACTATCCTAGAGAAAACTTGGAACTTTTTGAATTGCAGAGCAGATAAATGCCATGAGGTATAAGATTATTCTGTGTTGCATATTGTGTATGTGCACATATTAAGAAAGAATTATGTCGCCAAACCTTGCCATGGCGTATGTTAAATACGTTGCATACCCTCATATTGCTTTTTGATGGCCCCACAGCAGATTTTTGCCTTTGCATCAACACTTAGATATCTGTTTTACTGCTACAATTAATGTCAAACTAGCCACTCTGGAAGGTCCATTGTCATTGCAGAAACATGATTACTACAATTGTAGTAGACAAAACAGATGATGAGCGTGAAAGGAAAGAGATTAATGATTTATCTGATGTCCTGCCTAGACCTAGAAAGAGAATCCAAGCATTCTGCTTCCCAGTACAGTGCCTAAAAGATCATTTTTTTTTTTGTTTGATAAATGTATGAGAGTAAGACCAGGAAAATAGGCAGATGGTCAGACAAATCAAGGTCTTGACTGACAGCAACGCGGGACCCAGTTCAACTTTTAGGGCTTATTATTAAAATATTTAATATCATTTTGAACCCTTGCCCAGAAACCTAGGGTATTTTCCATTTTCTTGTAGCTTGGAAATAAGCACTTTTTCCAGGTTTGCAACAGTAAGGCAAGGATTTGAAATAACAGAAATAAAGAGGTAACAGGCAAGAGAAAGGGACTACAATAAAATACCAATTTAAAAATAGAGAAAAGGCAAAAAAAAAGCTAGGTTTCCTGTTAAATGCCCTTGAAAACCATGCTCCCTGCTAGTTATTCTCACTTGCTTTTACTGGATTCCCCCAGTGTGGTTAATCGCTCCATCTGTTAGACAGCTCGCAGTTTTCCTTTGCTCTTTTCTGACTCTGATCTAGTTGGCTGTAGTTCACAGCAGCCTCTACACTTCTTCAGTGAGTTCAGAATAAGATAAATGACAAATGAAGTCTTTACTAAAGAAAATGTGACTCCTGGATTGGAGTCTTTACCTTCCTTAAATAACCAAAAAGAGCCTGTTTTGCTTCTAATTTCTCTTATTAACTTCAAAAGATCTACATTTAGGCAGAATAACATCTTCCTGATGACACTTTATTACTGGAAAAATGGGTGCTGTTTAGTTCCCCATCCTTGGGTGTTGTATTCCCTCTGCTCTACAATTTAGCTGTTATTTAAAGAAAGGTTCCAAAATATAGTGTGTATCAATTAGGCCTGCTCTGACTTGATTCTTTGTCCTGCTCTAGTCAACGCAGAATGCTTTCATGGCTTTTCAGATCTGCATGGAGTGTTCCTACCCTCTGGAGCTCCTCCCTGGTTTTCAGCAGTTAGTATGGTTAACAGAAAGACTTGCAGGAGGCAGTGGTGTCACATGGAGTACGCTTTGGAGCTCTCTGTCTGGATGAAAGCACTTCTGCTGTAGGCAATTCTCAGTGTCTTTGTACGGGTAACCCTGCTTCTCATCTGTGATACACCTTTTGATGAATCAGTCTTTTATATTGTGTCCCCAAATACATACTGCCAAGGGAATTAGTAAGTATTTGCGTACTGTGAGAGGATGGGAGAGTAAATAGAGATGATTAGATCATGTCGATTTTTTTTTAATGTTTCAAACATTTAATGTTTTTATTTAATTTTAATGTCTTTTTTGATTCAAAATTCCTAACATTTAGAGAAATGAATCACTGAGGATTTGGATTTTAGTTTGTATCCTTACCACAGTTTTCGTTTCTAAATTGTAATGGTAAAAGCCCTTATTTCCCCACAAAAAACCCTCTCTCAAACCTGTGGCTGTTCAAGGTTTGCCATTATTAAATGCATCTAATTGCTATGCGGTAGCAGGGGAGAATTTATTTGTCTTAATCTGTGTAACTGGTTATCTCATGGAGTATGCAGAGAATCCATTTAAGTTGGTGAGCAACTGTGAGAGTAGCATGTAGAATGGTCTGGTTAACAGTAGTCTGTGCTATTAAGGGTAAGGGAGAAGAGGCAGAGATCTGCAATGACAGCTAGATGGGAGCATAATTGGAGAGAGGCTCGACACAGTAGTGCTTTACAACTGCTAGTGGAGCGTTGTGAGTGGGCATGCAGGCCAGAGCTGAGCAGCTACGGTAGAATTTCATGTGCTTGTTACAGAGCAATGCTGCTCCTCTCGTTTCCTTGAGCCTGAGGGATTTTCATGACCAAATTTGAATTGCACTTTTATATCTGCTGGTCCCATGCTGAAGTCCTTTTCTCTAATCATATTCAAACAAGTTCTCCTTTGAATTATTAATGTCTTTATGTGCATTTGAAATGATCCTGTCAGGAGGAAAAAAAAAAAATAATAGTGAAAGTACCTGGTCACCCAGGATGTGGAGAAGGCTGAGGTGCTCAATGACTTTTTTGCCTCAGTCCTCACTGGCAAGGGCTCTAGCCACACCGCCCAAGTCGCAGAAGGCAAAGGCAGGGACTGGGAGAATGAACAACTGCCCACTGTAGGAGAAGACCAGCTTCGAGACCATCTAAGGAACCTGAAGGCGCACAAATCCGTGGGACCTGATGAGACTCATCTGTGGGTCCTGAGGGAACTGGCAGTTGAAGTTGCCAAGCCACGGTCCATCATGGCAGTCTGGTGAAGCTCCCACTGACTGGAAAAGGGGAAACATAACCCCCATTTTTAAAAAGGGGGGACAAAGGGAATATCTGGGGAACTACAGTCTGGTCAGTCTCACCTCTGTGCCCAGCACACTCAGAGTTGCGGTCAATGGCTCGATGTCCAAGTGGAGACCAGTGACGAATGGCGTTGCTCAGGGGTCAGCCTCTTTTCCTCCCTTCCCTCACCCTCCAAGTCTAGCAGAAGAGGCTGCATTTGTTTCTAATGGTTTCCTCTGTTTATTTACCAGTTTTTCTTTCTCTTTACCCATGATGTAATTTTCAGAATTGATCCTACTTCTCTTTTCAGCTGCGCATCTGGTGACTGCAGGACTTAATTACAAAATTTTTAGTGATCAGCTCTGTCATTTCTTCTTACAATATACAGAAAAAAAACAGGACATGGACGCCAAAGAGTCTTTTTGTTATTTCCTTTCCGTCATTCAGTAGCAATGAAGCAGAACATTGCAGAAGTGAAATATTAAACCAGTGAGCATGTTAAGAAACTGCATTTTTTTCTTTATTTTGAGATCAGTGCTGAAGTCATCTTTCAGAATGACTTTTTAATCTTCTGCCACTTGGTCTCAAGAGTTCATTTTCTGTGGACGTTCAAAAATGAAAGAAATTCATATCCTGTGCCCTGCAATGTGAGATCACAGTGTGAGATTCTTCTTAGGTTTCTTTCTTCCCTACTCTCTAAATACTTCCTTTGTAAAGTAAGTTTTAGACATATTGACCAACTGAAGATTTTTAAGTGTTGTATGAATTTTTCTTTAATTTGCTGGAAGGTTCTGTCTGCTCTCATGACCTGTGGAAATATTCCATTGTTTGTTGAACTGTGGCTGAAGGAGTATGGGAAATGCAACAATCATAGGCACTTACAACATAGACAATGGGGTTTTGTAGCTCTGCGGCTGTTCTTCTGTGGTAAGGCTGATAGTAGCCACAGTGTTGATTGAGAAGTGACCGTGTAACATCTTAGACTCTGCTGAGTTAGCTCCTGATTATATGTGTACTTGGGAGGACTTAAACTTTATTTTGAAGAGGGGAGATACTATAAATTACATGATATATCTGCTAAATTATTTTCACCTAACAAGGTCATTAAGTTCCCCCATTCTTCAAAAAAACATAGCAAAGATATTTCTTCTTGTCTCTTATTGATAGATGTAGAATTACTTTATAGCTGGATTTTTGGTCTGGAAAAACAAATAACTTCGAGAGACCATAGAGCACCCAAATATCAACAAAATATAAAAATTAGGTGTTTACTTAGGGTACCGGAGACTTTATGAATATCAGGGCCCTTTTAGATATTTCTAGTTGGTCACTGAGAAACACTGATTATTTCTGGACAGCTTTACTAGAAGGATCTAATTGATGTTTTGTTGAGTTTTCATTTCTCAACATAATAATAGAACCTAGTCTTGGAGAAAGCATCATGAAAATGCCTATCTTATCTTCCTTATGCTGCTTTCTTGTCCTGCTTCTTTCAGTGCTCTTGTTTATAAATCTAATTTTCCTGTCATTTGGAATGTCAGTTTCTTATTCCAGCAATATTGGTATCCAGCTGAGTCTGCGGCAGCTTGAATAACTTTGTCTCTGAACTCTCTTTCCCTTTTTTATTTTTTAATTCCAGTCATTCTCCTTCATCTATCTTAGTTCAAGTTAACTGGAGGAAAAAACCTTTTCATCTTTACAATTTGGTAATACAAAATTTCTTTGACAGTTTGTTTAAGGTTGTCCTTTCTCAGTTTCGTTGTTTGCCTGACAATTTTGTGGCTATTGATGACATTTGCTGCTGCTTCCACTTTGTACTGGTGACCTGAATCTTGAATTGATTTAACTTGATCTTTCTTTGGTTTTGTCCTCTAAATGTTGTCATTTGTTCGAGACTGTTCCTATGTGTATGATGCCTCCAAATCAAAGTGGGTTACAGAAGTTATTGAAACACAAATACAACAGTACAGTTTGAAGTGTAGTTTCATCATCTGGGGAAGGGTTTCTCCTTTGCTGTTTTTGTTCCTTGATGGTTTTAATCTCTTTGCAATTGATTATGAAGCATGCTACTGACTGATCATTGTCCCTGTAATTGAGTAGCAGTTAAAAATGCTTTCTATTTGCACCTGTCAGTCTGAGCTTCTGCCAGGACTTAAATCTGTGGTATTGCAGGTGTGTGTTTCTGACGTTCAACAGAAATAAAGGGGTGCCAGTATTCTTGTCACAACACTTACGGTTTTTGTGTTACATTTTAAAATATTTATTTATTGTACTTGCACTTTATCTTGGCTTTCGACTGGTAACTGATCACATAAAGGTGTTGTTGTGGATGACTTTATTAAAAATATTCTTCTTTATATGAAAGCACCATCTTTTGATTGCTGAAATGATGTTTTCCCGTCTCGTGAGGGCAATGTCCAATATACTGGTGAGCCTTCAATCAATGCTTAAACGTGAGCAGGCTTAATTGCTGTATAGCAATTCACTAGAGAATATATTCATCACCTTACTTCTCCATCACCTATGAGAGTTTATCCATCATACTAAAGTATTTAATAGAACATACATTTGCCGAAAAATAGACTACTTCAGCTGTATTTTAGGTAGCTGAATGCAGCCAGGTTGCTGAAATAGGAATTTCTGATACTTTAACTTATCTGAAAGAATACGGCAATAACTGAGGATTAAGTAGCTTTAGGTAATTAATGTCAGTATAAGTAGATGATTTGTTTGGAGTATATTCTTGTATATTTTACTACTTAGTTTACAACAGAACTCTATCAAAACACCCATTAACCACCAGATACGTATTAAATTCATGTATATAGACCACCCCCATGTATAGGGGGTCTTGGTAGCATGAATAAAATTATATTGGTTAATTGGTTTCAAATGAAAAGCACTGATTCTGAATCTAGCACTGCTGGCATACTTCTTGATTCTGACACCTGCGGTGTAGCTGCAGAACAGAAATATCAGGGTTTCAATAGTCACATTATTTAATGAGATAATGTGGTTTATTCTAATTATACTAAAGAAAAATTAATAGTTTAAGGCTTTTTTTTTTCTGGTTCTCTGGAAAATACTACATTGCGAGTGCATTAAAGATGAAATATTGAAAACACTTTGGTAACTTTAAAATGTTTCCTTAAAGCAGACAATTATTTCAACTAATTTGTCTCAAATATTTTGGCTCTTTTTTCTTGCTTATTAATTGACTGTGAATAGATGATGTAATTCTTAATTGGATTTTTTTGAAGATGCTTGCAAATTTTTTTTTTTTTTTAATCAGAATTCTCTTCTGAGAACAACTCAGATCTTCCTGAGACAACTGAAAGAAGTTTCAGTCAGTTCAGTGAGAATTAGAGTGTATCAGTCTTTCTGACCTGGTTCACTGTGTGTAATTGGAGAAAATATTTTTACCCTCTCCACTTACATATGTGATGAGTTTTACAGCAGATATGGGTCTGGCTATCTGCTTGTATGTAAGTCCCCATTTTAGTTGCAGTTGTTTTGTGCTACTGATGCAAAAATCAGATCAATTATTTGCAATTCATAGTGTGCCAGGGAAGGTATATGCTGTTATCTCTCCTTCTCGAGTGAATGAAAGCTAACTAACACAGCATGAAGGTAAGTTGGATCGGATTTGCCTTCCTCATTCAGATTAAAAAATTTAAATGGATATTCACAGTAGAGTATAGAACACTAATATTTGTAGAAACAGAGTATTTTTCTGCCAGAAGTATGGCCAAATTTAAATTAGCTTTCATAATGTGACAATGATTTATGGCAGTTTATTTTCCACTAGGGATTCAGCTATTGTATAATTTTTTTCCTACGTCTTTTGCTGTTAGTTTTGCCAAAAAATGGAAGCATAAAAGGAAGGGATTCTGTTCTGGCTTTCATGATAGCAATGAAATTATTAGCTAGGAGTTATGCCTACTCCTGTTCTTAGAGCCAATGTGAAGCTTGTGCACAACAGTTTTATTTTAGAGCTTGAGTGAGATTTAAGAAGAGATGTATAGAGACTACTTGGAGAATTTCCTGATCTGGAATCTTTATATTGAATTATGAGTGAATTTACAATGTGTCTCATTTTAGAGACACGTGTCAGTGATAACCAAGCTAGAAAGAGCACAGATTGACTTTCAGTTAATGAAAACGGTACTTTCATTAAGCATTCCCATTAGGCATTGATGTGGGTTCGTCATTGTTGCTATCTGTAGCATAATCTTAAGAATTACGTACTGGAATTTGAAAGAAAAACAACACTTCAATACTAAAGCCACTGGTAGGCATTTGGAAGAGCTGCGTGTTTTCCTCCCAAAGAGGCAGAATGCTTCTGATCTGTTCTCTGGTACTATCTTACTACTTTTTGATATAAGGCAGTTCCTGTCAAATCCTGCTGTGGGTACATGTGATGTTAGAACTAAGCTGATGCAATGCCTGCTGCCCTGCTCTGGCCTCCTGCCCTTTTCCTTGGACTGGCTCCGATGCTCCTCTGACCTCGCAGTGTGCCTGGGCAGAGAACTGCACTGACAGAAGCCCAGCCCCAATTGACTGGTATTCTGCTGATTTAGTTCTTTGAACTGGCTCACTGCTGGGTCACAGGAATGGCAAAGTTTGCGCATAGAGAACAACAAAACTTATTTCTGGTAAAGGAGAAATAAGCAAGCCCTTTCTTCCTAATAACAGTAAGTGAGTTATAATAGCTAATACACACTGATTTAGCCTTTCATATCTGCTATGGGTTGCTGGCCATTTTTCTTTACTATCTAATTTGGTGTGCTTTTAAGTGTAGAAAACAAGCTGGACATATGTTATGGTTGAAAGATAGACTGTCACAATTTTCTTCCACTTGTTACAGCTCTGCAGTAGCTTCTCTAACCTATTCTGCGTGATTGCTGTGAGCTTAGAGCTGGATGTGGAATATTGCTTGACTGTACTTACAAAGCAGGGTAGATAACAGCAACAGTTCTTTGTGGTTCCAGTTAGGAGTTCAGACTAAGCCAGAAGGTGCAGATTTTACAGGACTCTCGGAAGACGATGCTGCAGATGCACTCAGTTTTCACCGAGTCATTGTGTTTGTCTTGCCAGATACAGCTTTCCTCTACTTGCAACCACTTTCACAGCTCTGCATGGTGCGTGTTTCTCAGAGTAAACAATGGGCGCTTTGCACAGATGCAAGTAGCAACGTGAGCCGAGTTTGTGCAGTGCTGCTAATATGCATCATAAAGCACTCAAATGACCTCATCAGAGACAGTTTCTACATCAATTTCCTCAGTGCTTAGGTTGAGTGATGCTTACATAGCAGCTACTTGGTTTCTGGCTTTGTTGATACTATTCATTGTGTGACCTCATGCCTTGCACGCCATTAGGAGATGGGTCTTGTGGAAATAATTCTTGAGCATATGCCTTGGAGTATTATGTGACGCATAAGACTAATAGATGTGAAATACAGTTGTACAGATGCATGGCTTTTGTAACCTTTTTTCCCTAAGATATCTTTGCGTATAACTTCCAGTACTTGAAAAGGAATTCCCCAACTACTCAAATTTGTTTAAGTAGATATTTTCACTTACCCCATCCGTGAGGACAGAACCATTGCAAAAAGTCTTTGCTTCTGGAGCTAATGAAGCAGCAGTAAGCAATGGTTGCCTTTGCTGGCCAGCAATCAGAATGAGATGAGACTTGCTTTTTGTTGCTGGTTTTATTAGCTACTGTTGATAGCCGAAGAGTGTTAAATCAATGACTCTGCACTTTAGTAAAGACTCCTAGCATGTACCCACAATGAGACTTTTCTGTCCTATATTAAAAGTGTCTCTCTCCCTGATGCTTCCATTTGGTCCTTTCCCAGCTCTCCTGCACTTTCTTTAACTCTGTAGGTGAACCCTGAAAGCTATTTCCAGGACCATAAGCAACCCTTGCATAAGCCAGAGCAAAGCAATTAAACTCATAGCAATAGTAAACATTGGTAGAGAGTCCTACAAAGTTTTGCTGTCTGCAAGTCTCATCAAATTCTGGCTCTTTCCAAATTCCATTACAACTAAATAGAGTTTGCTGCAAGCCCTGAAGGTCAACACACACTGGCTGTTTTGCACAAAGAGTAGGTAATAAAAGATTTAGTTTTCTTTTTTTTCAGATTAAGCCTTTTTCTTCCTCTTATTTTTCTTTTTGTTAATGTATTTGTTATCTCAGATGCAGAACACTTTGTTTCTTCTCCAGTGACTCATTGTTCAGTAAATACGGTAGCGGACTACAAAATACCCAAAAGACAAACACTTTTAAACTACTAACTGTGGGCTTGATGTGTATACTTGGTGACTCCTTCAGTGTTGTTTACTAAAAACCAGACCAAATAAATTATATTATAGCATCTCAGTCTGTCTATTTTAGCAAAATATTAAATGGCGAGAGAACAGCAGTTACATTTTTTTTTTTTCTTGTGAAGTAAATAGTGTTAATTCTTTTGATTTCAGTCGCTGCTGACATGTCCTAGAGCTCTTATTTAGAATGCTGTAACTGGTGTTTTCTCCTATATGCATAGTTCAGACATTTAAAAAAATAAGCAGCTCTTCCTATTAGATACAGTATTTAACATTAAAATTACATTTCACACAAATGTGGTCCATCTTTTTTCAGTGTTTTTGTGTTCTGTGTTTTTGTTGTTGAAAGAAATGGTATGTGCTCATCAGACCTCATTTGTTTATCTGTCTATGCTCATCATCTTCAAAATCATGGTTACAATTGCTATTACTCAGATACAGAATTAAAGAAAATGAGACTTTTTTCTCCATTATTGCAAAATTCCTTAAGAACATGAAATAGAAGATTCAAATTAAAAAATTATTGTATTACAAATCATAAATCCACATTTATTTTCCTGGGATTTGTTTTCCTGCATGTAGTGGTGTTTCCAAGGTGACGAAAGTCAAGAGAGCTACTGATACTATATAACTTGTAGACTAATACAAGAAAATCTTTAAAGATTAAAGATTTACAGTGATTTTAACTAAAGCATTATAATGGCACAAGTTTTTGTGATTTGGTATGTATATTGGACTTCAAGTTATACTGTTAGTTTGCTTTGTTATATCATAAAGATGAGGTAAATAATACATAATCATCATAAAGATGAAGTAAGTTAATTAATAGTATTTGATATGCCTCCAGAAAAAGTAGATTGGGGGAAGATTTTAGAAATATTTAAGACTGTTTTGCTATGTGGAAAGGATTGTCTTCTGCTTACACATGGAAATATCTGGTATGTAATTCTAGCTAGCATGATCTTGTATAATTAATTTTTTCTGGCTTCAGAAAGTTTATAATATTGGGCTCTTGCAGGGCGTTTTGTAGTCTATTTGTAGACTGCACTGAAGTCTTTGTTTGGGAGATGCTGGGAAATGTAAATCTGTATTATAATCAATTTGGAACAGCAGTTTGCTGCTGCCTGCCCTCACAAGGTACACTCTGACAATAATATAGATGCACTTCTAAAATAACGTAGGTGGCTGTTTACAAGTCTGCAAGCAACCTTCGCTCCCTGCAACTGTTTTCAGGGAACAGAGTCGGTGACAGATGCCCTAGAAAAAACAAAGCAGAGAGAGAGTATGTGTTGCTATGGAAGCTATTCTACTGCTTGATGCACACTGTATCATCCAATTTAGAAGAGCTTTGGAGCCAATCAAATAGCATCCCCCCCCCCCCCCCCCCCCCCTTTTTTNCCCCCAAGTTTGCTTTTGGGGGCAAATATTGTGAATCGGAGCACAGCCTAAGCAGGTTGAGAACTTCAGGAGCCAAAACGGAAGTAATCTGATCTTTGGTGTACTACTTTGCAGCCACTCTGCAACTTCCCAAGGCTGTGTTAGTGTTTGTTGTGCATGTATATTCTGAGTGGTAAATTGCAGTTTTGTGGCAGTTGAGTTTCTAGTTCTGGTACAGACTTAAGGAGAAGTCTTGTACTACTGAGGGTAACTTCTGTGTGTTAGTTTCCCAGGTACAAATGAATGGTTTCTTTCTCCCACACGCTGTCTAATCTTTTTAGACTGTAAATGCTGCTGTGCAAAACTTCTTGTAATGCCTTTGTATGTCTAGTATGATGGGACTTCAGTCTTAAAGCTACTGGAATATGAACAGCAATGACTGAGTCAGAGCCGTTGCCCCTCCTTAGCCTCTTCTCCCCTGCCCCAAGCCTAGTGTGAGACAGAAAAGAAGGATTTTTCCTTTTCTAAAAGATGTCCTTTTGCATATTCTACTCTTATTTTTGATGCAGAAAAAACTGCTGGGTTCCAGAGTACTGGGGAGTGGAGAAAAGAAAACTGACTGCTGCATTAGAGCTGTGGGGGAAAAAGCAACATCATTGGGTTGTTAAACATTTATGTTTGGGGTTTTTTTAAGGTTGTGTAATCTTTACTACTGCTTTCTCTTTCTCTCCATTTTTTTTCCTTTGTGCTGGTTCAGAGGTGAACGTGATAAATTCCCATTACAGGGTTTACATTTTTGTGATACTGAGTGCTTGCTGTTTTTCCTGAGCAGGAAATATTTGGAACTTCCCAGCTGAGACTAGCACCAGTTTCTAGTGAAACTTTAAAATAGCTGAAGCAGTTCTGTTTTAAGTATTTGGAAGGATATTTACAGTATCTAAATAATTACTTGTGCTATATAGGAGATATTGTTGTGATGTATGTTGAGCAGACCTTATAATTAGTTCCCTAGGGAACAGAATGAAAATGTGACTTTATTCTGCACTTTCAAATAAAATGTGGCCTTGCTAATTAATCAATTTTAAGAATACCAGGTGCAGTCACATAAACTTCACCATTGATGCTGGGACAAAGGTTGACAACTTTTGCTAAGAATACAAATGAAGGGGAGATCAGCAATGATTAATCATTCCCCTACTTGAAAGTGATTTTTATTTAAACCCATCCTCCCTATTAGATATAACTGCAAGCTGGTTAATGGCTTAAAACTACTTATTGCATGCTGTTAAGTACTTTGGCAGATCACAAATGTTACTTTAAATAAGCACTTAATAACACTGAGGTAGTGACTTCTTGATGTAGTTAGCAAAGTACTAATATTCCAGTGTAAAGTAACATTGTGCAAGACTGTGGCACGTAAAAAATGAAAGATGTATTTTCTTCAGAGCAGAAATCCAAAGGCAGAGTACAGCATAGTGTTCCCTCTCTATCGTTACTCCTGACAAATTCAGCTGCAAAGGGAGAACATCTGTATCTCACTTCTTGAAAATGTGTGAAATATCATCTCAACATCCTCTTGCTCACATTTAAACTATCTGGATGAATTATCTGTTTTGCAGCATAAGCAGAGGGGAAGGGAATAATAGTAACTACAATTTCAGGTCTTCACTGAGCCACAGCAGATTTAGTACCCTTTAGCAGTAATAACTTTGCATGTTGGATACTTAAGGCTGTAACTCAGTAATAAGCATCCACTATAGTTCAAGAATGGTGTTTTGATTTTGAACTGCAGCACTGGTGGCAGAACAGCCATACTTGTCCGTGCTATCTGTATTCCTTGCACCTTTACCATGGCAGATTAATGTTTCAGAATACCAAATTGATGTCCTGTGCCAGCAAAAAAAGTTTTGCTACACCCCTAGCTAAGTAGTACAAACTAAAGACAAAAGTTATTTTAATGTTATACATTTAAAGCTATAGCGGGAAGAAAAAAATGGGTGCTATGCAACCCATTAACCCATTTGTAGGGGGAGTCTGTGTGTGTGTATAATGCATATATTCTTGCCATTATGAATGTGTCTGCTAGATGCACCATGTCAGATCAGAAAGAACTGTCAAAAAAATTCTAATAACATCTTAAATTGTGCAGCTCAAGTCAGTTTCTCATAATCTCCAGAGCCTCAGTGCATGTGGCTTCTTGCCTCTCTGCATTTCAGTAGTCACTCTGATGTTCTTAGTGCTGTAAAAGCATTTCAAAATTTGTCATCATCTAGAAGCTCAAGCTAATTAAGAATTAGGTAAGTAGATGTAGTAATAGTCAACACTTTGGGGAATATGACTGAGTGCTGCCAGCTTAAGGTGGATTCCATAATACGTCTGCTTTCAGTTAGTAGGTGTCAGGCCCTAAGTGCAACTCCTTCCTCTGTCTTAAGGCTTTGGCTGCCTGTACTCAAAGCCAGCGTTGTGTGCAGCTGAGACCTGGGATCAGGCTGCTGTGAGAAGAGCACTGGGAAGCCGTGTTGCAGACCTCCCTGGTTTTGCTTGGGAGTTGCTTGCCTGAGCTTTGTTTCCTCTGCTGGGCCATTTACCTCACTGATCCTGATCTTGACCCTCTGACTTGACTTCCTGGCTTGAACCCAGACCTGCCGCATCAATATGGACTTGTGTGGCAGTCACTGAAGTGTGCCTGACCCCGGCTACTGTTTCTAGCCAGCTCTGCTCTCCTCGCTCAAGTTCTGTGGGGTTGTGCCCCATGTCAGCAAGGACACAGTCTGTGCTTACTTCACCTCCTGGCTGGCACCTCGGTCCTGTTGCTCTCTGACACTGTGCACTTCTTGCACAGTGTGTGGTTGTGGTGACTCTGGGGGATTTTGTGATGGGAATTAACAAATATTTATTTCTTAGTGTTTTTGAGACATTGAAAATGATTTAGAGATACGCTGTTTTACATCTCCCGGGAATGAGTTTTATAATATTTTTTTTCATCACCCAAAGCTTTTGGAACTCATTTGTGTGTATAATCCTCACTGGAAACCTCCAATAAGCACTGCAACGCCTACTTCTTCCCCCACCACAGTCTTTATTACATACAAATGGTTTGCTTTTGAAGATATAGAGAAACTGTATCTCTTATGGTAAGATTTTGAAAACAAAATGGCAGCTATTCAGAGAACCTTGGAAAGGTAGAGGATATAAAGAAATTCCTGTGGAGTTGGTCCTTGGGAACGCTGTGCAGTGTGGACCTGTATACGCAAACTATCTTTACAATGTACACATACAGATAGGTCATGTCAGTCTCCCACTACTTTGTTGTATATATAGCATGTATTTCAAACATCAGTTTTGAATTTAACTATTTTTTCTTCCCATTTGAATAGAAGCTCTCAGGGGACATAAACTGTTACTGTATTTCTGAATAGTACTGTTACAATGAGTTCTTGATGTTGGTGGCTCTAAATAATATTTCTGTAGGTGGACAACTAAGGACTCAGATTCCAACATCCACCAGAAGTCTCTGGATGTTGATGGCCCAGTGCTGTGACAATTTGAAAATTCATCTATATTCATGATGAACAACATTCTTCTGATTATAGTATTCTTTGTTGCAAGGGAATATGCTGCAGAAGCAGTGCTTGTTTAATAGGGGATTGAATCACTAGTTACAAAAGATTAAAGAAAATCTCAAATTAGAATCATTTGTCACTTCATTCTCTTCAATAATAAGTGTGTTTATTTTTCATATGCAAACTTAATTTGGTAGTGCGTGTCAGTTAAATGAAGAAAAAAATTCTGACAGTAAAAGGAGACTATTGTATTGTGTGCCAGTGCTTGACACGAATGGGAGAATTTTACTTTTTTTTTTTTGTTAAATTTTAAGCTATGAAGAGTGTGTGCACGTGTGGACACACACTTACTTATAAATGCACAAGGGTACAATGCAAAGAGCTGTCTCTGAGAAGCTGAGCCAAGCTTGACTGAGCAGACTCACTGGTTTAAACTTAATTCAGCATAGGGAGAAGAAGCTGTACAAGCAAAGGGCATGGAACAGGACGGAGGCTCACCAGGCAGGTAAATAAGGCTGAGGAGAGACAGTGTGAGATGTTTCATTTGAACAAAGTCTTGAACACGCATGTCCAAACTGTGAAGGTTGAATGCCCTTTGAGGTGGAAGGGGTTTACAGCTTCTGACGTGCCATCCTGAAGCAAAAATAATGCATGTTTCTTTTGATAGCACTGTGCCTGCCTCATCCGAGTCTTTTTCCACTTCATAGAGAACATTAATCTCCTATGCAGTGTGGCGTGGCTCCAGTTATTTACTCAGGAGCACTGGCACTGTCTGACTCTGTAAAATCATTTTCACATGAAGCAGTACTCAGGTAGTGATTGCTGTTCAGTTGTCCCTCTCTAAATATTTATTCTTTTGTCTCAAATATGTGTTTACGGCAAGGAAATAGGGAGAAGAGAAAGTAGTTAGAAAGAAAAAGGCCAAAGCTTTATCTAGTTGTGAAAGAAAAATGCTTTTAGGAAGGAAGTTCGTTGAAGGAGGAAGGGCTGTGTAAAGCCTTTGCTGAAACAATTTTAAGGGCTGTCTGTTCCAATAGATGGGTCACAAGGCTGAAATTGGTGGTCTAGACATTAAGTTGTTCCGTAAAAGGAGTGTCTTTATTAAAATTGAACTCCTACCTTTCAGATCTTTTTGTTTGCTTGTATCTGCTGAATTACTGACTCAGAGGAAGTTTTATTTATTGATTTATTTTAAGTTTTACTCCTCTTGGCATGCACAAGTGATACAGCTGAAGAAGAGCTAACCAGAGTCTTTTGGCTACTTGTGCCAGATTCTTTCCTCCTGAGTTTCGGTGTAGAACGGTGTACTAGCTTTCTATTGCACCTCTGAACGCCATGGAAAGTACTAGACCTGCACAGGTGTCTGTGACGAGCAATATTGAGAAAACTATCACTTTACTTGTGTTTCTTAAAGAAAGTGAATTTGCAGAAGTGCCTTGTTGAGGCTCACCCCTTTGCTGTTGGTGATAGGGGGTACGAGAGCGAAGCCAGCTTGGCTGTTTAATCCAGTATGAGTTGGCAGGGCCAGCAATATTAAAGTAAAAACAAAGCACAGCCAAATTTGAGATGACCAATGTAGAGAGAGCTGGAATCTAAAAGGTTTTGAAATGAATTTCAGATAAATTGTTGGCGTGAGGCTTGTATGGGATCTGATTCAGTATTACTGTCAAATACCTGAAGACTAGCCAAATTATTTAAAAGACAAGCTGCTCTCCTGACTTCCTTTTGAAGTCCAATGTGCAGTAAATTCTGTGAAATACAAAGAATACAAGCTTCAGATAACTTGATATATTAAAGGACGGTACATTGTCTAATCTTTGGCAGAGGTTCTTTGCCCTTATATTAAATTGTTTGCCTTATCTATCAGATGAAGAGATTGTGTGATGAGGTAGCAGGCTTATCCCAGAATGAATGTTTTCATGCTTGCTCTATATTTGGAATTCTTGGCTTCCAGCATCTTAGTTTTGTACTGAGGTTTGCCAATGTGGTCGCAATTGGGAGCTTACCACCAGGAGCCAGGCCCCTGCTTTAAGCCATCTGAGATTCCCTGGGATGCTACAATTAGTGCTAATGCCTCACCATACTTCCCAGTCTACTTCAGCAACTTTTTCTTGACTTCCTATTTTTCTTTTTGTTGCCATATAACAGTTTTTTTCAAAAGCTTCTAGTTAGGGTTGATCTCTTTCTGACCATAAGTAGTAAAATTGAGAAATAAATGCATACCACAAGAGGCTTTTTTAAAAACAAATGTGTGTTGGGTAATTCGTAGACTGTTTTTGCCTTTTGTGTAACCAGAGAGTATAATTGGAGCCTGTTTCTGGCACTGTATCTGAATATCCAGGGAGAAATTGTACATATGCTACATAAAATTTAAAATCTCCATAACAAGGACAGGTGGCTTGCATGGGGTTTTTGTTTTCTAAATTGAAACGAAGCTACATCAACAAAGTATTTTTCTCTATATTTTTTAAAACATGGAGCACGTGCATTGTGCTGGTAGGGTTAGCAATGGATAGTTATGTATCCCAAACTAGCGATCTTCTTCTTGCCTTCCATTAAAACAGGCTGAATTTCTTTTTCAAAGTCTCTAAAGATAAATGAAGGCTTTCATGCCAGGTTTCAGCCCCTGAAAAACTTTTTATTTAGTAATAAATGCACTGGAAAAGAGGTTTACAAGAGAAGTGCTGACACAACCTTAACCATTGTGATAAAATTAGTTTAGCTGTGGGTTTGTTGTAATCCCAAAACAATAACAGAAGATTGTCATGTCAAACGAATTCCATCTGTCCTTCCTATTGTGCAGTCCCTGGATTATAACTCTTTACATATGATTATGTCCTCTTCAATCAAGCTTTCTAATATCAAAATTGCACCCAGCTTTTCAAGTACTTCAATACTAGAGAGCGAGTTAGCCAAAGACAAAGCACAGAATAAATGCATCTTAAAGGAGATACTGTCATTCATGTATGTACTACTCTGTGGGATGTAGAGTTTCCTTGTTGGTTTTCTCTTTCTTTATTTTGCTTCTTCTGGGGTTGAGAAAACAGTTCTGTATTTAAGATAAACGCTGACCAGACTGAGTCCTTCCATATTCTTGTTACAATAACATGAAGTATTAAGTGGGCAAGAGTAACTCTTCTGTCTTCCTGACTAGCACTAAAAACAGATAGAAAAATTGCATTTAATTCTGGTGTAATTGCTTAAGCTGTCCATCACCATCATCACCAAATGCCAGAAGGGGTACTAAAATCTTTTTGCTGGAAAAGTGGAAGGGATAGATGACTGAAAATCCACTAAATGTATATATAATTCCTTTACTTCATCATTCTCAGATGTTACCATTTAATATATCTTGATACACTGAGACTCATATTTTTGAAAGACTTGCAGAGGGAATATTTTTGTGACAGAGCAGCACACTGAGATTGAACTTAACGGAAAGGGATATATTTTTTTTACTTTGGTTTTGTAGAGGCAGCATAAAAATCTGTGATAAGGAAAAGGCAGAAAATAGTATATTATTGTAGAAAATGGAATCCTGTTCTGAGGAAAAAAAAGTGGAAATTGCCTTCTCTCTCTGCAAAATTTCTTGGCTTACCATTCCCATAGATGCAAAACCTAGGAAAAGTTTCTTCTCTTTCCGGGAGAGAAGAGATAAAGAAACAAATTGATATTTTGAGTGCTTAGTTAAATGTCTTAAAGAGTTCAGGTGTTACTCAAATGCTATAAACTGTAAGCAAGCTAAATATGCAAGTGTTGAGAATTTTGCATTTTCATTGCCGTTCTTAGCGTTGACATCTTCCGAGTTGTGTTGGGTGTGTGTGGCTGTGACAGTCGCAGCTTTGCAGCGGTGGATTGCTTTCTTTCCATTTACACTAGGACTGTTTCTGTCCCTGCGAGACTGAAACTTAAATTCTATCAGCAAGAGTACAGCGACGGTTCTCACGCAAAGTTAATTAATGTCTAGGAACATCTGTCCAGAATATTTGGTATAAGGAGATTTTTATTTTTTCCCAAAGTTCTGGACTTTTATGCCATTGTCACTTGGAGGGAACTGGAGCCAGATACATGTTTTGAGTGTGTAGACTGTGTCATTTGTCTGCTTAATTGTTGGCTTCTTAACTACCCTAATGTAAAAGAACTTAGGCAAACTGATACATATAAGCATGAATTTTCACACTGGTGAAGTCAATAGAATCACATTTTTATAAATGTATTCAATAGAACAATTTTTTTTTTCTTCTCATATCTTTTAAATTCAGGTGCTGTTCTTTAAGAGTTTATTCTCTATCTGAGCTTGGCATATGGGATTGGCTGTAGTTCCTGATGATACCTGGTAGTTGTATTGCATATAGTTCTTCAAGGGATGTGCGCTATTTTTACATGCTGATGTGCTGTTTCATTCTTGCTCTGTCCCATTTTTAATTTCAATTTAAGTTTGAAAAGAACTCAGTAAGGATGTAGTCATTGAACAAGTTTATTATCACAAAGGGACTGAGAGTCCCTTTGGTTCCTTTATTGCATGCTAACGGTCTTAATGTTCTGAGACTGAACTCTGCCTCCTTCCTATGAGAGAACAGATAAATGGTTACAGCAATACCAGATGAGGCTGCAGTACTTACAGCTGTTGTGCAAAAAGCGTTTTATACGTCCAACAAATGGGGATGGATACTTTGCAGAATGCGCGCTGTGTGGAGAGCACTAGTTAAAACTTCCCCCAGTGAGCTTTTGTTTGAGTGTTTGGCAGAAACAAAAGAGCAGTTTTTAAAACTGAATGTGTGCTTGTTGAGCATGAACTACGTTTATTCAGAGGCGAGAATCCAAGCTCAGATAATGACTTTTCCTTGATGATGGATGCATTTTTCTTGTCAGGTTCCTTTGCTTGTGTTATCTATGATTTGCCCCATTCCTACAGCCCATGAGTGGAAAAACTGAGTCCTAAACCAGAAGATTATGATGAAAGCTAGAACCTGAGCTGTTGTAGGGGAATATGCTGGAATATGTGCCTCTTACAAACACCTCGAGAATGATATTTCCCCCCTTCCCCAGCATGTCTTTCTATTTTACTTAGATTGGTTTAATAGTGCGGTCAATTCCAACTGTATCCTTTTTGTATCTATGTAAATGACTACTGATGTGAAATAAGGCAGGGAATATACTTACTGTATTTTTCTCCCTGAATCCAAGAGTTCCTACATGGTTCTTGCAAAGATATGTAAAGGATACTAGTGACACAGGTATGTAATAAAGCCCCAGTTTTAATAGCCGTCATGAATAAACATAATATGAGTTCTCAGGGCTAACATAAGCAATAGATGAGTTTATGGAAATAAATGGTTTGCTGACACCATTAGTGTGATAACTTTCCTCAGCCTTTAAATTAACGGGAAGATGACTTAGCAGCTGTCCCCAAGTGTTTCTTCAGTAGGATACTGAGAGGCAGTTGAAGGTAATAAATCTAGCAGCAGCACCTGTTGAAAACAGCATCTTTAATCTTTCTGTTGCAAGTGAAGAAGTTTTACTCTACAATTGGAAAAGAAGCAATGGCTTACCCAGCATAAAATGTAGGGGTCAATATTGATACGTATTGCAGACTACAGAAGGTTTGTGCAGTCAGCATGGGGGCGTTAGTAACTGCAGAGGAGCTAGTAGCTGGAGTCACTTTACTGTATTTGAATTGCCTTACATTTTCTTGCTGTGTGAACTGTACTGTCCGTACTTCATTTTCTTACTCCCAAGCCAGTGTAGTAATCACAGAAAGTAACGCTACCTCCTGTGCAAAGAGGTTATTCTTCCTGCAGTATGTCACCTCTACCTGGTCTGCTGTAAGACGGTTTCTCCTGAACTAATCAGCAGCCTGCAAAGCAGCAGCACATAAATTGTGCAAAAGCATAATTTATTTGTATTGGTCGCCTCTCCTTGTCCAGGGGGCATGATTCATTCGTCCTTTTCCAGTAACCTCTGCCAGGCTTGGCCTGTCCACCATCACTTTCTTATATTGCTGGTAAATTGTTTACAGGCAGGCTAAGTATACTTGACTCTGGCAGCCCAGCAGCTAAGCCAAACCCACTACTGCTGCAGGTACTTCTTCTGCAACAGAGAAAGGAACTTTATTACATAGCTGAGTGGTGAATGGTTGTTGAGGGCTTTGGATGTGAGTCGTTTGATATCAATTGTTCTGTTTTGCTGAGTAAAGCAGCAGGGTTGAGCTCAAGGTTTACGGATGATAGTTCGGAGGAGAATAGAAAAAGATTAAGGACAGGCAGTTCTCTTTAGCTTCAGTGGTAGTTATGTGGCTAAATTCCCTGGTGGGAATTGAGAACCTTGGTGCTTCCCTACAGTCTTAAAAAAAAAAAACCAACCCCAAACAAACACAAAAAAACCCCAAACTGACACAAACCCTCATACCAAAAGCAGAGACTTAAGAATGGTTCAAATTTAGAACTATTGTTATTTCTCAGTTTTGTTTGTCTGGAATACTATGGGAAAGCCTGTAACTCCGTTATTTTTGTTTTTTAAAGTTAAGCATAGACAATAGAATTCATCACTGACTGGTAAATGCTATCAAGTAATCACTAAAAAAATCTCACAGGCTTGTATATATTTATAAGAAACACCAAAACAGCCACGCTGGCTTTATGTAAGCTGCACAGAAAGGCCAGAAGCTGAGGAGTGTCTGAAAGAGGCTGAGAAAACACTGAAGCGAGAAATACACAGTAGAATGGATGGACACATATAAAAAATTTGGCCACAGGAATAACCACTGAAGCAGAGGAAAAGAACCCCTCCTTGTAGAACGTTGTCTGTTGGGAACTGCTGTACCTTCCCTAGGCAGCTCGGTCAGCCCTTCTTGCTTTTCCTTCTACTGTAGCCTGGGATACCCAACATTGCTTGAGGTGCCCAGGGAAATAAATCAGGCACTTGAAAAGGCAGTCACAAATCCTGAAGCTTTAAGTTCTGTGTTACTTAAAGTGGCAACAAAATTCCAAATTCTATACCTATACCTAATCCAATTTTTGGTAATAAGTGAATAGGTGAGAATCTACAGCTGTTAGCTATGTCATGAGTGTGGGGAACAGGCTGCTTGTAGTCCATCCTCTGAGGACAACAGGCCGCCATTGTGTGTACACATACGTAACAACAATTCCTGTCTGTTTCTGGACGGCTCATACAGTTTTATTACTCAAATGATTCTTTGTTCACTTTTTGGATTAGCTAGCAGTAAAAGCTATTTAAGGATGCTGATTGCATCTGCAGAGCAGTTTTAGTGTGCTCGTACTGGGTTATTTTTGAAAGAAACATACCCCAAAATTCTGTTCTAGGCACACAGCAACTCTGCTTTGACATCTCGTGGAGATGTAAGAGTCCAAACCAATGACTTGTTGTTTGAACAGCTTTGAATTGTGCTTATGACGGGAACATTCAGTCCAGGGGATGAGACTACGTAGGGTTTGAAGTAAAGCCCTTGAACATGATATAATGTAGATAGATACCTGGACCTCTTCACTAGTAGCTTTGATCTCCTGATTAGGTCCTGATCTATCAAACTACTAGCTAAAGTATCCATCGCCACAGTGAACAAAAAATTTCTCTGAAGGCATTGGAAGCACTTTGACGAGCTAAATTGTTTGCTTGCAGAAGACAAATGGTTATTACTTTATTAATAAGATCTGAGGCTACAATGTGCAAGAACAAAACAGTATCTTTCTGAGAATTTTTAAAAAGTCACATTTTTTTTTCTTGATCCTTTTACATTTCTCATTTGTACCTTTGTGGGTTTTTTTAATTGCTGAAGTGTTATAACTTAAATCTAGGGAATTGAAACACTTATTTTGCCAGTAAGCTGTAAAAACTTCACCAGAGTTCCATCAAATTTTTCTCACTGATTAGAATCTCAAAGCTGCCATAAGAGAAGGTCATCCACTGAACTTCAATGTATTGTGCATTAGTAAACATTGTGCCTACATTAGTCATCTGTAATTCAGATTTTTTTCACATCAGCGTAACTTATTTGCTAGTGTAACTTTTCCAATATTTTATTTTTTTAGAAACACAAACTACTTTGTGATGTTAGTGGACAGAGTCTTAGATGCTATAGTGGACTGAATACATGACCTAGCAGGCATTGTCTTTGCTCTTGGGTGTATGGATGGCTGTTCTGGCATGTGGCTACTTGGCAATATATGGCACAGGGTGTGAACAATAAATTGCCTGGAGAATGGGGAATAAGGCCACGTAGAGCAAGGTCCCCATAGTAATACTGATTTTAAACTACCAATGATTTCACAGGAGAACATGCACATCTACATTGATCCTGGAGCAGTTTATCTTGCTGTAATTTGACTAGGATGTTTTAGGCTTAAGGTTTTCCCATATGTTTCACTTGATGTCAGTATGGGAAATCACCCTTGTCCTGCTACACTATTGTTTCTCTATGGATTTCATTCTTTTGGGCAATTTCAATAGAAGGTTTTTCTTGGAGTGCTTGCAAATATTATGTGCACTTAGGGTATATTGTGGTAAAGTAAGTAGCAATGTTAAAAAAATTTATAAAATATTATTATGGCTGGAGAAGGTGCAACCTTGAAAAATTAACTGTTTTTTTTCATGGGGGGCTGAAGAAACACGAGTACAGAAAGTGCATAGGAATATTTTCCAGGTCTTTTGGTAGATGGTAAGGTGGGAGGACTTTCTAGTGCTTAGGACACTTGCTGTAGTGTTTTTTGCCTGATCATTTATTTTAAGCTTCTCTGTATCCCTTGTTTCCTTTCAGACGTTTCATTAATATTCGTCTATTTTCAGTAGAATCTGAGCTGTAATACCTGGTGGCTGCTTCCTGTCTGAGTAATCCCACCTCTCTCATTAGCAGTGAATAAATGAAGCTTCAAGTCTGGTCATATATCCCAAAGTAGCTTTTATAAGAAACAATTCCCCAAATATGTTTTGAGTTTAATTAGTTCCTTTCAAGCAGTAGTTTTTTGCTTGCAGATTGCATCATACCAGCTGTACACGAGTGAACGTGGAAGTTTGGGATTAGAATAGTGTTTTTTCTTAATCTTACATAATCAAAATGTTGCAAAGGTTTTTTGTTCTTATATATATTTATATATGCACACTTCCAAATGCTTGTCATTTTCAAGAGCACTCTGAAGACTTCATGGCTCTTGAACTATTACTTTGTTGTCATTTTGGGCCAGATTCTCAGGTCACATTGAATAAGACCATTGTGTTGACTCTACTGGATCTATACTGGTTTATAATAGCTGAAGATTGTCTAGGAGTTCTCAGGTTATGTATTAATAGTGATGCCAGTAAAAATTGAACTCACTTCTAATATGCTTGTAATAAATCTCCAATGTTCGTTCTCTGATTGTGAGGCTCTGCAAATCTTTAAGAAACAAACTAACCAGCCAAATAACTGTGCTGAGTGACACTGATTTATGTGGATTCACATTCAAGTTTTTCTTAACCAGTGATCCTCTGTTCTCAAAGGAAAATTCCCTTGCTGACTTTTGCTTCTTTGAGGGCAGGGAGAAATATACCGTCTAGGCAGAGAAGGAAGTTCCAGATGGATAAGAAATAAAAGACATATTTCTTTTGTTAAAAAAAAAAAAAATTAAAAAAATGGATGCACTTGTATGGTCTGAGGAAAAAAGTGGGACACTTCAGGTTTATTCAGAAAGAAATTTATCTGTGAACTTTCCTGTGTCTGTCACAGAAATGCCAGGTTTGTAAACCAGCAGAGCCAGCAGAATTTTGTACTCATGTGCGCTCATCCCTCATTTTTCTCACAGCAGTGTAATTTCCCAAGTGGACAGTGTCCTTAAAGATGAGTAGTATGAGTGTGAAAGTGTCCATCTAGAAACCTTTAGCTAGTAAATCAGTCAGTTCCACTTTTTTCTTAGGTGAAGTTGTTTATGTCCTGATGTAGGCTCACCTGCCCAGCCACACTAGCTCATTTGAAAATGTTCTGAAGGAGCGTGTGTGTGTAATATGTGAAATAACCTACATGAAAACACAATTTTAGGTGGTTGACACAGAACTTACTGTTTGAAAGTGCCACTACTTCATCCAGTGTGCTATAAGGGATGTACGGTGAGCTTGTTTTCAGAATGTGTCTTTATTTTAATGATTCTTTTAGTTTTATGTTCAGACATGCTGCCTTCCTGTCGGGCAGTGGAAAAAACCTGTGTCTCCAGAGAAAAGCTTTTAAGTAATTGAACTAGATATGTGGAATCAGGTATGACACATTTTGGCATCCCAACCTTACATTTTGTATATTTAAAACTGGCCAGAAAGAGGGGGACATTTTTAAACTGACAACTTGCTTTCGTTTTCACTTCCCTTCCCCTGCACAAAATTACAAATTACAAAATTACAACTTTGCCTGATGATCTTCTTGAAGAAAATGAGATCAAATAACTACAAGCTATTTTAAAACAATAGTACTGAACTCCTTAGCGGCACGGCAGAACATGTATTCAGTTAGGGTGAAATCATACTATTTGCAAGCATTTGTGCTCACTGGCTGTTCCAGTGCTCCATCGGTGGAAAGCAAGGGGAGTGTTGTTTGCAAACACTTCAACTTGTTGCCTCTGAGGATTGTAGTGGCAGCTGTGACTTGCCTGCTAGACTTTTTTATTTCTCCACCCCCCCCCCTTTTTTTTTT
>RSEF01000014.1:3166226-3192986 GCA_003993805.1 Himantopus leucocephalus
CCCCCCCCCCCCCTTTTTTTTTTTCTTCCTTCAAAATAAAGCAAGATCAGAAAATGCGTGGGACTTGTGTTTTAACATGCCCCTCTTCCCTTCCCCACTTGTCCGTCGTCCCCCCCCCCCCCCCCCCCCCCCNCCCCTTCCTCAAGACTTTGTGGTATTATGTGCAGTGTCAGAAATTCTGATCTCTTGGCTTAGGCTTCTTGGAGCGACAAAGCCCAAATATTGTAGCTGTGTAGTGTGCCTGATGCCCTGTATAGTCACTGATACATTTTAGTTGTAAAGTACTGTAACGCCTCCTGCTTTTGGTCCATTTGCTTTAGACCATTTATCTAGGTTGTGTGCATGCGCTTGCATCTTCTGGCTGGAGTTTACTTTTATTTATGTGGAAAAAGATAGTTTGCTATTGTTTGCTTCAAAGATTTGCTTTTCCCAGTTGCCAAATAGTCTGTAGACAAAATCAGAAGAGCTCTGAGTTTCAGTGTGAAAGTTCACATTGAACTGGTGACCTGACAGCCTCTGAGAGCTTGTGCTGTTTTGATATTTGGCTAGAACTTAGTGAAATAGAAGATAAATAATGCAAGTTGAAAACATATCACAAGTGGTAGACATATTGAAAAGATGTTCTGCATCTGAAAGCAGAAGCTGCAAACCTGTCCTGGGTTCTCTGTGTAGAGGAAGAGTAATTGGCTGCTTCTGCTCTGAGTCTTGATCCGGTTCAAAGCTCAATGCCCTTTTTTCCCCACAATGGGTCAAATGTCAGGCAGGAATTTGACTCCAAACTTCCCTTCAGACATTTCCGATGTTACTGTCCTGTTGTTGCATCCTTGTTTTCTCCAAAATCCGCATTTCCCAAGCATGATGTGAGTAAAAATCTTCTTGCTGTACCAGTCCTATGAAGAATGAGGGTCTGCTTTTCGGATGGTAACTAACTGCCTCTAGTGGCATCCTGACTTCCAGAGTCTTCAGCTGCTGGGTGCGCAGCTGAGTCTTTACAGGACTGCAAAAACAAATGAAGAAAATGCCAGCATCTTACTTGCTGTACTTCTTGCCAATACTGATCAATCTTCTTTTAAAAGCATTGAAGTGGTGTTGGTTATGCACAAATGAAGAAGAACGTACTAAGGGAAGTTACAATTGAGCTGCTTCTGTGAACATCCCTATTTCCCTTTTCATATTTCTCGCAGCTTGTATAATATAAAATTTGAGAACAATGAAATAAAAAAAATCCAAACCTGCCATGCAGTTAATCTGACCTATGTTCTGAAAACTTATGCTATTTTTGGAAAGTATGAGTGCTTAAGATTGTAATATTTAACTGTGTATATATCCACTGATTTGATATCTACTACCCTAAATTTTTCCTAAGTATTTATATGGTAGACAAGAATAATCCAAAAGAGAATTTGTTGTAGTCTCTGCCCTTAAATTTTTATAAATATGCATCTCCATTACAATATTTGTTATGGCATCTTTGGGACTGTGAGTAATATTTGCTGTAATGGTTGATGGTTTGTTTGTTTGTTTTTCCTAACTAGGTTCTGCATTTGTATTACACATGAGAAATTGTGTTACTTGCGGAGTTTTTTGATAGTGTCTTTCCTTGTGCAGGACCTTGGAAGGAACTTACCAAACCCTGAGGTGGCCCTTGGACAAAAATGACACGCCTTTTTGAAGATAATACCAAAACTTTGTAAAGAATGTGATCAAATATCTATATTATCGAAACGCTCTAAGTTCCTCCTGACTAGCTGACAATGACTACTTGTTTCATTGCTGAAGAAAGATTGTTTGGGAAATGAGGAGAAAGGAGAGAGACAGAATTAGTGCCTATCCTAGCTGCATCCTTGCACAAAATAGTGGATACTGAATTTCCTTTCTTTATTACTTCATCTCTTCTTGTTGCTGACTGCCATGAGTGGAAATCAAGGACTCGATTCCAAAATATTACTGTAATAGTTTAAACAAAATAAAAGGAAAACAACTCACTAGAGTGCATCAAAGAAACCACTGTGTTGAGTGTATCTGAACTGATATGAAAGTGCACTTCAGATGCTTTAAGAAAATCTTGAAGTGAAAATTTGACAGTGGTTGATCTATGCTTAAGGAAAGGTCTTATATGACCTTATATATATATACACATACATACATGTTCATCGGAAGCTTGTTATAGGCCTGGGGTATTGCAGTAATATAAACATTTATTAGTAGCTGTTGTTCAAAATTGTTAGAATCCAAATTCTGCATGGATTTATGATTGAACAAAGTTGATCACATGTGAATACTCATTTCCTATGAGAAGAAAAGTTTCTTTTTGAAAGTATTTCTTCAAAGCGTTATAATTCATCTTTTAGGGAGAGTATACAAAGATGGTCATCTGTTTTGTGTTATGGTAACATTAAATAGAAATGTTGGGGGAACTGGAGATTTCCCCTTGTATTTGAAGTACTTGTTTCAGTTTGCACAAATGTGGCGATATTAAAGGATGAGTAACTTATTTGAGACTACCTATCTTTGGATAAAATCAGCTCTGGGATAAATGTCCTCAACAGAAGTCTGTTCAGGGAAGTTTCAGGCACATCTTTAAACATTTTGTCAACATATTGTGATTAAAATAATTCTGGGAACTGCATTATTTTATAGGATTTTGTTTGGAAACTTTCATAGTCTTTTATTTAATGTTCTTCTTCATGTTGCTAGTGAATTTGAAACTAGTATGGTGCAAGGAGCCATATAATCTTCCACTATTTTGCTGCAAGCTCTTAAAAAATTAAGCAGGCTGGTATAATCCTGTTCACAAGAGCAGGAATAGCTGAATTGTTCCAGAAGTCACTTATTTGGTGGGATTTCTATTTTAGAATTATCAACAAACCATGTCTTAGCTCAGTGCAAGTGTATGGGAAAGTCTTGCTCCTTGCAAGTGTGTGGGCAAGTTCCACCTAAAAACAAACGGTTAAAAGACAACTCTATAGAAAGCATAGGTTTTTCTGCAATAATGCAACTATTAAGGCCAATGTCTTGATCAAACCTCCAGTAGCTCCTTGTCTACTTACACTGTCTTCAAAAAGAAAATTGCTTTTTTCTGGTTTTGCTCCTGGAATAAAATTGTGTTATGTTGCACGGCTGTGCTTCATTAAACAGCTGCTCTCTTTTACCCTGGAGATAGTTTTATGTCTATACCTTGTGAAACAGTCCCTGCTTAGTAGCAATCTTTATATAGCAATTTAACAAAGGTTAGTAACTGCTACCTCTAGTTTACTGTTAGAGAAACTAAGATGCAGATCGTTATTTGCCTGATTGCAGCACTTACTGGGTGGTTTTTTTTCTTTAAAATTCTTTTCTTCCCTGCTTCTTGCATATGGAAGATACTGAATTTGATAACTGGAAAAAAAAAT
Organism: Himantopus leucocephalus; assembly: GCA_003993805.1. Lineage (NCBI taxonomy): Eukaryota > Metazoa > Chordata > Aves > Charadriiformes > Recurvirostridae > Himantopus > Himantopus leucocephalus. Next base: position 3,169,619 of record RSEF01000014.1, read on the forward strand.
AATCTCTGGAAAGAACTGGAAGAGCTCATCTCTTATTTCAAGTTATATGTGCCAAATAGGCAGTTTTGAAGTTCATGGCAAGGTAGTGGCCATCACTGTTGAGAAAGATTTATTTAATGCATGCAATATTGTTGCCATTTTCCGCTACTTTGCAAATCTGTCATTCCTAAACTCTTTTGTAGTGTCTACCTGAAGTTTTATAGAAAATTATGTGGCGATTCCTTTTGCTGTAGCCATATTTTAAAGAAGAACCTATGCCTACTGCCCCATATTCAAGTACCTTGTTATAAAAAATATAGATGATGACATTTTTATAGCTAGAGAGGTAATGATTTAAATAAGAGCCAAAGTCAGGAGAGTTGTGAGATTAGTTGGAAAGTAAAAGCAATGACTCTGCTATGCCTGTACGTTCTCCTTTTGTTGCATATGAAATAGGTGGCAAACTTACTGGTCACTTTTCATTCTTGACGAAGAAAAGTGGCTTCATGTAATTACCCTGCCCAAATTCTTGCGTGCTTTTGGTAACAGCTATGTCCCGTAGACTGAAATTACAGGCTGATGAAGAAAAAAAATAAATATGTAATTTCAAATCCCTTATTTTTAAAATAGCTGAATGCGTTTTATGTGCAGACTTTAAGATCTTTAATATTTTAAGAGTTTATTCATGTTTTTCTTGACTTCTGGCTTCCTTGGCCCAGAAAAGGAGCACTGATGTGCTGAAGATAACTTTCTAAAACTGCACAATTTCCATTGTTTTAAGAACAATTCTACACCTAATGTGTGTATTTTTTGTACTTTTCCCAATAGAATTTATGACTGTAGCAAAAAAAAGTTATTTTTCTTCAGCAATGCAGGTGAAGGTCACCCAGAGTGCTCTCCTGCATTTTGAGTAACCACACAAATCATAGAATAACTCAGATTGGAAGGAACCTCAGGTTTTAAAGTAACTTTGGGTTTGGATAAGAAAAAGCTGTCTCAGAATCGATTCAAGGGGCTGCTGCTGTTTTCAGTTACTTCCTATTTCTTATCCTATTTAACAAGTCCTTACTTCTAGTCTATGGATTTTAACACATAGCTATTTAAATCAAAGCTCACATTTTAATTGCACAAAGGAATGCAAAGAAACAGGTGGGAAGGCAGGTGTTTTCCTGCTATAAATTTTTCTGGTGATTGGTGATTCATTTGTACTTCTCTCCATGTCAGTAATGGATGCTATATATAATTCCAGGTTGAGAGAGGGCCACCTGCCTCTCTGAGCTGGCGTGTCTCCTGTAACGTATCATACAAATACATCCACCCCTTGCAGCAAAATTTCAATTCACTTGCTCTAAGGTTTGTTATTTAGAACAAAAGCTGCTCAGAGTTTAGCGTATATGTATGTTCATAGATGAATCCATTATAAGTGCCACTTATAAAAGACAATGACCTAAATTCAGATCCGAATGTGACCCTAGCCCTGCGCTGTGTAGATCATCTCAGAATTTTAGTAGATTTAATAGGAAATGTGTAAGACAATATGATGTTATATGTGGTACAATTACTGCTTATAATTAATTGATATGCTACTTGAAAGTATGTTTTCTCCGTTAAAAAAAAAGTAATTGATGCTACGTTCTGAACGGGGGTGCTATCAAAGGCGATCTGCAAACAGTCACAGCTAAGGAGCCTCTTTTTTGCCAGGACAGACTGAAGGATTTGGGCTTCCAGGCCGGGGCCGGCCTTTCCCACTTAAACTGACCAGCTGTGGCTGTTAACAGGCTGCAGTGGGAAGCAGTTGCCCCTCAGCAGAACTGCCACAGACTGGGGGAAATGAAGGAAGATATGCTTGGAAACCAAAGAGCAATCTCTTAAAGATCACGTGAACACCATGATGCATTTCTTTCTTACAGCAATGAAATTTGCACCACAGGAGACCACAGGGCGCTGGGTGAGGTCTGGGAAAAGGTACCCTACAGCCCGCAGGCAGTTGCAGGCTGTGCATCTGCATACCTGTGACCGTGCAGTTTGATGGAGTGGTAAAGTTCCACATCCTTCCCAATAAATCTATTATTGATTAATTAATGGATTCACTAATTAATGGATTAATTCTGGGCACTACTGGGGAGCTAACTGGATCCTTCCTGTATCAACTGTTCTTGATATGCTGTGATGATCATATAAGGAACAAAATGTGAGATTACGAGCTTATCCCCCAGAGTTTACTCTAGTGATTCGTTTCACGTAGTGCTCTTCTGTGTTGAATGCGTTTGCTCATTTGGGTTGTTACTTATTGGCATGATGAATTTTCACTTGCCTGGTGTATGAATAAATGAGCTGCAGTCTGCAAATATGTTACTTTAACAGTGCAATTCACTTACTGCAGTTTTTTTTTATATGCTGCATTAATGTAATAATTTTGGTTTCATATTTTGGTTTCACTTTGCTGCTTCTCTACTTATGTTGGGTTCTAACAATCAGAGGGCTGCAATGTCTTATGTACTATGAATCGGACATCTTCTTAGGTTATTTCTATGTCTCTGCATTTGGCCTTAGGTCCAGGAATACATGCTGAAGCACGTATGTTGTGTGCCTTCCTCTGCTTGCTGTGGAGGAGGGGAGCAAAGAAGGAATGGAAATTTCTCTCTGCCCACAGTGGCACTGACCAATGTGATGTACTCCCATAGAACTGCTCTTTGGTATTGCTACCAGCTAGTGATAAACATAGTCTTTTTCCTCAAGTCTGAGCAAAGAGAAAACTGTTTGGTAGTTTGTTTGGTGGATTGTTTTTTTGTTTGTTTGGTGGTTTTTTGTTGTTGTGTTTTTTTTTCTATTTTATTTTATTTTAGAAGGCTGGAAAGTTGCTGTTGTTCCTAGGACAATGTATGAGGCAGCATTCAGAGGTCATATTTGGCCTTGTTGCATTCTGGAACGTAATCCTTAGCAACCTATTTGCTAAGGTGTTGACTTGCTCCTCTTCAGAAAATTATTAGATCTTAACAATATACTGCATGTTTTGATGATAAAAGGTATTCTACCGATATCGTTAGTCTTATCTTTTGAATTAATAGATTTTTGTCTTTTTTTTAGTCTCTCTTTAGTTTTTCTCTGGAGTAGAAGTGTTATGTTATTGTGATACACAGGCTTGAGAGACCTGGTTCTAGATTCAACTTGTCACAGGTAATTTGTTGCTGTTCTTATGTGATATAGTTATGGATCCAGATCTTACACTGTATGTTACAAAGACTGTATATGACAAAAAGTCCTTGTTTTTTTAACTTAGAAAGAACATACGAAAGGAAGGAGGGACTGAAGAGGAAACAGAAAAAATGAAATGTATTGTTGTTGGTTTTGCATGTTAGGAACTGCTTGGGTATTTCTCCAACCTCTTTCTTATCTGTACTTATGACACTTAATTGCCAGTTGTACACAGTGACTTGCTTTTCCTGCGGTAATTAGCCATGCTTGCATGGTTTAGTCTGTGTTGTCTGAGGTGGTTCTAATTCCTGTCCCATGACACCAGTGAATGTGGTCTCACATAATTCAATTAACTACTGGGTTGCTCGACCTTTTTAAAGACCCTTAGGATAGGAGGTTATTTGAAATTCCAGTTTGGTTTGAGTAAGGCTTAAACTCACTATAGATGAAGGCACTCAGACCTTTCCAGATCAGCTGCTTATTGATTTATTATTCTTAAAGGAAAACAGGGTTGCACATGCATCACATTGCTCTAGGATCACTTTGCTACTGGACAAGATTCAGATAAGTACAGATTCATAGATGAGTATGTTTTTCTTAAATATTCTATAGCATTACTGGCAATCATTAGGCAAAACAATTAAAATCATGCAATAAAGCAATTCTGGGTTATAACTCACAATTAGTTTCTTCTTTTGTTGCTTTGTTATATCTCTTTCACAGCCTTATTGTCTCTCACAGTTTTATTTTCTTAGTCCTCTGGAAGACTGGTTACTTATTTTCACTGCTTAATTCCCCGTGTCCTCCCCCTTCCCTAGTCATACCTAGGCTGCTGTGTACTGTACTGCTGTGCTCATGCATCTCTGTTTCTCCAGAGTTAGGTCACAGGCTTTATATATGGCACAGGTTTGCTTGGAAACCAGAGAGATGAGGTGAGACCAATCTTTTATTTTTTTTTTTTTGTCAGCTGAAGAACAGCGCCTTTGTGATGAGCAGCAAAAGGATTGTTAAACTGACTTATGACTCAGAAAACATGCCTTCTCATCGGAGAGATGATACTACTACTTTATTTCCAAAGGTGTTCTGAGGCCTAAATCACTGATATTTGCAAAGTGCTTTTTGATTCTCCTTTGAAAGAATTATACTGTTCTGCTTGGTGAGAGCAAAGTTTGAGAAGTTACTTAGAATTCTGACAGTTGCCCTCCTACCGAGGACTCAGCCAAGCCTAACGCAGAGCACTACTACTTAAATTGTTAAAACACTTTTCATTGTTACACTTAGTGAATCACAATTTTGCTTTATGCTTCTTTCTGCAGGAGCACTGGCATAATTTGAAGAAACAGCTACTTTAATGGGATGTAATGAGCAATTAATGAGCAAAATAATATCTGTGGTGTTCATGGTAACAGCATGTCATTGCTCCTTTGTTCCTGTTCTCATCATCTTCTTCAGCATCTGACCTATAATCCATTTTCTTTTCACGCTTATCTACAGGACTATTACTTTAGGCAAGGCCTCATCATCCCCTTCAGCACAGGGAAAATTGATAGCGTGAAGAGTTATATGAAAGAGAATAATATGCTTTTCTTGCTATAACTAGCTTCCCTTGCTCTCCACCTGTGTTGATAGCAGTAACATCCTTAACCAACTTCTTGTAGTCTCCTTCTCCTCAGAGTAGTGTTTTTATAAATGAAATGTTTCCTTTCAAGTTGCAACGTGTCCTGAATTCTGCAGCAGGATTTGCAAATGCATAGTCCTGAACCTGTTCTAAGTCCTGTTGACTTTTAGTCTATTCCATAGGGCCCCATGTTCCCATGCAGTTTTGAGAATCCCTTTCCTAGAGAGCTCTGCTGGTAACTGCTTGTCCCAGGTCTGCCAGGACATAACCACAAGGAGGAGGCAGTGGCGTGGTCCAGCTCCACTCCTTCCCTTTGCATGGCAGCTGCTTGCTCCATGCTGGGCTGGGCACAAAAAAAAAGACATTTGCCTGTTTTTAAGTAGAGTGAGAGTCGGAATAGTCTTTTCTATCTTCAGAAAACTCTAAAGAGGAAAAGCAGAAGCTGGGCAGAAATGTTTCAGCTGTAACTTTGTTTCAATAATTCAAGATTCTCTGAGCTATTTATTCTCATTCCCCAAATGGTATTTGCCTTGAGAACTCAGGGGAATCAGCTGACTTCACTTTAGCCTCAAGGTGCATTAAGGATGGTATTCAAGAGCAGTAACTGCACTGGAAATCAGGAAGTAATAAAGCACAACTTATTCTAGAATATTTTTTTTTAAATTTACATTTCTACAACATCAGGAGTTTATTTTTAATGGGGAGGAAACTATATTCAGCCATGAACTTTAATACTTCTGAGAATTCCAGTTTACTTTAGTAAAAGATGTAAAAGTTAGTTCATTATGATTACATACTCTCTATTTCTGTACCCCAGGACAATAATGTGGTATCTTTTACGTAGGCTTCCTGGGGAGGAAACAGTACAGTGAAATGTAAATACAGCTCTTCCATAGTGCTGATTGATGCTACAGTGCTCAGATGTTAATACTGAGTAGTCCCCCAGGACAGTGTTATACTACTAAAATTGTAATTTACCTATAACACCTAGGGAAAAAAAAAAAATCTTTAAAAATCCTTATACTCAGGCAGATGAACTCTTCTTTGTCAATAAGATGAAGTATAGATGTGATGAAAAGCACGGCCAAAGTTCTTGCAGCATAATATGGATGTCCCTTTTCAAGTGCATATTCCTGGGATTGCTTAAGTGTGAAGCTAAGCAGGTGCATAAAGTTTTGGACAGATGAATGGAGAAGTGAAGGCTGAGTCAAAGCTGAGGCCAGCTGCATTGTGGCAGCTGCAGATCAGGCTGTAGTTTTTGAAAGCTTGAGAAACTTGCAGACTGTGCATTGAAAGGCAGGGACACACAAGTGGGAGGAAAACTGTTTGTCCTTCACCCAGAGGAAAGTTTGCTGCCATTTGGGTAGGTTTATGTTTTTATTGTTCTCATTGTAACTGTGTGGCTTTGCTTATTGTAGTTCAATTGAGTGTGTGTCAGGAGAGCTGGAAACTTCTGAGCCTGAGAAACAAATGTTCTTTGGGAAAGTACTTGGCCATGTTTGCTTTTCTGGCATGGTGGAAGAACACTGAAAAGCTAGGTAAGGGTGGAGCAGTAAGCTGTGCAGATTTACTCAAACTAATTTTAAACTGGAAGATCTGGTTTTTATTAAGTGTTGCTGTGGCAGAACATCTAGGTGATTAGAACTAATGATAAATCTGAATCTTAGTGTCCTGGTACCTGCATATTCTATGGCTTTGAAGCATTTGCTCATGTGTCTCTTTAGCACACCAAAGTTTGGTTTCAAGCTTTTTGTGCTTAATGTGTGCCTTTGTTAATCCTCCCCTGATAATTATAGAAAATAATGCTATTTTGTTTTTGCTATTATGGAAGGTGAAGCAGTGAAAGAAGCCTGTGTGGAGACAGGGTTTATGTTACCCAGTCCACAATAGACAGGCTTCTTTCCCTATGTTAAGAGATTACAGGATAAGATATGTGGCAGTTCAAACCAATCTACCTCCTCTAATTTGCCTGGTCCCATTCTTCGTCTTGGAGTACCCTGAAAAACTGTGGTGGTATTTCTTGCAGGAGCAGGGCTATCTTATCTTGAGCCAATCTGTTTTTAGTAAAATCCTCTTTCTGTCCTGATAAAATTTTCCCAGTGTGTTGCTCTATGGAGCTGAATTGCTGATTTGATAAACTGTGATGAAAAAGTTATTTGTCTCTCTGAAATAAAGGTTAACTGTCTGCCAGATTTCACTGTTCAAAACAACTGTTCTTTGCCTAGAGAAAAACGAGTTAGAGGAAAATTGAAACCTGGTAAAAACATCTTTTCCTCACGTTAATCATAAGGCTTAACTGGTTTTGCTAAATGTGAGTTGCTTCTTTCTCAGGTGAGGTGAAATCTGAGTGCGTAGATTCAAATCAGGAGTGATCTCCTTTTAGTAACTATGCCAAAAAAAAAGTGCAGAGTTGATTTTTCCTCTTGAAGTGTATGCATGTTGAGAGCGCGTCCATATTGTCTTGCATGCTGCATTGCATGTAGAAGTCGAAAGGCACACTGTGAAATCCCCCTTGGCTCTGAATGGGCTGGTGTGCCTACCTGACACCGTGCAGGTCATGCTGACACCCCAGCTCAGTTTCTTGAAGCAGTGAAGAAATAGCAGCATGTCCCTGTGCTCTCATTAATTGCCCTGAAGCTGAGTGGCTTGCCCAGGTCCCACAGGCAAGCCCAACAGTCCTCAAGATGCAGTCTACTGACTTACCTTCAGGTGTTGTAGGATGTCCTACATGTATTTCTTGAAACTAATAGCACTTAGGAGTCATTCAGAACTTGATGCATTGCCTATTTTCATGCAGAGAGAATATTCTTACAATTTAGTTAGGGGAATAGTTTTTAGCGATTGTTTATTTTTCTGATAAACACAGGAAAATAACTATTTATAATAAAGACTCCCTTGCAAAGGGAATAAGAGGTGTGCTGACAGGAAAGAAGTTATAATGTTTTGGAAGTTTGCATATAGAATAGTAAATTGGATTCCTACTGCAATACATTTATATTTTTTTTAACTTTAGTCATAGGTTGCATAATCTATAGTAGTTGTCATATAGTTGTCATTTGTGGTAATAGCCTGCATGTCTTAGGCATTAGTGTGTCTTTCATTTAGAGACAGATAATTTCTAAAATAATTTGAACACTTTTGTGTTTAAGTGGGAATAAGTGCTGACATTTTAAAAACCCGTTTTAGCACAGATCATATGCACACAAGGTAAAGGTCATACTGGTCAACATAGACAACTTTTGATTCATTAAAAACTTGAAGGTGCAATAACAGCCGGTAGTATTTGTCAAGTGATCGATTAGTTTCTCAGTGATAAACATGAAAGGAAATCCTTATGCCACAAGCAGTTTTGTCAAGTAGCTTAGAGAGGCTCCGTTTGATAGATAGAGCCTTCAGGGAAGAACCTAAAAGGAATCAATTCTTGTCCTGACTATAACTTAGCATGAGTTCATCATTAAGCAACTCTACTCATCATTAATTCTCAGCAGTCCGTCTGCCTTTGTTTTATGTTCATATACTACCTACTTTTCACTCTAATCACTTACAAAAATTTGAACTGAGTATTGAGCTATTGGGACAAATATTTTGGATGTTAATAGCTTCAGGTTTTTGTTCCAGAAGCATACAAGGACTTGTATTTGTCAGCTAGAAGCAAACAGATTTTAGACTGGGAAGGAAAAAGAGTTGTTTACAATCAGACAGACTTCTCTTGTGTCACTAGCAAGTCACCATTCGCGCCTTCTGTCATACCTGCTCTCAGGTTAATACCAAGTCTTTCACAGCTGATTGAAGTGGGGCAAGGCTGTGTTTTCTCTGGTCAAACCCATAAGAAGGACAGCAACACTTGCACCATTTTCCTGCGGTCCATGTTTTTGTAAACAACCTTAGAAATTACTTTTCTGACCCTTTGGGTTCAGGTTATTGTCCAGAAACACTTTGGGATTTAGCATAAGGGACAATACCTGGTCATCGAGACTGGCAAAATCAAAGGCAAATAAAGAACAAAACCAGGTTGCTGTTAAAGATTATGCAAATGTCTAATTGTCTTAATTATGTACAATATAAGGTCCATAAATATCCGTCTCTTCCGGGAACTTAAGTGGCTTGTGATTTGGGCATTTTTATTTTTTTGAGAGACATAGACTGAATTGTACAACAGTACTTCAGTTTTTCTTTTCCAGTTCTTTTGGCTTAGGACTCTCGGCTGCCTTGGCCTTTCTGGTTTGCCAAACAGATACTGAGGAAAATTTTGCACTTGCCAATAATAACTATGAGATCAGGGTCCCCAGGTAATATAAATCCCCTCTTTATTTTGAGCTTAGCTTTGAAACTTTACCTAATCTTCGCATTTCACATTATCATCTATGTATTAGCAACCATTGATCTTTTTAAAAATAAAATCTTCCTATTCATAACATGCCAAACTTCTCTGGAAAACTTTAAATACTTTTTTTATATTCATCAGTGACTCTAATGCAGCTATCATGCATGATGAATTTGATTTACTTGAAATTGCTGACAGGAACAGGGGGGAGGGGGAAGAAAAGAGAAAAATGTTTTTCAGTTTTCATACGGAATGTTCTATGTCAATTCAGAAAGTGAGGGGACAAATGTGAGCCACATCTTACAGCAGTGGCAGAACACGTGCCTCTGCAGCATGCCTTCGCTGTGGGAGGTGGGCGCTCGCTCTGGAGTCCCAGACCTTGTGAATGTAGCGTGACTGCTCAGAGTTCCCTCCATAGTAACAAATCAAGGCCGACCGTGCACAGCACAGTTCCTTAGGAAGAGAAGTGTAATACCCACAGTATGAGCTGATGCCAGACTTAGCTGGTGCAGGTAACATAGGATCTTTTAATAAATTTTTTTGTATCTTCTTTGTGTCTTCTTGTCAGTTGGGAGGGAGAGCTCTGAATAAATTTGTGATAGCTTCTTGTCAGTTTGAGAAGTAGAACTCTGAAAACTTTGTGTGACAGGTGAACTTTTGCAAACTTGTTTAAATGGCCACAGCTATAGAAGTTTTTATAGAGAACATTTGTCTTGTGCTTCATTCTTTGTACATAATGCTAGAAACGCCTGGAGAGTCAGAGGTTGGAGGGGATGTATCTGAGGAGGGGAATATGGAAAGAAAACTTGCAAGCTGCTGTTTCATGGTAAGCCATTTGACTGAGGTCTGTGAGAGATGATCAATATTTACCCACTGTTAGCAATAAGCAGCATATACAGTAGAACATCAGTTAAGATCACCAGATGCTCCTGTTACGCTTCGGTGTAAATCAAAAGTAGCTCAGCTGAAGACAGTTTCAGTCGTACAATGTAAAGGAGATATTATCTTACCTTGAACACATTAAGTCTGTGAAGTCTATAAAACATCCGTTCCATACTGACAGTTCACCAGAAAAGCTACTCTTGTCCCTTTTATTTGCCAACGATTCTTCTTTCACTCCCTGAATTTGTATGGATTATCAATGTACTCACACACAGAGTTCATCAGTCTCCTCTTCCATTCATTTGTATTAAATGAAGAAGGAGATCTACGGCAATTAGCTCCTTCTTTCTAGCCTCTGTGTTGTGATTTTGACAGGAATGGAAAGAATCAATGGGGGTTGGGTTTTTTTTGTTGTGGTTTTTTTTTTTTTTTTCTTGGAAAAAACCCCAAAATCTCCTACTGATTTTTTTAATGAGGAATCCACTTAAGAGGAGTTCATTGTAAGTTGTGTATCTTGGTGTGCATTTTCTGTATTGATAATAAAAAGACACCATATATGGAAGTTTTAAATTTATGTTCAGAAATTATTTCAGGAAGCAGTTAAACAGGAGTTAACGGGGGAGAAAAGTGGCGATGTGTCACCTTGTTATTACCTGGCCTCTTGAGTCTGAATGTAATGGGGACTAATTTTGTTTCTGGCTATAACCTCACTGGCAATCTCCAGAAACCTGATATGATGTTCTTAGACTTACAGGTGCAAAAGATGTCCATGGAAACTGAGTTAAATGCCAGCCCTGCTTCTGGATTCTTATGTTTTTCTAGGAGTTTCCTCTCTTTTGCTTTTTCTGGTTGTCACAGATTTCCGCAGCAGTGTTTGCAACTTGAGTGGTAGTTTTTGTGCTAACAGTCACCACCCCCAAGTAGAGTCTTTAGAAACATTTTCCCATCTGTGTGACAACACTGTTAAAATCACAGATCCTAAAACATACACTAGGGCCAAAAAGAGTCCGGTAAGCTTTCTGAGAGTAAAGATGATTTTTCAGTTACAATTACATGTTGTGTAAATTTAACACAAACTTTGGAGAGATTTTGATGCTTGTAGTCACGCAGTCCAGCACATTTGAGAAAAGTATATTGAAAGCAAGTCCACAGCTGGCCTTTGTAGATCTCACTTTTGTGGAAATAAAGAAAGGAAAACACCTTCTGGGCTCAACAGAGGAGTGACCTACATTGCCACTATTAGCTAAGTGCTCACTGAAGAAAAATCTGTGGAAGATAAGATGGTTGCTCAGCACCTGAAAGACCTTAGCAAAGAATATAGACGTTTTACGAAGGCCCCAAATGCACAGAGGTGCTGATGAGACTACCAAGGCTCGTATTACACGCTAGAAATCCAGGCTGAGTTGAACAAAAATGTCCTGTGTTGGGAGCTGAAATAAAAAGAAAAACAAAACGGATGTAGGTTTGCTCACCTAGACTGGAAGCCATAATGCAGTCTTTGTAGATTAATACTTACCAAGAGCTTCCCAAATTCCCTGTACATTTATGGGAGTAATTTGTTGAGCATTGACAATGGGAATAGCAGCTTTAGAAGAGCCGTGGCAACTGCTGTTTCATGATTAACACTGCAGTGTTTACTAGTTCATCTGCTTTGTCTGTGTTAAAGTAGCATAAGGAAGCTGGCCTGGAGTCTAACCTGTGGGTTACTTGCACATTTTTATGTCAGAGATTCCATCACTGTAAAGGCCATGGACTTTTTTGCCTGCTTGTCATCCTATTTTTAACAGCTAAATAAGAGAGAAAACATGATGGAAGTGGGTTTTCTGTAGAGGGTAAGGATAGGGTCAGGGAGTGCTTGGTAGTGAGGGTGCTGAATCTGTTTATCCTTGCTGCCTCAAATACCCTCTAGTATTTTGCAGATGATCTGCTCGTGTTCCCCTTACTGACTGCTTGGGAGTTCTCAGACCTTTCCAACCCATTCCTGAGCCTCAGGCACACCATCTTCAGTTCCCAAGAGCACATCCCAAACAGCAGAGTTAACCTGTTCAGTGCTCCCTACCAGATTCGCTTTTCCAGGACCCCAGATGCCATTCTCTTCTAGTTCCCCTCAGCACTGAAACTCCAGTGAAACCTTTAATTTATTGCCTCAAGTTCCTTAATTTCTTCCACCCCAGGACTTCCACTTCTACAAACTCACCCTTTGTATTTCCAGTCTTCAATCCTAATTCACGTTTTTCAGTTCTGCATTTTGATTTTACATTCTTGCTGGTTACTGGCACCACTACCATCCTGCACTCTGTATTGTATGGTGTAAGCTTTGGGGCTCTTTGTTAGTAGTGGTTTTTTTTGGTTTTTTTTTTTTTTCTTTCCTTTGCTTGTTCAAAGAGCAAAATCTTTGATATTGGGAGTAGTTATTGGAAACCCACCTGGACAGGATGCTGGGACCAGAAATGTAAGGTATGCATGAGAGGGAAAGTGAAGTGGAATAATGACATATACCTATATATCTTGGTGAAAGTTTCTCTTTAAATAAACAAGTGGAGAGAAGACATTTTAGGTGCTGTTTGTGCAGAAATTTCTGTTCACTCCTGGTCTATCCAGGGGAGCTGCAGGGGGAGTTGGTTATATTGTCCGTCAAGTATTTCAGCATGTGCGAACAGCAGCAGCTTTCAGCACTTGCGTTTACTGCAGGGCTCGTGGCTTAGTGCATGTGGATGGGGAATTCAAAGTCTGTAATAAACTCATGAGTGGCAGTGATAGCTACCTACTTATTTCTTTCATCCCCTCTAATATATTTGAAGATAGAAGTTCTGCTTTTGTAATTTACTGTGCTCTGGGGCTGCACACTTACTTTTGTACTTTTAGCAACAAAGTCATGAAAATACTCTTTATAATGAAATAAAGTTATCCAAAAAAGCATAGAAAATGCAACAAACATGCTTTAGCACAAAAAAAAAAAAAGTACAAAACCAACTATGTTACAGTGTAAACAGAAGTGTAACTCTTAGTTTAGTGTGACACCACAGTAGCTGCTGTGATCAAGATTTGGAAGTACATTTTGGAAGAAATGTTTTGTTTCTCAGCAGAAGCTGCAGAATCCAATACAGAAAGTTGTAATTGGTCTTCTAGCACAAAATGCCAATTTCCTTCACTCTCCCCTCAACATAATACAAGATGATGTGTTTTTCTAAGCCTGCCAAGCTGAAATCTCAAGGAATAGATTTACATGGGGCATTAACTGCAATATGTAGCTAGGAAGCTGTGCAATAAAAAAAAGATATGTGGAAATTCCTGCAAATTACCGACCTAATCCACTTCCTGCGTGGCTCCAGGGAGCTCTGTTGTAAAGGATAGCCACATCTTAGCAAAGGATAGATGAGCCTGTATGTATCTCTTGTAATTAATGACGAGAAAAACCCTGAAGGTTCAACTGAAGGAAGGTAAAATTGCAGAGAACAGAGTGGGAAATGCAGGATTTTATATGTAGAATGGGAAGACTAATTAGCTTTTATTATCCATAGGAAATAGGACTGTTTAATCTTGCAGGGAAGTCTTGAAGTGGTAGTTGGCCATTGATAGAGGAATTGGTTTGTTGCTACTGAGTCACAAAGGGTTTTTTTGCTGATACTGAACTTTTTGTCATATTTGAGAGCTAAGCTTAAGGAATTAGCCGTGACGTGAAGTGAATCCAGGCTAGAGTGAGCGCCACCAGCTGCGGGGTACAAGGCAAACCACCTGAGCTGTGTGAATCTTGAAGATATCTTAATAAGTTTCCCACCTCTCCTTGAGTTGTTTCCAGTCCTTCAGAACAACTGGGTATTCCTTGCTAGCTCGGGATACTTCTTAATGGAAAAGCTCTGGTTTGTCTGTGCTGCCTGTTGGAAACAGCCACCAAGCTATATCAGACAAGAAAGGAGGCGTCCAACCTTTTTTCGCATTGGTAGTTCCATCTGTAAAAGGATGGAAGCAATTATAAGCCGTGCATTAATGAATGTGCTGGAATAAGGCATTAATACTAGATTGTGTATGTGTATATTAAGATTAATGTAACTTTAATGTGTTAGCTTTTGTGACAGGATATTTGTGAACACATATGTACATTTAGGCACCATATTTTATTTAGTTTCAGTAATCGTTGTTGTAGTGATGCAGTGACTACTAGTCTTTCCTGTGAAGACATAGGTATGACAGGAAATAACAATGACTTCTTTCAGTAAACTTTGACTATATCCTATGCAGGTGTTATTGGAAAGTCCGCTTGTATGGCTGTAAATATTTGCATCTTCAAGAAGAGCTTGTGTTTTTCTGACTTATACTGATGGACAGACTGGCAGCTTTGTTCCATACTTTAAACTTATAATGAATTCTTCAGATTCTAGAACTAACAAGTGGTCAGTAGGTTATTTATCTATCTATCAATCTGCAAATAATATTTTCCCAGAATGGTGTGCCTCAATTGTATGTTATTAATGGCACACATTGAATATCGCCACGGCTGGACAGTTTGCATAAGCAGTTGCCAGATAGACCAGTGATATTTTCTGCTTTGTTTTGAAGCAATGTCATTAGTCTTGGGGTGAGAGGCCATTCCACAGTGTATTTAGTTCGGCTGAGATCCTCAAAAATAGATTTAAGTGTGGTTTTGTGTAGGCAATTTTCAAATTAAATTTTGGCTTGACACATTATTGTTTCTTTAAAGCTTTAAAACTTAAACTTATTCTTATGTTAAAGAAAAATAAATTCAGGAAAATATGACTTAAACATGTGTGTGCTACATAAAGATGTCAAAAGTGCTATAATTATATTTCATCAAGTGTAACTTAACATTTTAATAGGTAGTGTCTAGGGCTGATCTGACAAGGCATTTTTAAAGTTTTGAAATGAATGCTCAAAATAAGAAAACATGCCACTTAAATTAATGAATCATTTCTATAAGGTAGGGGCTTGCTAGCAATGCTAGAGAAGTATTTCGCTTAGAAGGGGCTGTATTATATTCTGAAGTGCTCTGAAGTAGGTGGTGTTTGTTCTTTCACTTTTGATTTCAAAGAGTGGAAAAAACACCCATTCTTCCCTTTTGCCTACTGTTGGGGCAGAAAAAGGCCAACCCTTTGCTAAAAGTCTCTAGCATGACTTTAGGCTGAATCAGCGCAAACTCTTCAAAATATAGTTAATTGCATTACATTAAAATTATCCAACCAGTCCTTCAAGTGTATGATCAACAGCAGTAAGTTGACAAGTTTATCAATCACTATACAAGACAAATCCTGATTAAATAAGAAAGGGACTTAATCTTTATGTTACAACATAAATCATGCGTACTGCTCACTAAGAGATGGGATCAATTTAATTTTCTACAGCTGTGCTACTGACAGCTATTGTTTATAAAGCAACACAGAATTACTTGCATTAAATCAAGAACTTGGCTGGAAGTATATGTTGCGTATCAGCTTGCCTAAGCCAGAAGACCAAGAAAAGACACTTGTATCTGACTTCATATGATGTAGCATCTCCTTTTGCTGGGCGCTGTGACTGGTGCGTCTACGTTTGAGGAGAGGCAGCGCAGCAGGGGTGATTGTTGAGGGGGAGCCCCGTCTGCTGGTGGAGCAGTGGAGTTAGGGAGATGTTCTGTCCTGCATGGGTAGGGTTTGTCCATTGACTATGAGTATTGTTAGAGAGTACCATAACTTATACGATATGTATGGCATGTATGTATTTATATGGTTATATGGTATACGATGCATCTATATACTATGTATGTAGTTGATCTAAACTACGGCTTTATTAAATCCTAATACAAAAATTCAGTCTAGAGAGGCACCCGTAATAACTAGAGCTTCTTACCTTTTGCTTCCTTCTCTCCCTCTTCCAGGCCCTCCTTTTTCTTAGTTCTGTTAATTGCCCCCTTTGTTTCTAATTTGGTTACTGAATTCTCATTGTGTATCTAATACTGGTGTCCAACATTGCAACTTAATGACTTCATTTGTATGAGATTAAACTTAAAGAAGCTTTGAAGTCCCTGAAATGCAAATGGTAAATCCTTGTGTTTTTAACAGCACGTTTGCAAAAGACATTCAGAAGATGCTTAGCATCTGACTGTATCTACAAAACCAGGATGAAAGCATAAAGTTGAGAGCGAAATTTTCTGCTCCTCTACATGCGTGATGCTTCCACCAAAAAATATAGTCTTCAAATGAAGAGAAGTTGCACGTGTTTAACAGAGGGAGGTATTCTCAGTGCTGGCATCTGGCTTGTTTCTAAAGAAGGGGAGGCCCAAACTAGTAAAATTTGTGCTGTACATCCTCAGCAGGGTGTGTGAGGCACATAAGTTTTTTAATGCAAAACCTCATTTTTTTTAAATATATTCCTCTTGGTTGTAGCTGTAATTTACTGAATATTTCTGAATACATTAATGTATTCTTTATTAAAGAATAGAAAAAACTTTTCTGCTGTTTGTGCATTACTTTGGGTGGTTTAATTGTCTAGACTAAAGGTATGATGTAGTTCTTAGTTCAGATGTCTACTGCAGCTAAAGGCATGCATTTCTTGAAGGGATTAAGTGGCTGTGAAGGCTAGGGAATGAATGGACTTTGGAAACCTCCCAAAAATTTCTTGTGTAATGATATTTGTCATGGTGAAAGCTACAGTGGCTGGGGTTCCAGGCAGAAAAATTAATCTCTCTTCCAACACAGCAAAACAATTCCTGAGTAGTTCTATTGATGTTCCTCTTTAAGAGCAAATTGCTTGTAAATATTTGTTTATCTTCCAATTCTAAAATATTTGACTGCAAATTCATCATCATCTTGCTGTCTTGGTGAAGACAGAAGGAAGTTCTTCCTGCAAGGAACGAGAGTGAAGTGTTCTGCACCAGTGAGTAGTAGTGAGCTGAAGAAATTCCTTTATTACCAGCATCTTTCAAGCACTGTTTTGCTGAGCAGAGAGCGCTGCCAGGCCCACGTGAAATCGTGAGACAGCCTCTTTAACGTGCTGCAGGCAACAGGCTTGGGTGCTGTTGGTTCAGAGCACCAGCACAGCAAGAGGGAAGCTGCTGCTGTTCTCACAGTTTGTCTTTCCTTTCTCTGTTTGGAATGTGTTCTAGTCTGAGCCATAGTCCCTCTGCCAAAAGCAGAGAACTTTCCTTTTTATGGTTTTGTCTGTGCAAAGATTTTGGTATAAGATCCAGAGCCACTGAGATTCCTGCTGTCTCTTGTGAAGGGAGTAGGAATCTGAAATGGTGAAATTGCTCAGAAGTTCAGAGTACTCATAAAGTATGGAGGCCTGGTACTGAATAATATTAATATTGGGGTGCTTGTCTCCCTGCTTTTTGGCTCTCATGAGGTGTCTGTCCAAACACTCAATAGGCTGGGAGGCAGCCCCTGGTAACTGGCACGTGCTGGTGAAGAGACTAACCGTGCTTCATGTCATGGTGGGGCAATATGACGTGGAGTGTACAGGGAATCAAATTCTTGACAAAACGTGCTTTGAAGTGAATTAAATTTGATGTAAGTAAGCTGATTTCAGTGATGAAAAAGAGAAAATTAAAAAGTATTCATGGATAAGTGAAAAATTGCAAGGAAGTGTCAATATCCTGGCAGTTGTTCGCTGATGCTGATCAAAAAAGTGAAGATAAGCCGCTTCCTAAGGAATTTATACAGTAGCCAGCTCATCTTTTGGTCTGGATTTGTTCTCTTCGCAGTGCACTTGGGACGTTAAGGGGATTATTCTACTGATCGTAAGAATTGCATGTGTTGCTGTATAAACACAGTCAGGGCTGGACCTTGCTACGAGATTTGGTATATATGTACAGTAGAAAGGTCCCTTTGCTGGCAAGCTTGTCATCAATTAAATGAGATTCAGCAATAAAAGAAACAGTGATAAAGTACCAAAATACTATTAATAACGTTCTATACTTGGAAGAAAGATATACGGAAGTTAAAAGTATATTTGGGGTTTTCACCTGGGAGACTACCTACAGTTAAATGAATCATTTATTGTTGTGCTGTGCTGTTGCATGAAACAAGATGAGTTAAAAATGTGTTCCTCAGTATCAGTGAAAAGAAAAATGAGAGCCTGGGGGAGAGCCTTCATGACACTCTGAATTTTATTGTCCCCATGGAATGCTCTTTGATTTCCTGGATCAGCTTTTGAACTTGATTGTTTTTGTGCTGTTATGACTCAGCAGCTAGGGCAGTGGGAGTGAGATCATTCTTCTGCTTTCCTGAATTTGGGTTAGAGACGGATACTGCAATGGAATGGGGCTCACTGGTAGGTGCTGGCTGAAGAGACCTTATAATCATCAGGGATGCACAGAAGTGCAACAGACAAATGGCTAAGCTGCCCTGCCTGTCAGTGGTGACGGCTTCTGGCTTTCCTGGGCTTTATGGACAAAGCATAAACTTGAAGAGCTCTCCTCTATCCCCCTGCTC
Organism: Himantopus leucocephalus; assembly: GCA_003993805.1. Lineage (NCBI taxonomy): Eukaryota > Metazoa > Chordata > Aves > Charadriiformes > Recurvirostridae > Himantopus > Himantopus leucocephalus. Next base: position 3,188,040 of record RSEF01000014.1, read on the forward strand.
CTCCCATGCCATTTCAGGCAAGCAAGCAGATCAAATATTAAAGAACCAATCCTTTCGTATTCATTGAATATTTCCAGATGCATTTGGGCCATTTTGAGCTGTAAAGTCACGCTGAATTGTATTTACAGGTAGTGCTTATTCTATTCTATGCACAACTTGAGCAACATCCACACAAACACTTAAAAAACATTACTAATGATTCTAACTCTCTCTTGCCCTAGACTTAATAGAATTGAACACAGAAATTAATTCATTGAAATTCACCTTGGCTGCTTTTTCAAGATTTCCAGCAAGAATAGCAATTGTTGTACAAGGGGTTGGGTTTTTTTGTTTAGGTTCCTTCATGATAGCTGTGGTCACTTCCTACATTGTCTTTGGAGCTTCGTGAGTACGTTGTCTTTACCTGTCGTATCTGAGCCTTCTCCCATTGCAGGGATTCATTGGTCGGTCACATCGGGCTGCGGTCTACTCCAACTAATGTGAGTAGTGCGGGACAGGAGCATAGCATATGCACTTTGTCTGTTCTTCAATTCCTGTGTGCCTTATAGTAGAGTGAGTTCATGGGTAGAACTTAGGAGACTATTTTCAAGAGACAGAGAACTTAATCTGGGACCATAAATTGTTAATAATTTGCAGAAGACTTTCCTGGAACCCTTTCAATACAGTGTAAATTTTTTTTTTTAGAGGAAATCTTTTATGTTGACTTTGGAACTTCTTCCAAGGTGTGTATGTGTGCAAATCATTTCTGTAGACAGTTGCAATCTTAAAAAGCTACACTTGTGCTTCTCGTCTTGTTTTGATGTTTTTCATTGCCGTTGACTGTTTGTATCTAAAACGTGAAGCCTTAGAATGAAAAGATGTCTTAAAAGAGCTGTCACTGTACTGAGAAATGCTACTGCTGAAGATAGTCTCAGGATTTTAAATGAATAATTCCATAGATTGTGATTTTTGTTTGAAGAAGGAATGTCATGAACAGTATCTTGGACAAAATGAGACAGACATGAAAACCTAAGGACCAGTAGAACTTAATTTATACTTTTGCTTAGAAAGGATTATCAAAAGACATCATTGCACGTTGATTATGTAAGCTTACACGTTTTATTCCTTTATATATTTGTCACTTCTAGATGTCACTATTCAGGAAAATACCCAATCTCAACCTTATGTTGAAAAAGAAAGGTATTAAAGCAGCCCGGCCGTGTTGTCTCTGATGTGGATCAAAGGCAGTTGTATCCATTTGGGGTAGATGCTAAAGTAAGGGAAAACTGGCACAATCTTCAGTCGGGTTCTTTACATACCTTAAGAAAGGAGACAAAGTAGCATGATTTTGGGAGTAACAGATAGCTCTGGGGCTGTCAGGAGGATGTCAGAATCTTCCTGATTTTGAAAAAGGCTTGATCTTTAAAAATAGACCCCTGTATCCACATTTAGATATCCCAAAAAAAAAATAAAAATCTGAGTGTAATTAAGTTTGTATGTCAAAACTAGTCAGATTTTTTTAGCACTTCTTTTTTAAGTCTCAACACAGCTATTTTTATTTCATCTGACGAATTAAATCTTTCATTGCTACTTCCTTTATATTACTGAATCTGTGCTAATCTCTGTTTGAAGTATATGCAAGAATATTTTATCTATTCATTGTATTTTCTTTTCCTGGCAACAAAAATTTGCCATTTCCACAGCTGAACATTAGAAACATCACAAGTATCCATGAACTCTGCATTTATTATTTTTCTTTAGAGTTATTGTTTCAGAAAGTTAAAGAACTTGAAATGTATTATATTCTCAAATACAAATGAAGAATGTAGATGGTCCTTGAAATGGAAGTTATGAAGAATTCTGAAAAGGCAAAAGAAATTTTTGTCACCAAGTTTAAAAAGATATTCCAAAATGTCCTTTTCAATATAATTATTAAAATATTTTAAGTAATTATATTCATATTAATCAGACTAATATGTTCCATATAATAGGGTATCTGTTAAAAAGCTGAAGTAATAACCATACTAAAACCTTAAAGTAATGACTGACAAAGCTGACATTTTTAATTTGCCTTTATTCAAATTGTGATGAATGTATATTTGATCAGAAATAATATTTTTGATAATATGATAGTTATTACTATTTCATCAATCAGAAAATTGATATTTTTTTAATAGATTCCAGTGTTATTGCACTTACTGGAGTTAAAAACTTCTGCTGGAGATTGTGTGTAACAGGTGTACTTTCTCCTACTGTCCTTCCTTCTGTGCTGCTACTGTCAACGGACTCAAATTTTGCCCAGATGTACTTATCTAAGCCTATGTTATATTTTTAATTTTAAAGCAAGCAGATAAATATACGTGTAATAAAACCATATTATGGAATATTTTCTCAGGTTCTATCAGCTAAAAGGCTTTTCCAGGATCAGTATCAAATCTTTTCCGAGTCAAAAAACAAGTTTCAGTTTCTTATCCATATGATTTTAGTTGATAGCTGAGAAAGATTTGAGGAGAAAAAGAAAAGACAATCTGCTTAAAAATACAGCATGAAGTGGCTTCATCAAGATCTTTTGAAACAGACTGAAGTCCAGAATTCACACTGGGACAATGAAGCATTTCAATTATGGCAGAGGGAGGTTGTGACCACTCTTCTGGCTCCAAATTGATGCTTCTGCTCAGTTTGTTGTGGAAATGAAAAAGTATTTTCGTTTTTAGCAGAAAATTGGGGAGAAAGAGAGTGAGAGACAGGCTGACTCTTAGACATTCGCTGCCAGAACTTGGCGAGATAGCTGGTGTGAGCTCCCTAATACCTTGTGCAGGAAGAATTACAAGTAATATTGTCAGAAACATTTTGGTAGGGCTTAACGTGCAGTTGAGTTAGCTTGCAATTGGAGTGGATAGGTGTTGTCTCTTAGTTCTTTTGGTTGGCTTAACTTGGTATATAGCTGAATTACATGTCTCTGCTTTTTGTCCTGAGATGCAGGGTGGCTTTCAAACATCACACTTGCACAGCACTGCACTTACCAGGCATGTAACTAGTGTGATTTGCTTCCTCCTTCTCTGTTGTAGTATCTCCCAATTACCTGGCTCAAAACTCTGCAAAGTTCTTGACAGTATTGACAAAAAGTGCATCAGCCAGTCTTCAACTGTTACTGATAATTAATGTCATAATTTAAGGTGAACACAGGAGGCAATACTGTTTTTTTGTTAGTAACAGTATTGGGTCATCAGTAATGATGATGGTGAAACTTGAAATCCACGGCAGAATAAAAGCAAAGCATTTCAAAAGTCAGAGCCTTTGTAGTGTGCTGATACCAGCTTTCCCAAATGTGTCCGTACCAGACAGCTCTACCAGACAGAGCAAAACACCCAAATATGCCATAGGCTTATTATAAAAAAATTGAGGCTTCGGTTCTTATGCTATGCTGGCACCCTACAAATTATTTTTGCTCCCTAAACAATCTTAGGACATTTCAAAGCAAATTAGAACTGTGTTATTCAGTTAGGCTCTGTTCTACCTTTTGACAGCCAGTTTGAATAGATAAATCTGGCTTATTTTCTCTGAACATAGTTTTGAATAATTGAATCTAAAATATTCCTTATTAGTAGTGAAAGACTATGCAGCTCTAGGGGAATAGTAAAGAATAAAAATACATGGTTGTGGACTCCTTAATGAATTGAAATGAAAAGAAATGTTTTAGTTGAGCTGGCTGCTCCGTTATTTTTTTTTTTCTCATTTATTGAGGAAAATATTGAGATTAGATCGGAAGATGAAATGTCCATTTCTTAGATTCATATCTGGAAATTAGTTGCTGCAAGTGCTTCAGGTTGAGTACCTAAAGTTGTAAGCTGTTTTTAGAAATCTTTTTCAGAAGAGTTTTCTGAATTGCTATTTATAAGCTGTACAAGTTTGTTATGAACTTTACAAAACTAATGCAAAAGTATAGGGCATGATATAACATACGACAATGAGGTCTGTAAATAAGTTAATTTTATCCGCTCGCTTGTTCTTTTATAGCTTCTTTTAATCCCACTGCCAGGTACAACTTGGGCTCAACATGGCAATTAATAATTTCTGTAAATGCTGCTGCCTATCACAAAAAAGGAATTTTTCCTCAATAAAACCTCAGCATGGAGTTTAGCTCTTGATCCGAAGTGAGAATGCATTTCTGGTGAAACTCGTCTTTTTGTAGGGTACTATAAACTTTTAAGAAGGTTATATAAGTGACAAAATTTGCACAAATCCGAAGTTAATGCAAACATTTCTGGAGGTGTGTTTAACAGTGTAGATGTTACACGCTGACCTTTACACTGTAATAAGTATCTCCCAAAGGGAATATTTCTGTCTTTTTCTGAGTAAAAAATTTTTAGAAACAAAGCAAATTGATGATGGTGAGAAGAAAAATGGTTTTTCCTGAACTTATTTAATTTTAATCCAAATGCTAGCTGGTTCATTCTTTTGCTTTGTCTGTGCTTTGGCCTGCATCTGACCAAACTTCTAGATTTGTGTCTAAGTTACTGAAAAAACTGTACTGAACAGATCGCTTCTGATGATTTAAGTATCACTTCCTTTATTTAGGACAATTTCTTACTTATTGGAGTTCATTCACTGGTGTATGAAGTTGTTTGTCAAACTCTGAATTCTTTGTGGTCCTGCACAAACATTCTGGTATATTTGGCCATCAGCATGGAAAAGAAGTTTAGGTCTAATGGCTGCCTCAGACAAATTGTAATCTGGATTAACATAAATTTTTTTTTCCTGAAACTGAAGATCTGTGTTCCTGATTCAGGAGTGAAATCAGAAGTACAAAAGATTAAAAGTGAAAACCTGGAGAAACTGGCTGCTCGTGGCTTGGAAGGGTGTATTCTTTGCTGGGTGATAAACTGGCTGGATAGCCAGGGCCAAAGATTTGTGGTGAATGGAGCTAAATCCAGTTGGTGGCCTGTCACAAGTGGTGTTCCCCAGGGC
>RSEF01000014.1:3193086-3304322 GCA_003993805.1 Himantopus leucocephalus
TTAGTGGTGATTTTGGCAGTGTTAGGTTAATGGTTGGACTCGAAGATCTTAAAGGTCCCTTCCAACCTAGACAATTCTATGTTTTTATGATTTAGGACTACGAAGACTATGAAATGACACATAGAATTTCCATAAATATATAAGGAAATTAATCATAATGTTTTATAATTAGTAAATAAAAAACTCAATAAGGACCTCAGCGAGGAAAAACAGATCTTATGAAGGCAAAAAAACCCCAGATAAAACCCCCCAGATTAAAACCTAGGATAAATTTATCCAAACAAGCAATCCAAACTTTTTGGTTGAACAGACTTTTCAAGTGGATCTTGGAATGGTTTGTTCAGGGTCCTGTTCTAACAAATGTGCTTGTTAACAATTTGGCAATGGAGAGGAGACTTCAAGGGTGGATTTGGGAGAGTCTTCTTGTAAAAACCTGAAGAAAATGATTGTCATTCAAATAAATTTTGAAGGAACTCGGGACATGATCCCCTATTAAAAAGGTAGAATTTCATGAAGACAGAGGCAGTGCAATGTATTAAGGAAGGAACACTCCTCAGCACAAGTACACTGTGGCATCCGTGGGCTTCCCAGCCCACTACAGGAGAGCCCCTGAAATGGAGTGGGTTGCAGACTGGCAGTATGCAAGTTTGTCAAGAGATCGGGGCTGCTTATTTCATAAAGCCACATCTCACTTCGGGATGTGTTAGCGAGAGTTTTGTATGTAAGAAACAGAAGGTAATTAATCTGTGCTATTTGGAGCTAATGAGGCAGAAATATTGCTCAGATTTGGACATCATGCTGATGATGCCTGACATGGTGATGTCAAACATGCTGACAAATTTCAAAGGAGAGCAAAGTGGAAATCGTGACCTGTGAAGAAAGATTAAGTGGAGTAGGTTGATTTAGTCAGAAGAGAGGAGAAGGCAGGACAATGCAGCTCTTCAGTTGCTTGTTGCTTCATGCCTAGGTGAGGCAGGAAGAAGTAGAACGCAGACTGCTGGTACTGCTGCTAACAAAATCAAATACTAAATCATGAGAGCGCTCTAGAGCAGCTGCTGGATTAGACAAGTGGTGCCAGAAGGCTGATGTCTGATGTGAAGGATGAATTTTTACCCAGTTTTATGTCACTCTGCAGCCATTACAATGTTAACCGAAGCTGTAAGGAACAAAGGTTACCTTGTGAGAAGCCAGCATGGAACTGCTGGGTCCATGCTGAAAAAATGAGCAGTGACAATTTATCTCTCGATGAGAGTAGTACAAGCCAACAAACATTTATGATGGGGCAGATAGTAGTATATTACTCTATTGCCGACATACTCTTATCCTGTGTGGATGTAAAGTACTCTGAGGCAGTTTATCATCAATGGATTAAAACTGTGTTTCCAAAAACTTAATGAGACTGTTTTGAAAAATTATATTGATTAAATATTACTTTTTTTTTAAACCAGCTGTGGGACTGTGTGTAGTATTTATAGAGTCCGGGTCATTACAAATTCAGGCAAATACATCACATTGTATATTTTTAGGAAAGAGTAAGAGCAGGAAAGCACTATAGCTGGCTAATTACAGAGGTTATAGACTTTCCTTTGTTCCTTGTTAAGAATAAGTTTGATAAATATCTGTCATAGATTACATCTGTATTCTTCAGTCCTTAATGGAAAGTTTGTATTACGTAGTCTTTTGCCATCTATTCCAGACCTCTCTTTCACTGATGCTATGAAAAATTACACAAAATACTACTTTAAAAAAAAAACAAAACAAAACCAAAACCACGAATCCCCCCCCCCCCCCAAAAAAAACCAAANCCCAAAAAAAACCTAAAGGTTTTTACGTCTTCTTCCAGCATCATCTTTCAGTTCACATGGCTTTTTGTCATCTTGTGTGATTTGTCCTCTAATCACATCTATTTGTCTCAAAAAAATAAATGCAGCAAATAGTTAAAAGAGAAAAGTACGAAGCAGTAGAGAGAGGTAAAAAGAAGATCGGAGACAGGAAGGAGAAATAATTGTCTAATTACAATATTGTGTGTGCAGAATCCAAAGGGAACGCTCTTGCTGTGATAGAGTGAAATGCTGCAGGAAGAAGTAGGTGTAATAAAGAGGAAAGCAGTGAATAAAACAGGATAACAGAGCAGGTAAGGGGAAATTCAGAAAGCTTGTGGGAGTTGAAAGAAGAATGAAAACAGCCAAGGGAGCTAAGAGGGAACAGCTGACAAATGGAGACAGAAGCTGAAAGGGGACTGGAGTGGAGCAGATGGTGGGTGGGGTGGGCAAAGCAAGAAAGTGAAATAGCTGAAAAACTAGTTCAGAGAAGGTAGTAGAAATGAAAAACAGCAATATCCGGGGGGGGGCTCAGTAAAAAGACTGGAGTTGGGGAGAATGGTTGAAAAGTGTTAAAGGAAGCTGAGAAGGAATCAAGTGATTGGAGACAACAAAAAAATTAACGTTTGAGAAGAGCAGACGTCATAACGTCAAAAGCAGAAGAGCTCTACAAAAGGCTTTTCAGACCCTTCAGCCAACTCCTATTTTAGAGCTGCTCTCACCACCAGCCTTATAACTGCCTTTTCCAGGCACTGGTTATTTATTCCGGTGTTAATATAACTAACGTAGCTTTATCTTAAAATCCTGGTTTGATCTCCTATTTGAGATGTCACTCTTCACGAATTTAATAAACATTATCGTCTGTTCTAAATACATAGGAGAAAGCTTGTTCGCCCTTCATTTCCTGGAACAAGAAACTCCGAAATGTTAGCTGTTCTGTGCAGTATTGCCTGTTTTACTGTATTCCCTTGGGACTTGCATCATAGAGATTTCACATTCAGCTGGTCTACATTTCTCTAAATGGGTTAATAACATTTTAATGCCATTTACAGTTTCAACTTGAGTAAATTTTTTTCATTGCTTTCCTGCTGCTTAAGTAATTGGGTTCAGTGAGCGAAGAACCTTCCCTCCACCATTAATTCTCAGTAAGAACAATAGTGAATGTATTAGTGAACAACAAAGTATGCTTTGATGTGTCAGTGGCTTTGGGAATCACATCACAGGAAGTGAATTACAGTTGATTGTGATTCACATAGCTTTATTTCATATGGTAACTGAAGAGGTAAACGCTGATTTTTTTTTAATTGCTCTTGGACATATAGTTGCTTGAATTTAGTCTGCACTCAGTCTGCTGTGGCTGCCGTTATTCAAGATTTTGGTGCTGTACTTTCATTCTGAGCTTGTCTGTTGTTGCCGTAGTACAGTTATTGCTGAAGAGAGGGGGAGAAACTCTCATATCACTGATGTTCTGCCCATTAAATAAGCAAAAGTAAATGGGTAATTTATTAGGGATTGACTGATTCATTTTTCCCTTGTTAAAAACCTACTGTGCTAATCTCATCATATCCTTGGCAGAGAGTATGAAAAAAGGAGTAGAAAAGGTGAAAAATTCCTCTAAATGTAGCTGGAAAAAAGATCGTGGAATAGGGAAATGAAAACTAGGATACGTGGAGATGTAAGTGGGCAAAATGGCACAAAATAGCACTGACTCAAAATTATGTACAGCCTTTCAGTTGGTATAAAGTGGTGGATGCTCAGGAATTCTGTGCTATATGATATGTTTGTAGGGTCTGCCTGCCCCAAACTAGGTACAGTATACTGGTGTGTACTGGTCAGGTCTGTGATGGTGTGGATGATATTTTACTGTTCCTATCTGTTGTGGATTCCCCAATCCTTTCCTTTTTAGATGAATACTTTTAGTTTTGTGTGGTGATATTGAATCACATGATGGGGAACCTTCATGAAGGAAAGGCAAGTTGTGAGGGGGGGAAGGTGCCAGCAACTGTTAGCAGTTGTTCAGACATGAATATTCCTTTATGTCTTCATCCTTAAGGAATGTAATTTTCTGCAATAATAAATTTGGCCTCATAAAATTCCCTTTTCTGTGGAAAGGAACACTGTCTTAGCAAGGTAAAGTCACCTATAGCATTTAATAATCTGAGTTGATTTTGTTTAATTTTTAATTATTTATTAATAATTCTTCACCATGTTTATTGTGCTAATATTTGGAATAAACCATGGTAGTACAAAGGCAATGCTTTTTTGAAAATGTACTACAGATAAGATCAGATAAAGCAGTGTTTGTCATCATTCTTATGAAATGATGAATTATGTAGAAGAGAAATTTTCATTGGAGGGTAGGAATCATTCTTCCAATTACTTTGGTGGGCGATTGAAATTCAACATTTACAAGGAAGGAAAATCATGTTGAAAAACTGAAGATAAAATCTCATAATTTACAGACATCTAAGGTTCATGATTTGCTACTGTATGATTTATTTGGATTGCTTTATAATGTAAATAATAACTGTTTTGGTGATTTAAGAATGTTCTTTGTATTTTCGGCTTACCATCTGAGGCACTTGTTCTTGTTCTTGGCAAAGGTTTTCAGTTTTATGAGGAAAAACAAGAAAATAAGTAAAAATTTAATCATGGAGTATTAGGCAAATGAGGAAAAAATAAGACAAAAGGAGAATTACAATCCTATCCATAGTTTTCCAAGGCCTTTAGTGTCAGTAGCAAACCTGAAGTCTGATGGTTAAACATTTCCATTGTGTTATTCTTAGAAAAGGGGAGTTTGAATAGTGTTCTGGGTTAAACAACTTGAAATAATCTGTTGAACAGCAACAGATTTGTTCACGAGATTTGTTGGTGTAGGACTCTGAGCCCATTTGAAACAGACAGTAGTAGTGCCTTAGCTAGGCAAAAATTAAGCCCCGCAGATAGCAGTTCTTCGGGCGCTGCAAATTCTAACTGTGTATCTCACGTCTAATAGTAGTGAAAACCTCTAAGTACAAGGTTGATGGAGGGGAGAAGGGCACTCCTCCAGCCTCTGCCCCAAATCACATCGGCTATCATGTGCTTCACTTAGTGGAAGATTAAACTAGTAAAGCCATGCATTCACTCTTTTGATGTAACTCCATGGCACAGAAATGCAAATATTCTTATACGTTCTTGCAGACTCCTTTTCTTTGTGTCCTGTGAGAGTCTTAAATTAAGCTTCTATTTCAGGTGGTGCTCAAACGCCCCACGAACCTCTGCAGGCTTTACATTTTGATTAGGGGAAGAATGGGATAGTCTCTCCCTTTTTTCCAGGTCTTCCTCATACCATTTTTGTTCATGTTTTCATGTACGGGGGCATAATTAATAATTTTGGTATTTAAAGTATTACTGTCTGTATCTTGTATGCTCATATGAATACAGCAGGTTGGGTTTCTCAGAGTTATTATTCAAGGTCCAAAAAATATAGGCAGCTGTCATGATACTCCGATTACTTAGTTCACATTTCAAGGTTATCTCAGTAACTGCAGGAGGCAAATACTTGTACCGAAATCTGCTGACAGACAGATGGGGTCCCAGGATCAACTGACATGGCTGTTACTGTCTGTGCCGTACACCAAAATGAAAACCTTGAAAACAGAAAGGAAACAGGAAAGGCTGTCAGACAACCACACATGGAGTGCTCTAACCCCAGCTTTCTTTTGAAGATCTGCCCAATGTAGTTTATAAAACTTTGTATAAACAAGCAAGTGTATTCTCATATGTATGTGATAGATTTGAAAAGACATATATTTTGGAATAAGTATTTTAGCCCTGGTTTATCAAGGGTCTTTCTCTGTACCTGCTTTTCTTCCTTTTCAACCCCTACCTAAGAGGCTAGACATCTCAGAAGAAATATATTTCTTTTCCTTATATATATTTTTTTAAGATTTATTTTATTTGATGAGGTGGGATGTAGACCATGTGAGTGCCTCCACTGAAAGCAATAACGGAAAGTTGCTTTATTTGACATGAGAGAATCTATACAAAATGAGGCACTGTTAATCAGCCAGTATTATTAGAAATAAGCCTGTAAGCAGTGATATACCTTCCGTCTGCTGTTGTAGGAGAACCTGAACTTCTGGGGCAGTAGAAGTTCATGACTTTTCATCTAATATTTGCATTCATTTAATTAACTCATTTTGCAGTCAGCCCTGTGACTCTGGATTTCAGTGGTCCAACAGTTAATAGCATGTATGCTTAGGCACTCTTTAATTTATTATTTGGCTATGCACTGGAAAGACCTAGGAGATGCATGCTCAGATTCTTTAATATTCAATTTAATGGCCTCTGATAAACAATTTCTATTAGAAATTAGATTAGGAAATGAGTTTTGGATGCTCCTGCTTTTAAAGTTCGAAGTAGGAATTGTTATGACAAATCCCTCAATCTCTGAAATAAGTCTTAATAAGACAAAATAAACCCTGAGGGAGACCTATTTGGATGCTTTCTCTAGGCATGGAAGCTGTATGAAAACATATCAGAGTGTTTTTCTTTTATCAGACACTTTAGCAGCAGAGTTAAAACAGCTCGATCTGCCATAGCTTCTGTTCTGCTAGCAGCCCCGCGTGCCAACTGGCCAATGTAACCATCTGTGGGGGTTTTGTGAGGTTTTTTTAAGCATTTATCATTTTGATCTGGGGTACAAATGATCCAAATCTTTGTAAATGTTTAATATGTATGTAAGACGCCATGTGCTTTATTCAAGAAAGATATTTTATAAAATTATTGTAAAATATTTCATGTAGGAAATACTTCATGTAAGATTTTGCCAAAGCAAGTAATTCCTGGTTGCAAATAGTAAAACACTTACATGGCTGTTTTCAATTATTTCTTTAGCTTTCAGGCTATTATCTATCTAAAAAGAATGGGAAATGAAGGCTTTTTATTGGCACCATCTTGAAAATCAGAAGCCAAAGATTCTGGCAAACACTTGAGAGGCTTGAGTATCGAGTCATGCATAATTGCTGAAGATCTGATGCACACCTGGGCATGTTTTGGACAATGTTTGCAGCTCCTCAGAGTGCTAAAATCATAAAGAGGGTGTGAAATAGAACTTGTCACTACTGGGGACTCATCTGGAACCATCCCTTCATTTTGAAACATTTTAAAAGGTATTTGTTCCAAATAAGTTTCTCTGAAGACTAATTATTCTAGAGAGAGTGTCCCACATCTTTGTACATCAGTAGGCGAAAATTCATAAACCTGGGATAAATTGAAGCAAAGATTGCAGGTACTTACCCAGATGGCGGCATATTTATCCTACATTACTGAGCCGAAGTGTGAGGTAGAGGTTACTTACAACTACAGAATCACGTTGCAAGGATGATGCTTTATGCAGAATGCAAATAAGTGAACTTTTTAGGGTTGGTGACCAAGTGAAAAAGTAATACATACCTGTTTGGATCAAACAGATTTAAATTTTCTGTTTCTCTCATTAAAATGTTTTTCATTCAACACCAACCATTGTTTTGACCCCTGGAAATCTGGTTCTTGGAAAGGAAACATAAAAATAGAGTTATAAGCTTCTCTTAAACAAAGCATTTTCCTTAAAGCTTTTGTGTAAGATATGTGCGAGGCGAGTTCTCAGGGTTTTCCCGAGGGATCTGAGCTGCCCTTCACACAGCCCAGGGAGGAGCACAGTGAAGCTGGCGGGTGAAGGCGGACAGGTAGGCAACCTGTGTGCTAAATTCTGCTTATTTGCAGATTGGCTGGAGTTCTGGGCACACCATTTAATAATTCTGTCTTGTTTCTTCTGTTAACAAACAAAAGATGACTAACTTCAAAATGAAGTAAATAAATGTATTATGTACTCTTTTGACTGGTAGGTTTTTTTTTTTTTTGACAATATAATATATTCCAGAGAAAATATTACTCTAGAAGGAAGTTTAGATTGCAAATTGAAGGTTCTAAAGTTAAGGGCTGCCATACCAAAACATCATTGCCCTGAAAGCCAGACAAGGCATAACCGGGTAGGGAATGTGGCTAACTGTATGAACGCTTTGCTGTGAATGGGAACGTGTTAGCTAGTGCCGGTGAGTGAGGTTCCATTCCTGTTTCCTTTTTAATAAACCCATGACTGGACATTTAGTGTGCATTACTTCAATCCAACAGCACGACTTCAATTAGAATGTATTTTGTCTTCCATTCAGGAAGGGAGGAATGATTTAGGAATATATCTATATTTATATATGTACACACATATGCATATGTATATATCATCACTGCTGGCACTTCAGGCAGATATGTGTTGCTGTGAAGTGCAGGTGTAAGTCTGTACTCACCTACGAATAGTGCAAAGTGTTGTTCTTGCCAGCTAGTTTGTGGATGAATGATTTGTTGTGAACATTTCAGGGTTTATCATGGTAATTTGTGTTTGCGTTACAGAAATAAAAATATTGTTAAACTATCTCAAGCAATTTAATTAAAATGAAGAAATAAAACCCTCTTAATCCAGATCACTTGTTCACCTCTGCAAGTTTGCATTGATTTGAATATACTGATAGCAGCAGAGTCCTGATTTCCATCGCTGAACGGAGGCTTGGCCTGTGAGTGCATGACAGATTTCTCAATTCTGATTTGACTTATGGATAACCTAAACATTCATTCAGGATTTTATTTCTATCAGGAAAATAAATTGTTCTAAATGTGCTATCATATAACTTTAGTTACTTAGTCAAAACAGGTAAATAAACTGGAAGAAAAAAGTTATACACTTCTAAAAACACTTGCATAGAATGAAAGACTAGAAGAATGGATATTTTTGAATCTAGGGAACTTTTTGTAAAATGACAGATGAAAAAGTATCACTTCTCTGCACCAAAACTATTTAACTTGGAGGGGAAAAGAAAGGTTCTAGTCATAAGACTACTTTTGATGGTATTCAATGCTGAACCAATCTTTTGGGTGGGAATTTGCTCAGGTCTGCTTTGTGATTCCTGCTACTTGGCTCTTTGTGTAGAGCTCTGCTTTCTATAATCACATTTGCTTATACGATCACTATTCCACAGTTAGCATAGGGCTTTTCTAAACAATCCTGTGGGCAAAGTGGGCTGTATGCAATTGTTTCAACTTTTGCACATATATATATGCTGTGCTGATCCTCATGCTGATGATTTGAAGGGCTAATATGCCTTCCATCCCCCAGTACTCTTACCCAAGCGAATGAAAAGCTTCCTGCTGTTGGTTTATGGGTGGAAGAAAATTTAGGTTTTATAGTTAGGTAAGTACCTTCCCCGTTGGCCGTTCTCAGCTCATGAGTTTTCTGTTGCATTCTGTGCCTTTGGGATCCTCTTGTCATATTTACAAGCTTTCTGCACAGTTGTGAGAGTGAAAATGCTGATGCAAAATAAAAGGCAGATACGTGGGCAAAAATACTGTATTTTTGAGGGGTAAAAACCAGACTGTTATTAAGTGATAGCATTCTTTCCTCTCCTGTTAAATGCTACATACGTTCTACAGGCTGCTGCCTGAACTATAGAGGTGCAGCACATAGAACTTCTGCAGGGGACAGAAGCTGAAAACTTAGAATATTTGGCATTTGTTTTACTGGACAGAAATATGTGCAGTGTGCTTTTAGTCAGTGACCTGTGGCTTTGGGCTGGTTTGGCCATTCCTGTAGCATGTGTGTAGCCACCAGAAGCAGCCAGCTGAGCATGGCTGGAGAGGAGCGGCTCCAGCTGGGTGGGATTTGTACGCTGGGGGCATTCCAGACCAGATCCTGTCCTCTTTGCACAGTACAACCAGGGTGCAAATGCACCCAAGTAAGTAATAATGAAATCCTTAAATCCTCCATTTAAGGTTAATACTGCTGGTCTGTGCATAAATTAAAGACTGAGGTACAAAAAACCAAAACTTAACATGATAATCCATGGTTGGAATCTAGAGTGAAAGTCATTTATTGCACTAATAGTTTTTAATTTGTCTAAGCATTATTGTTGAAACACTTTCCACTTGGCAAAAAAACCCTCAAAAACTGGCACAATGGTATAATTATTGATGCATACAAACTAATTATCTGTGCAGAGTTTTGGTCCAAGGACACTACTGAAGTGGTTGTTGCCAAAATGTTTGTTAAAAATCGGTATTGATGTAATTCTGCTCGAGTGTTTTCATTTTCAGTGCTGTATTGCCCTGCACACATACACGCTGCATCGTGTTTTGTGAGTGTAAATCTGACAAACCCGCAGCTACTGCTGCTCCTGTGCACTCTGATGAAGTGTTTAGCTGAGATTTTAAAAGCAATCTAATAAAATTAGCACTCAAGATTTGTGCTAAGGGGTGGCACAGCGCCTGATTGCTTTGACAGCTTTTTATGTGAGGAAAGTTTTTGGAGTTCTTTAATCCAAACCTTCCTAGGATTTATTCTGTAACTATTCTGTGCCTGGATCTGCAGTGCTGAGAGCAGCTCTACGATGGGAGAGAGAGAGACAAAACGCAGACCTATAGGGCAGTAATTTCTACTGAATTCATGTTTTTCTGATCTAAACTAAGGCAATCTAATATTCTAAGTGAAAATCAGATTTTGAGCTGTGTAATGTTAATTTGGAAAAAGAAGTTCTTATTTCAGAACAAAAGCATGTATGTGGTAAAGAGAGAGCGATGAGAGAGCAAGGTTGTTGAATTTCCAGGTGTTGCTCTTTAAAATGAGCAGCTTCTCAAAGTGTTAGGCCACAAATTCAAGCCAGAACATTTTACTTTCCAGTTCCGTTTGCTAAACTTAGATTTCCATCTTTGATTTCTGTCTCAAAACTAAAAGAAAAAAAAAAAAAAAGATTTACAGCACCACTTTGTGCCTCCTTCAGGTGAGGAGTCGGGCTGCCTCTGGGTGGCGTTGCTGTCCCCAGGCCGTGGTGCAGCTGTAGCAACTTTTCTTGCCTGTCCCTTTTCCTTTCAGTTTTAGCATAGTAAGGCCACAACCCTTAATGAAACTGGAGAGTGTTATGCTATCTCTCATAAAGGGAGAGAGATGTATGAGTTGAAACAAGGCTGAGGTGTGAAACCATATAGCTTTGTACTACTGTTTTATTTAACAATACTGCTCCGAGTCACAGACAAGTAAACTAAAAAGGCAGTGTAGTACCACGCAAGTGCTTCAAGTAGGGTGGTGGGCAGTATGGTTTGCACAAGCCTGGCAAGTCTTGACGAGGCGCCTCACCCCTCTTCTCCCGTTTTCACCATGCCTTTCTTAGTGTTACAGCTAGGGGGTACATTTCCATGGCTTCCAGCCCACTGTACAGGAGTTGCACATTTACTTGCTGGCTAGGTTGAATGGGCTTAAACAAGGGTTACCCAAATTTACAGTCAAGCGCTGTGTGACTTTGGAGAAGACGGAGCGTACCTTGGCAGGGCCGGACAGCGAGGCTCACTGGAGCTGCACCAGCTGCTGTAATGCAAACGATGCAGCAGTGATGACCTGGCTCAGGCAGCTGCTGCTTGTGCATCAGTGTTACACTGGAAGCACAAAAAGGTGCCTTTCCCTTTGCCCTCCTCCACTAATCCATCTACCACCAGTAAGCCATTTATTTAGCAGTAGCGTAGTAGCTCTTCCTTTTTAGGGTGATCTATTACTAATAAGTATATGAAAGCATGTTGTTTACTCTGAGAACTGGAGAGCAGTGTTTGACTTACTGTGCAATTATTATGTGGTGGTTAATGAAATTTACATATTAAAACATCAAAACCTGATTTTGCCAGTAGCAAATGGAATTAATCTTAATCATTTTTGGAATGCCCTTTCAACGCAGTGGCCTAGCTTTATGGCTGCAATAATGCCCTTAACAACAAGATCTGAGTTCTGGAAGTTGATAATATCTATAAAACATTATCACTTTCACCTTTGAACTTTAAATAAAGTAGGAAATACGCTATTAGAATATCTTATTTTATTCTGTGAATGTTTTCTGTGTGGTCCTGTGGATGGTGCTTGGAGCATCTATTACAGGGTGCTCTATGTTTTATTGTTCCCAAATGCTCTAGCACCAGTGAAACTCTTGTTTGTGGTATGCTGCAAATGTCATACTGCATTAAACTGATGCTACCTCGTGCTTCCCAAAATGCTCGCGTACAGCAAGGGATGAAATGGCTGTGATAAGTTTGTGAGAACAGAAAAGGGCTGGCTGGCTGACATGGCTGGCTCAACTGTTGCTGTCTTTTTCTGAAGCTAATATCAATGGTTTAGAAAGAATTCAGGAGTGTTCAGTTGCCAGGGATATTCCACAATTTCCACCTGTCTGTGCTTATCAGTGGGCACAGATCCTGGGCTCAGTGGCTACTTCCTTGTGGCTTTGTCTATTTTGGTCAGGAGCAACCCGTTTTGCCAAATCTGAATGCCACTTAATTACCCCCCCAAGGCCCATCAAGTGTTGTGAGCCCATAGTACTCATTCTAACACTGATAATTAACTGCCTGAAACTTGACATACCCTTGAATTTTAAAACTGATTTTATAACATTTGTAAACAACAGTTAGCAGGAAAAAAGGTAAAATTGTGTGTGTCATTCTGTTTTCTACCATACATGATTTGCAGTTCAAAGTGAATGTATTTAAATGAACTCCCCTGCAGCTACTGTTTACAGTAGCCTTCAAAGAATGATGAAAGCTTTTAAATAATGTAGAATATTACATGACTTATTTTTCAAAACACATGCACTGAATGTTTTAGAGTGAAACGTCTGTGTTTCAGATTAGATGGATTGCAGACAGCTGCTGTGTTTACTGAATGTTACAGATGGAAGGGAAAATAAATGTAGGGAGAAGACTAAGAAAATGAAGGATTCTTAAGAGTGCCTTATGTCTGAACAGCAGTAACTTAAAGGCGAATCAGATTGTCTCAGACATCTTGATAGCTAAGAAAATCTCACTCTCTCTTCCTCTTTTTTGTTTAAAAAAAAAAAAAAGCAAACCCAAATACAGGGTCTTTGCTTTCTCATATGTGTACTTCTGTAAGTTTTCTGGGAGAGGGATGTGCTGCTTCTCACATTCCCTTCCCAACTTCTACCTGCGCTGGGTGTTACCTATTACCAGCATTTCTTGTCTATGCTGTTTTATCAAGGAAGCCTTTAGGTGTTAATGCACTGAAGTTATTACAGAGTTTAAGAAGCAGCTAGACATTTCTCTGTTAGAGTATATGGTTAACTTTTTTTAGCCAGGAATTCTTTCTCTTAATACATTTGTAATGCACTAACTGCGTCTCATGTGCACACATCTTGAATAGGTGCAAGGTAAGTAGTGAGAAGACTGACCCAACTTCACACTGAGGGCTGACCAACCACCTACCCGCCTTCTTTTGGATGGCTTTGCATTTTTAACTAAGATTTAGGCTGTAAAAATTACATTGCTTACACTATGAAAGACCAATTAAATTCGGCATAAAGTGTGTCTACACAGACCACAAGCATTACTGCGGTGTAAAAGCATGGTTACATTTCTATTTAGCCTCACCTCCACTAGTGAATGAGTTACACCCTGAGCATAAAGCTATACACTTCACAATTGTTACAAATGATCTCTTCTACTAATTAAAACAGATTGAAACCTATCAGTTCTAGAAACTGTGCTACAGCTGTAAAAAGTAGAGCACATGATTTATTCCCCAAGAGGAATAGGGCTAAGGGAGCCCTGTTTCTGCCCTCCCCTCTGAAACAAATGGTTATAAATCTTCCAGGAAACGCTAGATAGATTTGAATGACCAACAAAATTGTGGTGTATCCCAGAGCCACCTTATGGACAGCTGTACGTATAGGATCTGCTCAAAGCTTGATGCTTTTATGTCCCCTGGATACCTGTTATACAGCGGCTTGGAGAACAATGTATTTATGTAGTTTTATGGTGTGTGTGCTGGAAGAAGCAGGGTTTTTAGCAGGCCATGTTCTATTAACGAAACCGGGGCTAGGATGAGGATTTCAGTGGATGATTGTTTTTTTGTCTGGAGGTTCCTGAGGTTTAATATTTAGGGGCTTTTCTTCCTTAGAAATGAGCACTTTCTGGCTTTGTTACAGCTGCTATAGCACATACTATGTTGAGTCTTTCTCCTTCCTGCAGATTAACTTCTATGTTTATTACTGTTAAATTGGCAGATGGGTTTCTTATGGTACTTACGAGATTATGTTGATAAAAACCTGAAACTTTAACAGTGTTAAACAATGTTATAGGACAAACAAGATGATTTGTTTCCATAGGGTATTACAGTTAAGGAATATTAGAGACATAAAATAATCCTTAATTTTTAAGAATTATAATCTGCCATAACCTGCTGCAATAGCAATAACATGATTTCAGGTACAGGAAACGAGAAACTTTCTTCTCTGGAAAAAAGCAGTGCTGTGGAAGCTTTGAGGTCTCCAAGAGAAATTATGTTATCTGTGTTAGAAATGACTAATAGAAAAACATTTTATAATTTTTTTTTTTTTTTTGGCATTTGCACAATCTTCAATATAAAGCAACCTTCTATTACAGATGGGTCAATGCCAGTAAAAAGAGCAAGAGTCCGTCTGACATGTCAGCCTACATCTTCTTTACAGCAATTTAGTTACTACTTGGCAAAAATCAGATGGATGACAGACACTCGGTAATGCCCTGGCTTGCAGTTGCACAACCCAGGCTGAAAACAAATAGATGCAAAGACTGAATTATTCTGCCACCCTTACAAACAGCTTTACTGGCTTGGGAAAAGTCTTGTTTGGCAAGGTGGTGTAAGAAAGCTTACGTCACAGCTGTCTGTACATTTACTGTATTTGTTGAGCTGTAGACAGAGCACTTAGATCTTCAGGACTTATCAATCCGTACACATATTTTTCTAGCATAAATTTTTAATTCTTTTATTAAAAAGCTGTTATTCAAAACCAGTGACTAGCTAGTATTCTCTGGATTCAGAATTGAAATTGGGCAGATAATACTTTCCTCTCTCAAAAGTGAAATTACAGTAAATACAAGTTATTCCATCACTATATATTATTTATGATGCCTTTATAAATGTGGAGTTTTGCAGAAGCAGAGTAAAAGAAATGAATCTTTTAATATTTGTATCATAGTGAGAGTTAACAAGAGGAAAAGAAATGTAGTTTCTTGTGATAGGAAGCAATACTACTAAAATTTCATTGCCCTTATTGGGGGGAAAGAAGTCTTCTGATGAATATATGGAAAATCTCCATTGATCATAACATACATATTACAGTAGCTGGGAACAACCTTCCTCTGTAATATTCTTGTAAAAATTGGGTTAAGGTTTGGAAATGTTGTTCTCAGCAGGGTAAAATAGCCTATGTGCAACGCTTCTGCAATAGTTTGGTTGTTTCCTTATTCCCTAATGTCAGCAGTTGAGGGGGAGGAAAGGAAGCCTTGTGTGGTGAAATGAAGGTGAGGGAACCGTTTTTTTTCAACTGTGAATTATTTTGGTTCTGTTCCTTGAGCACCAATGTTTAAACCCAAAGCCCCCTGATTGTTTATTGTGTGAAACTGTTTTTCCTGAGCATATTTATATACCTTATGCAGCCGTATTAGGTAATGTGAGCTAGCTGCATAGCTGTGGTTGAACAGCGTGGTGCTCTGTCAGTGTGTCTGTGCCTCTCAGGTTTACCTCTGAGCACCCCCCAGCCCCTTGGGATGCGCTGCGGCCTCGGCTGCCCGGGCTGCAGTGAGCCGTGGCTGTCAGTACCCTGCCGAGCTCTTCTGGGCGGAGTGTACGAACCATGGCTAAAGCTTTGAACTGCTGTTTGGGCATGTCCCGAGTCTAAACTTGGTCCTTTGACAAAAAAATATGTTCATGTAATTAGGGTGTTAGAGTTTAATGTTGCCATATATTGTCTTCTGCAGCCTTGGATAAAACTTCTTTTCCCTCTTAGCTTCAGTTATGGCTTTCTAGACTGTGGATAGCAGTATTGCACTACTTTGAGAAATGTGCTGCAAAAACATATAGTAAAGATATTAAAATGGATGGAAACAATGAGGTCCTTCACATATTCCCTCTTGGACTATAGGTTTTATGTTATCATAAGACAAGGAGATAAGCCATCATCACTTGTCCAGGAAATATCAAAAAAGGTTTAACAAAACTTGCAGAAGGAAAAGGAATTCATTCCTTGTCTCATGCAGTACAGTAACCTTTATAAATAAGTCTATTTTTTTTTTAAAGAAAAGATTCCAAAAGTAGTATTATTTATTATGGTATTTAGATTATATTTTTATATACACTCCTTATATTCAGCTCTTGGTGGTCTGTGTAATTAAAGTCAAGATTATCCGTGTTTATGCATTTAGGTTTTTATGTACTTTCTATTAATTAAACAAACAATATGAAGGAAGTGTGCACTGTTCTGGAGCCGCATGTCTCTGCTCAATTGTTTCTTTTTGGAAAAAAGCCAATATCACAAGATGGGGTTTTTTTTCATGTTGTATGGTATGTAGTAGCCACAACTTAAGAAGTGTAATCCATCATTTTCAACTGTTCTACTGGCATGCATAAGTAGTGAGGAAAACAGATCTTAGGGAGTGAAAAATTGAGTCATACAAAATAGATTTGTGTTTAATCTCAATGAAATATCTTTCTTCCAAAGGAGAAGTTTCAGCCAACAGAACTTGAATACAAGTAGTCTATTTAATTTTGTAATAACTATTGATTTGTGCAGTTCCAGTATGATAAAGCTTTAAGCTGGACAATTATACTATATTTCATATTGTTCCAAGTCTGAGTTATTTTACAGATAACTATGCCAACAGTATGAAAGGCTTTTATTTATTAATTTAATTATTCCAGTCCTCTACTTTAACTGTTCTTTACATATGATGGGTGTCTTAGGTACATGATGCTTTATGGTTGTAAAGGGTATTTCTTTGGCAATGTTATGGAGCCTACAATAAGGCAGCTGAAACATTTGTGTGCTGTAAGGTGATTTTTTTGGAGCTGGGTGATAAAGGAGCAGTACAGGGAAATATGTTCTGGATTGAAAGGTGCAGAAGTCAGCAGGGCGAAATTAATGCTAACAAAATAATCAGAGAATATAATAATATTTTCATCTCAAATGGCACAAGTTTGTATAAGTACTTCCTTTATTGGCTTCTGAATGTTTTTGCATGTAGTTATTGCTGTATAACTGTCCTTTCTTATGTTGAAAGAAGCTTTTGGTAGTTATTCTCAGAGTAACCAGCTAGGTGTTTAGATTTTCATAGGGGAATAGGAAAAAATTGCTTTGTGTTCTTCAGTATCAGGCCCATGATAATTTCTCTTTAAGTCCTCTTCTTTTCCAAAAGTATGAGAAAGTTTGGGGTAGTTCTTCTGTGACTGAATCAGGCTATCTTTGTTCTTTCCTGTTTTAGTGAGTAGCTCTGGTATGCTGCCTATTTGAAAACAGTTATTTTCAGGAAAAAAACCACCATGATTTAAATAGGGAATGTGTATGTGTTTGTACAAGGCTTTATTTTGTAAAAAGATGAAGAACCTCATGAAAAATACATGACAAAAAAACCCAGCCCAAACCTGTCCTAAATACTTACTCAGTGTGTCTGTAGTGTCTTCTCCGATTTCAATTACACTACCCAAGGGATGACTGTGAGACTTTTTTACCTAGTCAGAAAATCTTACTTTTTTTCACTTCTCTCTGTCAAATAATAATAGAAATGAACTCTCTTGACAACAAATGGGTATTATGAATAAACATACCCCTGCTTAGTTGAAATAAATGTTTGATGTATCTATAAATATATCAGGAAAACATAGACTATATTGTGAAAACGTGGTGCCTGAAACTGAAAAGCGCAGTATGATTTTATGGGAACAGAATTGCCCTCAAAGAGTATTATTAATCTGAGGTCATTGAGTCTAAAGATCTGTCTTCATTGAGCAGTTGATCTGGGATTGTTCTCATATTTTGACCCTCCTGGAAAGGAGGTGGTATGCCATGTGTACACACCCACACACCCTCTTTTTCCGTTACGTGAGAGGTTCCTGAATTAAACCCAGGCAAAGTGGACCCTGGAGGAGATAGTCTTAATCTGTTTAACAAGATAAGAATTTATCTTTTCCTGCTATCTTTATGTCCAGCATGAGATATTTTTATATAGTGGTTCTTAAATTGGAGAACAGACTTTCCCATGGGACTCTGTTGCTGGAGACTTGCAGAGTGGGAGAGCAGCTTGGAGGAGGTAACTGAGGAGAGCAGAAGCACTGGGAGAAATGTCAGCAAGTGCTTAAAGCAGGAGAGTCTGCAGGAAGCCACAGTGCTGCTTCTTTGTGGGACTTCTGGGCTGGAGGGTAATGTAAGAAAAACATGGGATGCAACTTCTGGTGATCCTGGGCTCTCTCTGCTGCTCCTCTCTATACAATTGACCAGTCTGAAGCCTCGTCTCTGGCACTTAATCCTCTTTTGACAGTAATGCCTCCTCACAGCGCCTCCTTTGCGTAGGATGAAGTGCGGAAACAGGAAAAAAAAAAAGGCAATATTTCTCTGTTACTCATCAGCATGCCTGTGAAAGATGGATTCTTCTGGGCTTGGTGCAGTTGTCCAGAAAACAGGTCCAGAAATTGTCAGCATATGAAGTCCTGTAACTTACCTACAATGTCTTGCAGAAGCCATAGGAAGGCATCGTGATGTGTTTAACTTTGGTGTTGGAGTAATCACCCCATTGTTAGGCTAAACTAGATCCCAGAATGATCAGTAAAGACTAGTTTGATGCTCTGCTAATGTTTTATATCCCGAATGAGGCATGCTGTCAAAAAGCATTTCATGCCTCATCTACCACTAAGTGTACTACCAAGTGCTTTTATAGGATTCTCTCTCTCATTCATCCACCAGAATGACCTTGACAATTGATTTCATTATCTAGGCAAGTTATTACTGTGTCTTGCTCTGGATTAACTGAAACTCTGGAACTGATAATGTGTTCTTAATTTGAAAGAATGTTTTAACTTTGTGGTTGCTGAGGCCAATCATATGAGAAAGAGGAAACCAGCAGAAATCACCAGTGGGAGCTGTAGGAATTCTTTTCTTCATTGGCATTTTAAAACTACATTGAAATGCATAGCGGTGACCATAAAGACATATTAATTTGATTTCATGTAAGCATCCAGTTCTTATCAAGTGTAAGTCAGTGTATTGCATAAAATACAGTTAAGGTCAGTGGGCTGGGTCCTGTAAACTGTATTTTAAAGGATTTCATCAAATCAGAAGGAACAGACTACAAAATCCATATCCTTCTATATATTTTTCTTTTGACAGCATCTGCAAGAAATTTATATTAAAATATCATTTTAACTTCTCTGTAACTTTTTAACGCATCATATGATCTTTGAAAATTCAAAGTTGGTATTGATGTTCATCCATTAGTGAAGCTTGAGTGAGTTATTCTTTGTTCATTGGAACCAGGTTGTTTTCACCATTGTCCTCCTCTGTAAGTGTTCAGTTCCATTCATACCAAGGTTGTGTTGTCTTCTTTCTTCTGGGGTTTCTGTTGCCCCATCACACTTGACATCAAAATAACAAGGTAAGCAGACAGTGCTGTAATTTGGCGTAATTGTATGAAATGTTGTAATGTGAATTACCGAACAGCTGGACATACTGCCTTTCTTGAAATCTGATCTTGTTATAATCTTGGATTCCATCGCTAATTAGTTGCTCTATTAGTGGTATGCTGTGGGGATTTTGAGAAGTTCTCACCACAGTCCTATGTCAGATCCCAAAGAAAATTCTTGGATGCTGAACAGGATGCAGCATAGGCTTTTATTAAATATTGCCCAAGAGATTTGAGGCGAACATAACCTGTTCAGGGCAAAACGCTTTAGATCCAGGAAAATTTAGATTGAAGTATGTTGTATTTTAAGGTTTCACAAAAACAAATTTATAGAAGATCAAATTAGAAATTCTCTAACACAAAGAAACTCCTGGGCAGTCTCTTACATGTCCTAGTGTCTATTTTCTTGTAATGTTGCCCGTCATCAAATGGGGCGGAACGGAAGCTAACTATGAAAATAAGGTCATCCTGTTAGGAAAGGACTGGCCACTGCTGATCTAAGCTACACCACCATAAACCTACCCCACAGCGATTAAAAAGGGTGTTGACAGTTATTTTTTTAATCACTAATATCTCTCTCACTGCAACTTGAGGAGGAATAACTAAGGTGAATATTAAGGGAAAGAGGATGGCAGTTGCTTGCCATGACCTTTCAACACACTTTGCACTTTCCTAATTTTGAAGGTTCGGCTAGAGAGGTAAATGCTTATATTTCTTTCCCTACAGTTTCTTGCCATTATATCGCTATGTTACAGAATTTCTTTTTAATGAAAAGCATAAAGAATTTGAAAAGAAAGAATCATCTTGATCCTTATATTAGAGCTTTCCTACACAGATTTTATTTTTGCCATCAGTATGCTCGTGGAAAACAGCTCTTTGATCTTTCAAGTGCAAAGACAAATTCATATTTGTATTTCTTTTGCAAAGGCCCTTCACTGGACATCTGTCCTGTAGAGACTACCGATTGTAATGAAAGAAAGATCTTTGTATCTTTCTTGTCCATAGCTCAAGTTGTTATTCTTATGTCTAAGAAGATGCAAGCCAAAATATAGTCATTGCATGACTCAAGCATGTACTAAAACTGTTATTTGAGCAGCGTTCTGCATCCTGAGCAAAGCTATGCTGAAATGGAATGTGACTGCTTTTTGACAAACATTTGAAGATGTCCAGAATTCATACCTTTGAGTCTTCAGTTGGTTATTTATAAAATAAAATCTGTTTATATATCAGAGGGTGAGGGAAATATTTAATTATGAAAGTGCTTCCAGGCTTCAAGCTGAATGCACAAGTGTCATCCCTTAAACATTTTTATGGATGACGTGTAGCCACATGAGCCTGATGCATTAGCCCATTTTTCTGTCTAGTATGTTTCTGTGTTCTTGCCACAAACTTCTGTCACAGACCTCTGGTTTATGGTCCAGTTTGGAAATTATTCTTTTATTGTAATCTTACAAATTGACTTTTAAGATTTTGAAGTATAAAGATTACTGATGAAAGCCCTAGCCCTACAGTGCTTTTTCTTTTCTAATCCTGGTATGGTTTTATCTAGTCTTTAACAGATTCCTATTTTTGATAGTCATTGATCTCTAAGAGGAGATCTCCTTCAGTGCAAAGCTTTGTTGGGATGTCTAAAAATGGCACTGTGATTCTTGAACTTACCTAATGAATTTCTGTGAAACACTGGTAAAGCACATTGTCTGTAACCTTTCACTGCCAATGCCTGCTAAACCTTTTTGATTTTCATGATAATTGCTTCTTGCTTTTTACAGCAATTAATAACCTGACGTATTGAGAAGAGAAAGTGGGAGGGAAGATGTCCACTATTTTGTGACTCCAGCAAAGGGACAGTATTCTTAGTTCTGCATCAAATGTGATGTATTTTTAATAGTGCTAATTAAATTATGATCAGGTTGAAATAGGAGTACAGGTCCACAGTGTTACCAGGGTTATCCCTGTGTGCACCAGGCAGGTAAGTGCATTTTAATAATGTGTGAACAAAGCCCTTTATTATGATGAAAAGGAAACATTGGCTTTTGTTTCAGAGAACTAGGCCAATGTAAAATAGATATGATGAAATATGTAAATGGAAATGTCTTTTCATTATTTGAGTTTTCCTAGTCTGTCTCCTGTTAACGTCATCTTCTGTGAAGTTTTGTTATTAACCCAGATTGTAGAAATCTGAGTGTCATGCAAATGTCATCCAACATGTCTTCAAAACAAGCATATGTTTTGAGAAGCATTATTCAGTTAAAAAAAAAAAAAATAGAATCTACATTTTAAAAGCTATTAGGACTTGCTGAAGTTGCAGTCTGTGGCAGATGAGGGAAAAGAACCAAACTGTCATGAGTGTGGTCACAAATCCTGCTCAGTCACTGGGTGTTGAAAGATGTTCAGATGTTGCTTATTTAGCAAATTGTCTGTCCCACTTTATAACCAAAGATAGCATTTAGAAAATGGCTCCTATACTAGGCTAGATGATTTCCAGAGGTAGCTTTCAATGAAAAGGGTACTATGATTCCATGAAATCAAACGCTAATGTTGCTGAAAATATTCCATGCAGTTTGATTTTTGAGTTCAGTAATACCAAGTAAAGAGACTACAGTCACACAAAGCTACTGGTATTCAATCATCAGTGTGCAGAACTATCATGTGAAATGAGAAGCGGAGCACTCGCTACCCTGAGCTGTGTGTACAATAGCTGGGTTATAAACCAGTGTCTCAGTACTCTAAAGACTGACTGCAATAAAGCGTCAATGCAATTATCTGGTTGTGACCCAGTTGAGCACCCTGCAAAAAGAAATACATTAAATACTTGTCATTAACTAGAATGCATATCATGATCCAATTCACTTTTTCTTAGAGAGTGAGGATTGGAAATGGCTTGTTTTAGGAATTGCAGCAGCCATTTAATATAGGTAGAGGTTCATTAGTACTTTGCAAATTGGCATCAGTAAGTTTAAGGATCAAGAAAAGAGACTAGAAAGTAATGTATCTGAACTAGTTTCCTGACCTCATTCCTGTTGCTACATAACATTAGACTCTGAAAATGTTGGCACCAAACTGAATAGTATATAACCACTAGCTGTTAATTGCCAGTGGAGGAATGAGAGAGTTAGTGAACTTTGAATGTCTTCAATCTTGCCCTTAAAACAGTCAAATTCTCTTGCCAGGAAGGGCAATCTGCTGAGACTCTGTACTGCCATTAAGTAAAAGGAATGGATCAAAGGTTTTAAACAAGGTTTCTTAGGGATTTTTTTTACCATCGGCAACCAGAGCTGACTAATACCTCTTCCTATCCAGTCTTGAAGGCTGGCTGTATTCATGAAGGCATTTATTTTCAACAGAAAAGCTGTCGAATGATTAAGCTACTTAGTTTCTGTAGTGATGCTTGTGTTTACAATTTTTAAAATTTCTCAGCTGGCCAGTAAGTTGGAAAGAAAAATAACACTGAAAATTGATATGCTTTAAATGTTTAAGGACCTCCTTGGAGGTCCCTGAAGGCCTTCAGAGCTGGGCTGGCTGCCCTGTTTGGCTGAGGAGGGAATGCAGCTCCTGCCGGTGGCACGGCACAGTCCTTGCCACAGTAATGTGGCTCCTGTCTGCCCCCTGCTAAGGGACAGTCCTCACTGCCGTGCAGGATGTAGGCTGCCGGACAGTTATTCCTCTGTCTCTGCAGCACACTGTTAGCTCTCGTCTTTTTCCAGTGGATTCTTGGCCCCTCCTCTACCATCCAAAGAGGATTTGTTTCTTATATAGAATAACATAGGCTGGAAAGAATCTCTGGAGGTCATCAAGTGCAGCCCCTGCTTAACGCAAAGATCCAGTTGATCATGGTCTTGCCCAGTTGAGACTGAAAGTCTCAAAATGGTGAAGCTTTCGCAGGTCCTCTGAGCCTGATGGAAGCACACAGCAAAGAATGAGCTCTTACACAGAGATGGAGGGTTGCCATAAGCTGCCTCTGCCAAAAATCTCATCCAGTCAACTGCTCGCTGCTGAAATACCTGGGAAAGAACTGCTGGAAATGAGCTGTGGTGGACTCCAGTGGTTCCAAATGAGGTGGACTTGTGTAAAGTGCTGTACAGCATAGCTGCTGGGATTGACTTGGGGGGGTCTTTGGGTGAGGAAGATGAAAAAGGACTGAGCTGTATTCAATCTAGGGGGAGGTTGTGGTGTGTGACTAAAGTTTAACAATCTAGTGATCCAGTGAAAGGCAACTTAGAATTCAGTAATTGCCCTAGTTCTTTTGAAACCATCAGTTCATAACAGAATATTCACCCATAACTTTTTAACTGGTGTTGCTAGGCCACATGATTTTACAAGAAAAACATTCCTATGAAAAAATAATAGAAGAAAAGAAATAGACTTGAACAGCAGTATTGGTTGATTTTGGTGGAATCCTGCCTCTGCAAGTTGAAGATGTTTACCATGATGCTGCCTGTTAGATGTAGTGATTCATTTCACTCTTGCTGCTGCTGTATGAACAGCGCTCTAGACAGAAACAGCTTTTGCAGTTGATGGCTGTCTGAAAGGTAATTCTCAGTCGATGCAAATCAGTGTAACACTACTGGCTATAGCGATACACACCGTCTTTGAAGATGTAGTAAGGTAAAGGACAGCCAATGGTGCTACCATAATTGAGATGTTCAATGGAAAGTAAATGGAGGATAATGAGAAAGGAGAAAGATTGTTACCAACAACTTGTTCCTCCTCCTGCCACTCCATGGCTTCTATTTTCTGCAAACATCTGGTATACTGTTTGGTGATAAAGTTTGCTTCGCTTTTACACATCTCGCACAGAATCTCATAGTTGAACATGTAAGGAAAAGATTAAAACTGAAAAAAACCGTTGAAAAATTAAATTGAATCTAAAGTAAATCAAGTATATATTTTTAAAAAACGAATCATGCATCAGAAACAGGTGTCCTTGAAGGATTTTTATTCCTTTGATCACATTTTAATAGGTAATGTTGGAGGTATTTATTGTGACCTTAACAAATAAAGCAATACAAAGGGCAGTAAGCGTGATAAATAAATGTAGTTTATTATTTAGCAGTTTTTATTTTCAGGAGCTTCTGCAGTTGCATATTCATGTCCTCTCATGTGCAATTATGCAAATGAGATGATAATACTTGATTAGAGTTGTCGAGTTTCCATTCTCACATATTTTTTGGGTTGTTTGGGGTTTTTTGGGTTTTGTTTTTTTTTTTTTTAAGAATATGTAGAGCTTTCTTCTCAAAACGTTTCTGCTGTTTTTGTCTTGATAACAGTGAATAAAGAAAGACTATTTATTCATAATTTAAACAGATGACAACTTTTTGATTTTGATGGGTTTCTTGGTTCACGTATACATTTTTACTACTGCCAGACTGGTTGAAGGGATATTTAAAAATCCAAATATCTAAAGGTTCTGAGTAACCACCCATATCTGTTCTCAGAATTGCAGTTTTAAGAGAAGGCACCTGTTATGTTTGGCTCTTGGAACCAATTGAAACAACGTTAAAGAAAAAGCATACTTATTTAAGCAGAGGTGTATTCATCTAAGATGTTAAATGTATGCGTGCAAACATTACACTATCCTCAGTAGCACATATGAATATGGTTTTGTCAGCTGAGAACCTTGCCAGGTTGTGAAACAAAGAAATGTGCTTTCTGAGTTCTCAGGAAAATGCCTTCTGTACCAACTCTCACAACAGGACTAACTGAAACAGAGTTGGAGCCAAATAATACAGAAAAATTTTGTAACACCTTTCATTTGTAAAGGCCTTCAGAAACATCATGTATGTCACATTGTAAGGTAACTACATTAAGTGTGTAAATTACTGATTTTGTAGACAGAGAAACATAAAAAAGGCAGGTTTAAATAACACAATTTATGTACTTGGTTGTTTTGCTTCTCAAGCCCTTGAACATGAGGGTCTGTGTGTCTGCATGCTTTAGCAGAGGGTCTTTGGAAATTGAAGTGCCATACAAGGTTATGCTGTAATATAAATATCTTAGTTGGTTTAGATTAGGAAGAAATTTTTTTTTCTAACATTTCATGCAATATTAAACATCAGTGTGAAGAAAAGTAGCACTGTCACATCTAAAAAGAGCTGAGGAAGAAGCAGTGATTTGGAGGAGGGGGAGCAGCATTGGTTCTGCCTTCTGTGGCTGGGACTGCTCTGCTGTAGGTCAGGCAAAGCAGTGGAAAGACACGGACATGGCCTGCGGGAAATGGAGGGATTAGTGAGGCAAATATTTGTGGAGAGATGCAATAGAAAAATTGAAGCCAGCAAATCTGCAAACATGTAAAACTTTCACAGCTAACACAGCTACTATAAAGTTCAGGAGTACTGGTGTAGCAGTGCTGTAGAGAAGGGCGGTGCAATTAGCTTTTCTGGCTGTGCTGATGTCCATGGCTGCATGGGGCAGTGAGAGCTCGGCGAGGTCAGTGATGGCCGTGGGAGGTGGAGCTGAATCACCAGCACAGATTTCAGGAAAACCCTCTCTTGGAAAGTTGCACTGAAATACATACCATGAAGCTAACCAATAAAGTTGCTGGTCTTCACTGACCACGTAAAGCTGCTGACACTCAGAAAGGTTGGACTGTCAATCTCTGTCTCTGCTTCATTCCTTTCCGGATGAGGCAGCTCAGCTTAAAACAATTTAGACCTCTAAGATGCAAAGTGAGCTGCTTTTTGCAGACTTTCCTAGGTTGATCCTGGGTCATGTTACGCAGCAAGCTATCTGGAAATGACAACACAAACCAAGCTCTTCTGTTATAAGGCAACTTGTAAAAATCATCATAGTCCCATTAGCATCTGAAAAGGTATGTTAATCTACCTTAGGTGATGCTCTGACACCCTCACACCAGGACAGTCATTTACCCCACACGGTACTTTGCAGTGGGCAGAATTTGATAAGCACTGGGAACCATCAGCAGTTAGGAGCTAGCAAACTGTTAGCCTGTCCTTTTTGGAATATTAAGAGCATGAAAATACTTTGAGCAAAAGTTTGTCTTGCAACCTCAAACCTTACTTAGTTTAGTGAGCTCAGCAAGTTATGAGTAAGTAGGGAGTTTCAGTTAAAAGTTAAAGTTAAAATGTTAAAGTTAAAATGTTAAAATGTTTCAGTTAAAGTGAAAATGTCTAGCTGTAGTAACTGTTTTAAAGAACGCGGATCCATGAACTGGACATGAATTCACTTGGACAAGGTACTGGTTTTAACGGCAGATATTGAAGCGCTTTTTCTTGGAGGCCAAGTGAGACGTTAACCTTATGCTGTCCAGTGCCTTCCTCAACAGCGTAACAACGTCCTATCGCTCTGTTATCCCCGAAGTGCAGCCAGCAGTTACTGAGATAGTACCCATCAGCAGATTCAACAGCCCATCTGGCAGTGACCCATGTTGAAGGCTGGTTCTGTAAGCCCAGAAATGGCTTTCTGGTTTGGCTCATGGCTCCCATGAAGTTCCAGGTAGTTATCTTCTCCCTGGCGTGCCAGGTCACATGCAGACCTCCTGAACTGCCTTTAATCTGAATCTGTGGGTTGAATGGAGCATAAATGGTTCTTAGTCAGGGCCGTGGGGAGAAGGTTTATCAAACAGCAATGAGCACCATCTATGCGTATATGTAAAAATGCATTAGTGTTTAAAATGTCAACAATAAATTAAGCCAGGTACTCCAACATAAAAGGTTTACTGCTGTTCCTTGTGAGAAATCTAATTAGGATGTTTTAGTTGGTAAAACAGTAGATGCTCATGTACAGTGTGCTTTCAGCCTTGGTAATAAGATGCCTTCCTTTTCCCACAGTTTATCACAGAAAGCTAATTTTCCTCTATTTGTCTTACATGTGCAACAGTTACCCATCTTGATATTTGCACTATCTCATCCCTGCAGTATGAGATTTTTATGACTTTCCTGTCAGGTTTGCTGCAGTATCTTTTGTGATAGGTGATTAGCTTCACATGTGCTGTTCCCAAGCAACGCAGCTGCTCTGAGGCTGGGTTTCCCTGTATCCGTGGGGAGTGGGTGTTCCAAGAGACGCAGGTATCGCTCGGTTTGTATCTGTCTGGGCTGTGCTGATGAGATAGAAACTTGGCCACCACGTGAAGATGATCTCTCTTGTAGCGATGCATGATGTTGCAGAAGATAAACGGACCATCTGAAGCCAACTGGAACATTTTAAATACTCATTTTAAAGGGATATGGGGGTGTGTATGGGTGAGATGTTAGAAACTGAAAGTAGAAAGAAAAAACACAAGAAATAGCCTAGTTGAACAGGTAGAATGAAAACTTTTAGTTGTGTTTTTGTATTCATGAAGTATGTAAAATAAGTGACTGACTAAATAAAAAAATTGGAAAAGATATAATAAGGGCGGAAAAAGGCAGATAATTTTGAATTAATACTGTTTTTTGGCTTGACATCCTCTCAGTGGTATTCTTGATCACGAGCAAGAAACCAAAGTTGAGAAGCTTGAGGGCATCTTTCGGTGGCCCTGGTGATTTCACAAAATACCAAATAGCATCAGAAGAATGAGGCTGACAAGTTTGGTGCCTTCATTTTGAAATGTTAACACAAGGCAGTGCCTGTGCGCTTGCACCTGAAGGCAGCATTAATCTTATGGTGTGGTTAAATGATGCACTGTTTGGAAACTGTACATTGCGGGATGGAGTTAAAAATGAGTTGTCTGTATGAACACTAGGCTTCCTAGGTGTCAGCTTAGGCAAGCTGGGTATCTTACTCAGTGTGCTGAAGACTTCTTTGGAACAGAATTCTGTAATAGAAAAAAATTATTATGAGAGCTGTCAAGTCTTGCTGATTCAGTCTATGACGGGCAGTTTGCAAATGGAAAGCAAGATGAGAAATCCTTATAATTCTACTATTTCCTGCAATTGAGCCACATGACTGATTTCTGAGCTGCTCCGTCACACTTTGTGCTTTAAAATCAGGCATGGAAGAGGGAGAGTGCTGGGGAAAATCAGAGGGTCGAATAAAAGGCTGTGGAAATTGAGATGGGAAGAAGCCAGAAAGTTTTCAGGCTTCAATGCAACATTTTTCTAGAGAAAATAGCAAAAATAAAAAGGGACCTCCAGATGGGTGGTTGACATTAAAATGTGTTTTATTGCTTTATGAGTGCAATACAGAACCAACAAAGTATTTCTGTTTTAAAAGCATTGGCAGAAAAAATAAATTATGTCATCAAATATGTTAGAGCCATGGTGAAAAAATGAGTAAATGGGAATAAGCTGAATATTACAGTATTTGTTTGTAGAATTAAAATTGAAGTAGTCTTTACACTAGCATTTCCCTGATGTCCTTTTACCCGATGCCCAAATGCAAATTGTGTGAAAATCGCTGTGCTTAGAAGACTTCTGGAGTCAAAGAGTTAGTATAAGCGGCAGAAAAGCTGGGAACCTTAAACTGCTATGTGATCTGCTCTCTAAGTCTTCATGTATTTTATAGGTTGAATTAAACCCCAGAGCATTCTTGATATTTGAACAGTATCTTTTTGCCAATGAAGAACGGATCAAAATGAGAATGTTTTCATAGTATGAATATCCATAAATGGAGTGTAAATCTGAATTTATTCAGATTCAGTATGATGTTTGGAGGAGTGGAGGTAAAACTGAATAAACTCCAGCCTTTGACTGCAGACCTAGAGGGAAATATAAAGCAATCACTGTCTAACAGGGGACACTTTCCAATTAGGAACAGACAACCAGTGCCTCTTAAATATATGATTATTCCCTGCCATTCACAAAAGAATCTGAAAGTAGAACAATTTTGTGTCAATGAGTGTTTTTTCAGTCAAATACCCCCTGAGCGGCCATCTAAATATAATCATCCATCCGGACTTTCTTACTGACATGGCTTACGAACAGAGCTCTTCATAAATGCTTGATCAAATATACTAGATAAGATTTTTATTTTTTTTTTTAATCTAGAGCCTATGGTGAACATAATTGTGACAAAGTGCCATTGTTGACTGCAGTGTTGGTCTAATAGTCTTAAATTTCACTTAGTCATGGAAGTTTTCTTATCCCCGTCTTTGCAATGAAAAGAAAAAACAAAATTGACTGATCACGTTGTCTTTGTATGTTTGCTTATTATAAAACATTTTTGTTGGTGGTGGTTACAAGATGAACTTATTAGAAAGAAGACTGAAATGAAAACAGCCCCAAAAATATTAATTTTGCTTTTTAATTAAAAAGTAATCCAAAAAACAAAGTTGTAGAATTCAATAGAGAATGAGAATAGTGTTTTCAGTTGTCTGATGGTGTGGTCTAGAAGTGACACAGATCCTGATAAAACCTAAAAAACCCCACCAAACCACAACAAATAAATCCCCAAACCACCCCACTCCCCCCAAAAAACCTGTAAAACTCTTTCAAAATCATACTGAACTCAAGGCAAAGTCTATACGAATGTGACTGGGGCCCTAGGTACTGCCGTCGCTTGTCATATGGCATACAGAACGAATTGCCACCTCTTAACAGCAGTAAGAAAGAAACCTTTGCAGATGATAAGTAATGGATTTCTTTCCCAGGATTTTGAAGCACCACGAACGGTCCAGTAAACATCTGATCATCTCTAACTGAGCATGGAATTGTGCAGCAAACCCGTACATGAAACTTCTTATGGCATTTTGCAGAAAGCCGGCTCATTTATCCATTCTGGCAGCTGTCATACCAACCTGCATTTGGGGTGAGTTGCTTGTTCGTTTTGAAATTGTTAATGTTTTATTTTTGAGAGGTTGCTTGACATTAGTATAAGAGAAAGTAGCTTACTTTAATTTTTCTGCAAAGTATAAATTATGCTTAGCTACAACGTATGTTCTGAGGAACCTTCTGACTTCTTGTGAGTGTATGAAATGTGCTGCATGGCTGATGGAAAGCTGTACTACTGGGAATTTGTGAGGAATTGGACTGGAACACAAAATACTTCACTCTGATATGGGTTTTAAGTTGTGTTTTCCACTGATTGGCTAGTATGGTATAGTATAGTATACTGTATGGTAATACAGTCACTTCCTTAGGCAGAAGAAAAGAAATACCATAAAAGATGCAATAATATTGTTATGGAGATGCAACAATATTACTATGGTAAACTGTTTTCTTCATTAAAAAGAACCCAAACCTGTGCCAAGGTGTTGCCATTTCAAGTAGAATATGTTTATACTCCTGCCCTGTTTTCCTGTTCATTGTTTTTGTCTGAAACACCCAGATGGAATAACAGTTGTACATAGATTTATAAGTAGAAATCTGTCCCCGCATCGCTCCAAACGACTCTTATCACTTAGCTCATCAGAAAAGTAATTCATGTGCCTGCAAAAGAGGTGCCTGATGTAGCTCTGCTTGTCATCTAAAAACGATGACATCATGAAGGGTGAGTCAAACCAAACAGATCTTTGTGTGTCTGATACTGATATATCCCTCCCAGGCATCCGTTTCTGCGCTGTGCCAGGAGTGCTGCGAATCAAGAAAGGTGATTAATGTTTTTCACTCAGTAGCTCTTTCACACTATGCTTTTAAAGCATGTGAGGGGATAATGTCCCAACCCCTCTGTGGGGTTTATCGTTAGGACTATTCGAGGCAGTGTCGTGACAAGGTTAAAATATTTGAACTAGTATCAAAAGTCTAATCCTTTCATTTAGAAGCTAATAATTGTGAAATAGAAAAATATATTTGAAAAGCAGACATCACATTTTATACGGGCAGTGTTGTTTCACATTAGATGTCTACATCCACCTACATTCTTCTGCCAAATATGTAAAGATGAAAAAAAAAATTGATTGGATGTTTTTCTGAGTACAAGTCTAGCAGCATTCTTCTGTGCTAACTCTGTAAGTGCTGCTGCAAGGCAGCCTCAGAAAAAAATGTAAAATCTTGGAATATATTACAAAATCATGGTAGTTATGTTTACTGTGTAAATTCCAGTTAATTTGACATTATGCCCTTCTTGATAGTTGACTGATAATAAAACTTACCTCTTATTATTACTTCTGACAGTGGTGTTAGCTGACTGATACAGTGACCTTTTGAAACACTTCATCAAAAAAGTCCCATTCAGACTATTAGAAACAGCCTTTGCAATCCAAAACCAGAACCACAGGAATGCAAGATTTGTTATTTAAATGCCTAATCCTTGTGTCACTCTGGTTTTACAGTTTTTAACCTATTGTGGTGTGCAGAAACACTGTGTTCTGGTGCAAGAATATTCTTTTGCCAGAAATCTAATGTGGAACGATGGGGTTGTAAAATTGCAATCTAAACGTGGAAGAAATAGTAACTGAAAGTGGACAACTGCTAATTTCTACTTTTGATTTGCCAGAGTTTTAAAACTTCCTTAAATCTTCTTGTACTTACCTGGTTTCTTTTTCATACTTGCTCAGAACTATTAATATTAAATACTCTTAGCATCAATGGGAATTTAGATATCAAGCAGAAAATACATCCCGCTGGACTCTGTATCCAAATTTTTCACCAGTATCTAACAGATTTTATTTCTATTTATTTTTTATGAAACTCTTTATTATTAATTGTGTTCTCAAAAGAAGCTAATGAACTGTAATAGATTTGCATAGTTATGAAGACTGATAATTTATTCATGGAGACGGCACACAGAATGAAGAATTGGCACTAATTTTGCTAGAAGTTAGCTGAGAATACATACTGCTCCTCACTCTGTTTTGGGGCTTTTCACAGAAGTTTTCATTGAAAGAAAAATAGGGGATAATTCCACTTCACAAAAGCGTCCTGTTTGAAATATTTTGCAAAATAGTTCTGAAATAATTCTGACACTGAAATTACCTAATTTTATTTTAAAATGTTGAAATATAGGAAATAGTATATCGTGCCAGCAGGTGTGTTCTGGGTGCAGGTCAGTAGGGCTGAAATATTTTTTTTTTTTTTTCACTATTGGCATTAATCAAACACTTTTTCATCCCATTCAGAGCAAACCTGTATATCTATAGCTCTGTGAGTGCACGAAGGCAAACGAATTATGCGCCATAGAATCAGCGATATGTTATCTGACACTGTACTAGCTTTTGTGTTCTTGCACCAGTTAAGTGAGACTGAAACTTATACAGGATACTGGGATGCACTGGCATTTCAGGGGTCCTCAGTAAGGGTGTGGGTTTAGTGGGACTGAACTGAAAAGAATATTTTGCTCTTTTTTTCCACTTTACTTCTAAACATTGCATAAACTTAAATCCTCACATCATCCCCTGGGAGGAATGGTACATATTATCAGAGGAAGTCAAAGAGCTTATAGCAGTCAGTGCTCTTAGCCAATGGTGCCCTCACTGCCAGGTACAAATTGTCCGTTGCCCACTCTTTGGACAACTTTGATCATGACTTGAAATTCAAAACTGTTATTTTCTAAAGAAGAGATGTTAGACCATGGATTCTCTTGAAACTGCATGCTCTAACAAGCCTATGAAATATTGACTTTCCAGGGGTTTGATACCTGAAATGTATAGTCTGTGGTGAGAGGTTGTGTTTTGGGAGGACAGCTTTCCCTTCAGGTAATTTCACTTTGAGTCGTTGTTCGGTGAGTCATGTTTAGTGGTTGGAAGGAATCTGAGTTATGGCCTGAAATTTGCTTTGTGTGAACATTTACGTTTGACCTTTTTGCTCGCACATCTTTTAGAGCAGCACCAAGAAAAGGGGAAGGTTTGGTAAAAGGCCTATTGTATTTCAGATTTACAGGGTGTGCAGCGTGTGCAGCACTGGGATTTGCTCAGCAGTAAATGATTGGGCAAACTGAAACAGAGATGATAGATGTGCTGCAAGAACATCAAAATAAAAAATGTGGTGTATAGGGAACTTTCATCTTGATGACACTTAGAAATGTGCAGGAGTAAGCAATATAACTTTGTAATTTCCATTCTTTATTAGAGAAAAAGAAGCCGCAAATTTAAGCTCTGAAGCTGAAATGGTTTACTTCAGAGGTGTTGAAACCAGGAATTATTTTTTAGGTTGCACAAGAAAAAACAGG
This sequence comes from Himantopus leucocephalus, assembly GCA_003993805.1. Classification (NCBI taxonomy): domain Eukaryota; kingdom Metazoa; phylum Chordata; class Aves; order Charadriiformes; family Recurvirostridae; genus Himantopus; species Himantopus leucocephalus. The sequence goes on from RSEF01000014.1 coordinate 3,226,428, forward strand.
GTGGCAGTGACAGCAGTATTAGCTTTAGTTTTGTGGTGATTCTTCGTACTAACAAGTCTTAAAATATTACTGACAGAGTTTCTTGTTTGGTGTGGTGTTTTGTTTTTTTTTTTTAATAAAAGTTGGTAGTACCAGATAGTAATTAATATTCTGTAATCTTTGGAAAAGAAGTTTGGGTTTAAATTTCAACATGACATGTTATAGATGACAACTGGAGACTGTGTTAATTCTCATTCTAATCTGTCCTCACATACTTAGGCAAGAGTTCCATTCATTCCTAAATTCATGTCTTGCAAATACAAGTGGTATAAGCTATAGCTTTGCCTGAAAGTCAGATGAAATGGTACATTCTCCTTAATTTTTTTTAATAGCATCAAGGTCTACCTGAAAATAATTCTTTCAGTAACAAAAGAAAATGCTGTTCTGACCTATTTCTCCTTCCCCTTTGGTTGTCAGCATTTGTGGATATCCAGATAGGCACTGCATTCGTAACTCAAATAGCTCCAGAAGCAGAAATAACCTGCAGAGATTAAAGCAGAGCTGCGAATATTTGTGGGTTTTCTTCTCCGTTTCACAGATGCTGTGAATCCTTTCTGACAGAGTTATGCCAGTTATAGTCTCAGGCTGTTCGAGGGCCTTGAACTTGCCAGGTTTAAATTGCTTTGTTTAATAATACTGTGACACACCAGTTCATTTCTCTCACTATGTAAAAAGATTAGGATGATGGAAATGATGTTAAATTGTAAGGCCTTGTGAGCTGTCACACCGAATTGGCTGTACCCGCTGTTCCAGCACAGGACGCGCGTGTCTTTCTGAATACTGGAATTGGAGATAAACATGTTCCTGGTAACCGGCACTTTACACTTAGGCTAACAGAGACACTAATCGTGCTTTAACAATATACTGGAAGCACTCATGTGGTTCTATGTTATTTTTATTTTACTGGGGTGGGGCGACTCTCAAAGAGAAATATTTCTTATGGCATTATTAATTATGTCTTAATTCATAGTCTGGATGCTGTCATTTGATGGAGACAGCCAATTTCCTTACAGTCAATGTTTTCAGTCAGACTTATTTTACATAAGGGATATCACAAATCAGAGAACGGTGGAGTGCAGCAGAAGTCACATGTGTGTTTCTTTGTCGTTGATAGTTTACACAATTTGTATTATGAAAGAAAAGAGTACTTGCAGTGAAAGTGTTCGGGTTTTTTCTCTGAAATCATCCAAAGTCAGTTATCCAATAGCTAAGAGCACCCAACCTCCAGTAGAACAAAAGTCTCAACCTTTTACAAATATTCTCTATAGAAGAACCATTGTATCATGCTTTGTTTCCAAGTACTGACACTGCTGGATGATCCTGGTTGCACTAGTAATAGTGACGTGTCTTCTCATTGAGAAGAATCCAAACATATTGATATTTGGTTGTCCAACTAGAGAAAATATTCCTCAGTGCCAGAAGGTAACTAGAACTATGCTGTCAGGAGTCAGTAGCTAATATCAGGTGAGATTTCTAAAAGTAACTATGGATTTGTGCATCTGTCTCCATATGCTACTTTGTTAACTGGCTACTTTTCTAAAATTCCCATTAACAAACTGTTGTCACTGGTTCATTTGAATCTGTGATTTTTTTAAAAAATCCTAGTTCCTTTTTATCTATGCAGCAAGCACTGAGATAAGGAAAGCAGCTGCATATGTTGAGTTTTGAAAGCTATAGCAAGAATTCATACAGGAAGGAACTTTATATTAGAGGCAGGAGGTCTACACTGAAATGGGAAGACGGTTTACATTTGGAAAAGTTTAGATCATTTTCCTTATAAACAACACTTAATTATCAATATTAATGGAGAGCGTTATCTTTGAGTTCAGGTCACATGGTAAAAGGTTTCTGGTTCCAAACATGTCAAGAGCAGTCCATGGAGTATCACCTCACTCTTTACAGGGTGGAACGGGTCCAACGTACTTGAAATGTGGGATGTGAGAGGAAGCTGGCCCAGGCCTGAAGTGTGAAGACATATCAGTCTGAGCCTGAAAGAGTAAATTGCAGGATAGTTACCTTTCTTCCTTTTTAAAGAAATCTGCCTATCTTCCTTTGGACTTATTTCCTCTTCTTTTCTCTGTGGCCAACTAGTGAATTTACTCATCCCTTGTATTCCAGTTGCTCTTCTCTTCCTGAAGTGTTCATGAGGAACAAATTAACAAAAGGATTCAAAACAGCTGTCCAGATTAGATTCTACTTACACTTGTAGGCAGGAAGTAGTCATGTTCATCATGATGCTGACTTTTGTTTGTAGGTTAACTCTCAAACCAACCGTCTGCTTGGGCTAAGCTTTCTTCCTGTTCCATCAGGGGGAAATAATTTAGCATCAGAAAAACCTTATATAAAGAAAATCAGAAAGGTTTTCAGAAGAGCTGAAGCTGCTATGCTTGTAATTAGATTTCCCTTCTGTTTTCACAGTTTTTTTGGAAATTTGAGGTTTAAGAAGACAGGCATTTGAAATAAACTCCAGAAAGTTAAAAAACCATGCCAAATATGGTCAGATATTCTCAGGAATGTCCAATAAATGATAGGTACTAATTATCTTTTCTGTTATAAACTTGAGGAATAAAAGACTGAATTATATAAAAAAACAATAACAAAAACCAAAGGAAAAAACAACCCAAACAACTTTTGGTTTGTGTGATGGTTGATTGAACCTGACTGCTAAGCATGAGAATATGTACAAATTCTGTCACTGCTCTGTGAACCTTGTACTTGCGTGATCACATTAGTGCTTTAGTTCCCTTTAGTGACATCTTTTGACTTGCAGAAACTTTGCGTTATGGATTTTGTGGAAGTAGGAAATATTTTCATGATATATTTCTCTTTAGATACCATTTTAACCTTCTAAAATTATTTAGAGTACATATCTTGTGACAGTTCAGTTTCCTATCTTAATTGCACATCATTTCTTCCCAAGACGGAGGGAGCATGATGAAATACCCATTCTCCACTTCACTATGCTGTCTGGAGAGGAATGTGGCTTTGAGAGGTATGGACATTGGAAGAGCTCTAAGTGACCAAGAGAGGTGCATGAGAGAGGCATAGCAAAATGTAGTCCTAGTTTTTCACCTCACCCTTTCAAAAAAAGAGTTGCTTAAGACTGTATTTTAAAATATTTTTGAATTCTAGAAAGGTGCTAGTTTGACAATCCAGAAATAAGAGAGCTCTCTTGGGCGCAGTGAGCATATTTGCTTTATGCCTGCCCTCTGGCAATCATTTTTAACACTACAAGGAAGTATCCAATAGACTATAATTTTGCTGACACGCATTTGAAAACCAATATTGAAGTACTATCAACTTCAAGTTAATTTTACAGAAGTCCTCAGATATCAGTAACACAGATAGTGTGGATACAGTCAGGCTGCACTGAAGTTTTCAGTGGTGAAATGGCTCAATATGACATGCTGAGTTGTTTGTTCTCTCTCCCCACTTAGTGCTGTTTTTTTCTTCTTGCTGAAAATGGTTGTAATAGGTCAAGACACCCACTGAATTTTTGATGGTTACTTGAAATTTTTTATAGTGTTCTCTTCCTCAGGAAAGTCCTGAAATTATTCACTAGTAGTATTGACTAATACTTCTTTTATTTCCTGCTTCTGCTTTCTTCCTAAATGAAGACAGTATTCTCACTTCTGTTTTCTTTGTGCAGTTTTTCAGTACTGGTTTTCTGTGTTGCCCGTTCTGATCGTTGTATTTAGCTCTTGCCTTTAGTGCCCTGCATTTGCAGTGCAGGCTTCACTGTGGCAGGAATCTTTTTTCTTCTTTTTTTCTTTCTTTCTGTGTGCGCACAATAATCAAACTGTGGTTCATGTTGTTGGCTTTTGTGCACGCTGCCTCAGTAGCAAAATTACCGAAAGGCAAAAATGAAGGTGGTTCTTGGGGAAAAAAGTCATAATCAGAAGTGCTTGAAGAAGCCTAATTCTACCTGGGCATCTCATTCGCTAGAAAAATATGGTCTGCGGGATTGTTTATATATGCTATGCTAAACTGTGTGTTTGGTCCTGTATTGTACGCTGAATGAAGATCCAATGTCTGTTAAAAGACTCTTGGAAATCCCATTGTAAAGAAAAAATCATGTATTCCCTGAGCAAATAAGAGTAATCATAACATCCCTGAGCTTATGTTTCTTCTCATTTTTGCTGTTCTAAAAATTTTCATAAAGACTGTACAGACAAGGGGGTAAATAGATAAATCTAAGTGGATCAAGTCTTAACTGCCATCAGGTGCATATTGCAGTGTTTGGATAATATCCTCTGCTGAAGGAAATTAATTTTTATTGATATTTACACATGATCTCAGCATAGAAGCTTTTGCCATCACTTCAGGTGCCTGCTGTGAACTAGTGGTACACTAAAACAAAAATTATTTGAAGACAATGTATGTGATAAAAGCCCAGAGTAAATATTTAGGAAAATGAAACGATTTTCTATTTGAGCTTGGAGTTTTAGAAGCTGAATGTGTGAGTTTGTCTGTAGGGGTTGCAGTAGCCAGCAGGTACCCAACCAAGTGGCGCAGAATTTCAGTATGAATGTACGTTGGGCAAGTCCAGGCTCTAACGGCCTCAGAGGATGAGCTTTTTCCCATGGATTTTGCCTTTGTTGAGGAAGAAGGAGGTTTGGGCGAGACTCTTCTATCTTTAGGTGTAGGTATCTACATGTAAGATAGGCATCTCGATTCCCTTCCTAATTAACGGACAGGCTTCCTTTCATCTCATCCTAAGGCTGACGTCTAAAACAACTTAGGTGAATACTAGGTTTCTGTTCACGGGCTTCAAAAGGAATCAAGATGACTAGCTTACTTGAAGGTATCCAACTGTATGGGAGAAGCTCATGCCAAGCGTCTAAAATAAAAAGGAGTTCAAGAAGCTGAAATCAAATAACTCTTAAGTTAGTGGCACAGTATCTGGGAATGCAGGTCCCTTTCTAAGCAGAATTAATCGTGGCACTAAATGCAACTGTGCTGTGGTTAGAGAGATGAAGGGAAGGGTACACAAGTCTGCTAATGGAACTGAAGGCACTTCTGTTTTCCCTTGGCTGTATTTGGTTGTCTCTGTTCTGTGTTCTCAAGGTAAAAGACTAAGTAAACTGAGTATGAGGTGCTGGCTTCCTGTGCCAAATCTTCTGCTTACCTCTAAGGAGATGATCTCGAGTTTGAAATGTCTTGGAAGGGAGCAAAATACACAGTACATCTGCCATTGGTTCGTGTTCTTAAAACACCTTCCAAGTAAAGTCTTATTTTAGATGATGAAGTTGTAGCTTAGGGCAATGTTTGCTTTGATTTCATCTGTGCAATAACTTATTCCAGCAGTTATTGGAGAGAAGCAAAAAGTCCCCATTATTTTGGCATAAGCTAGCAGAATAGGATATTTTCATTATAGATAGTTAGGGTTATTTAAATTTATGCCTCCCTTGAATGAAACACACAGTGCTATTAAATAACTTTACATTAAGTCAATGGGCAAAATTCCCACTGGATCAAGGTTCACTGCGTTCATATCATTCCAGACAAGCAGGGAGGAGAGACTTGCTGTGCATTCTGCTCTGGAATTGCTTCACCTTATGGCTTGGATAATGAGATATTGATTTTCACAGAGCAGGTCACGTTAGAGGAAAAATGAGAGACTCAGTTGCAATTATTAAAGTCATTTACAATTGAAAGTGGGGAAAGGTTTTCTTTCTGGGTAGCAGATAACATTCTTTAGCTAAGCTTTTCCCACAGTTGCCAGGATTTGATACAGAGAGATATAAAGCTGAAAATAAAAAGACTCTCTATCAAATATGTACTCTTCTATTTTCATAAGTCAGGAATGTTTATGATAAAGTGGTACTTAAAAGATGTCTTCAAACTATTTTTCAGGAAAGATGAACGAAGTCTGTTAAACACTTAATGTCTCAAAGCTACAGCCTGAAGTCACAGGGATTTGCACAAAAATCTAGGAACGCTATCTGGTTTCAGCTGCTCTTAGCAGTCTATTCAGCTGACCTACAACTGCTGAAACAGCAGAAAACATAACCTTCAAGATGCTTTTTTCTTTTTACAAGCACAACATTACTCAGTGCTAAACTTGGTTATCTACTCTCACTAAAATCCAACTCTTCCAGCCAAGGCGGGGGTCTCGGGCAGGCGGGAGCAGTGGGATCCCGCTGTACTGGGGCTGGCGGGAGTGGCATTGCCCTTCTTCACAGTGGCCGGTGTGGTGCCATGCTTTGCATTTCTGACACAACCAGCATCAGTAACACACCAATGGTTTGGCTATCGCTGAATAGTGCTTGCACAGTGTCAGGCCTTTCTGTTTCTCACTCTGCTCCCCCCAGTGATGAGTATATTAGAGGGTGACAAAAGGTTGGGAGGGGAAACACATGGGACAGCTGACCCAAATTGGCCAAAAGGATATTCAGTGCCATATAACACCATGCTTGGCAATATACATGCGAGGGTTTGGTCTTTCCAAGGTAGCCCTTGCTCAGAGAGTGACTGGGCATCGGTCTGCTGGTGGGAAGTGGTGAGGAATTGCCTTTGCGTGACTTGGGTTTTTTCTTTTTCCTTCACTGATTAAACCGTCTTTATCTCAATCCACAAGTTCTCTTGCTTTTGCTCTCCTGATTCTCTTCCCCGTGCCGCTGCAGGGGGAGTGAGAGAGCAGCTGGGTGGGTGCTTCGTTGCTGGCCAGGCGCAACTTGTCAGAGCTAGTGATGCTTTCACAGGGCCTCACAGAAGCATCACCTTTCCCTTTGGAAAGATGGTGGATTCCCCCTCTGCCGTGTTGAAAACACAGCAGTAGGAGACTAGTCTCCTATTTTCCTCCTTTTGCCTCTCTCTTGCGTCTCCCCCTGCCTTTTCCCTCCCGGTAGCCACTACTGCTTCCTCCACGGTTGCACTGCTTGCTGGAGTTGTGCTCGCCGGGTTTGCCGCAGGTACTGCGGCAGGGGGAATGCAGCGGGCAGCACCCAGGCAGTCGTTGCCACGACTGGTTCTTTGAAGTTTGATCATATTCTGCTTGTTGAGAACTTGCACCAATTTCTACATGTGATTTCAGGTTAATACGTTAATACATTTAACTTATAAAAATTCAGTTATTCCACTAACAGACTAATTAGCAGTCTAATCTGTTGTCTTCTTCTAGGATATTATCCTCTCCAGCCCTATTTGGAGTAACGTTATTATAAGATTTTTAATACCTATCTAAATTATTTACTCAGGAAAAGTGTTTGTGTGAATAACAGAGATGATGTCGTCAGTGCTTTCCGGCAACAAATGGGGCCTTCAGAATTTCCTTTTCAGTTTTTCCCTGAAGACGTTGAACTTCTTTTTACTGTTCCCTCAGGAATAATTGTTAGAGGGCAATAATGCTAATTAGCATTGTTAACGTGTTCTTTACAGTTGAATGACTACATAAAGTAGGGAAGTATTAGAGAATATTGTGGTGTTTCATATATGGACTACTTTGGACTACTGTTTACCTCTGGACAGTTGAAAAGTTGTTTCTGTTTCCATTAGTAACTGACCTGCTATGTCCTCTCCTCTGGTTTTATTCTCCGTTTATACCACGCTTTTCTGTTTGAATGCTTATAAGTTGCCCTGCAACTTTCAGTATCTCCAGACCAATAAAATGAATTAAAAATGTGACTATGAAAACATTGTATTGAAGGTAAGTAATGACATGAAGATGGAAATTGCCATAATAAATTATATACTTTAATAAATGACTGTACACTGTAGAATTTCAATTACAGAAAAACATACCTTACGCAAGTAATTACTAAAGAAATTACTGGAGAAGCACATCCATTCACTGAATTACAGGACGTAAATTCTTCCTCTGATTGCATCTTCCGTTGTGAGGAGAGTGATCACGGGTGAATACCAAGCTCTAACAACACCGTCTCTTCAGGATTAGAACTTACTGCTGGATGGGGAATGTGGAAAGACTAATGAAAGGTTGTTGCTTTATGTGCACAAAGGGAATGAATGAAAACTAGTTAAACGCAAAGCAAGAGCTTTGATCGTTGGCAGGTAACCTAGCTGTTTCTTGTCTTGTACGGGCCTTTCTGTAGGTATGCGGGTTCAATGCGTCTTTAAGGCACTTGTGAATGTGTTCTGTGTGCATACATCCGGCTTGCTTGTGTGTATTTTGTGTACACGCTATAATTATAACCTGTAAGAAGAGTGGAATGTACCTGTAGTATGATAGGCAATACTGTGTTTCCCTATTGTAGAGTGTCTTTTACATGAGATTGACTGAGATTTTGGTGGCCTTATAGTCCATTTCGGATGAGAGCTAATGGCTGAAATGTTTGTCACAGTTCAAATGGGCAATGCGTGCTTTGTTACCATGGGGATCTGTAGCATCACCTCTCAGCCTCCCAACCATCCCTGGAGCTAGCGGTGGGGTCAGTACAATCCAATCGGATCTCACCCACCTGTGTTGGGAACTTTGAAGCAGAGACTGGTACCACTGCAGGAAAGGAAAAGATGAGCTGGAATATTCACAGTGGTGAATATAGCATGTGCCAAGGCATCTTCATGTTTTGGGGCTTGGCGTCCAGCTGACCTGAGGCGAAGAGGTTTTCAAAAGGGGAAAGAAAATGGAAAGTGTCCTTAATAGAGGTGTGATGGAAGAAGTTTGTAGGACAGACCTGCTTTTTTGGTTGCTCTATGTTGGAAATAAGAAAAGCTGGAGGAAAAAAAAAAATTTAAAACATCTAATGAAAGGAGTGAAAATTAACAGATTACATGGGAACAACATGCAATATATGCAATGTGATTTTTATATGCACAAAGTTAGCAAAAAGAAAAATAGAAACGTAATCTCATTCATTTAGTGGGACTGTTTCCTTAGGCAATGTGTGGACCCACATCCTTTTTCAGCCGGTTCATACCTGAGACCAGTTGATTGATTTTAAAGCGTTTCTTTACATCTTAGATGATAAAGGTTATATTTGGTAAACTTCAAAGAAACCAAACAAAAACTCTGTCTTCTCAAGTCTGTATTTTGCAGGGTATTTTCTTTTACCCCAACAAATGACCTTGTCTTTTATTGTGTAATTAGACATCTTTCTCTGCCCTGATGTTTGTATGGATTGAGTTTAGAAGTATTGATATATTTTTAACTGCTATCAAAGCAAAGAAACTCGTCCGTTTTTTTCCTCTAGATTTTCTATTAATGACATCTTTTTTTTTTCCCTCCATTGGTAACATTATTTTTTATGCTTCCTTAGTCTATTCTTACTGTGCTTTGAGTTCAAGAATGTTCTTGTAGAACCTGGTTGTATTTTCATCCTAGTGTCACCAGTGAGTCAGTTCAGCACACATTCTTATTACAGTATTACTCTAGACTTTTTTTATTCAGTAAAAAAATCTTAGTTCTCTTTGAATTTTCTGTGCAAAAATAATCCATAAAGGTCTTCAGTAGACACTGCGCAAAGAAAAATGTATCTATGGGAATATAGTTTATTCCTGTTGCCTGGAATTGCTGTAGGGTTTTGATCAACCCTTTATAGAGGAAATGAGTTCTTTTGCTTAATTTCCCATGTATTTTCTCTTGATAATGATCTAAACATTTATCAGCTTCTCTTCCTAAAATAATATGTATGGTAGGAATATAAATATTTTTACAAGATATCTAGTTATTTACTTTAGAACAACAGATAGAGGAGCAAAGCTTGTTCTGTTACAGTCTAATTCTTTCTGAAGCAATTTCAGAATTCACAAAATGTTTGAACATGAACATTGCACAAATATTTGTGCTTCCTAAATCACAGTTACCACAGGTATTTGCTTGATCTTATTATTTTCCATAAAAATATCATGAAGTACTAATGTAAAAAAGCATTGATAGTAGATAACACAAGATGTTTAAACATCTAAAATGGCCAGAAAAACTGTACCGGAATTAGTCTGTACAGTTTGCCTGTAATTCTACTTTAGATCACAATTTTAAGGAAGGGCACTGATCTATCATTATAACCTCTGCTTGTATTTTACACTCTGCATGAATTGTCTCTGAGACACACTTAGATACGGAACATAGACCACAAAGTTGGCAAATACTTCAACAGCTTGGTATAGCTTCCATAAATTTGCGAAACAGTTGTTAATACTGTGAGTATTTCAACACAGAAAAGTTAATGCACTGTAAGTTATGTTACAAATTTATGTCACTGTGGCTGTTTTGTACTAACTCTCTATATGGACACGTGGATTTGTATGGATAGCTAATGTTAAGTAAATCAGGTATGAATTTGCAGCACACTATTTTAAAGCAACTCTCATAGCAATGAAGTCTGGTTGTTGTCAGATTGCCTTTCCTGGACTCAGCTGTTCTAGAGGGGCTACCAAATCCAGCTGCTTCAAACTGCAAAATGCACAATATTCTGTTAGATGGTCTAAATTGCTGTGTGACCCCATTTGGGTGTGTGCACTGAGAGGAGCTACTCCAGCTGCCGGCCAGCAGGGATGGGAGTGCCTGGGAGCTGTGATCGGGGACTTTTTCTGTCAGCACAGCAAGACCTGACCCTTCATGGTCGTAAGTAATTATGAGAGTGAGCTTTATTTCTAGAAGAATAAAATCAAACCCCAGATTACTAGACACAGAATTCCACACAAATCTGAATCCTCAGTCTGTTAGTATAAGCAGATAGCAATTTTTAAAGCAAAATAGTTTTCAGTGCAGGTACAGTTTTTATCAAATTCTACATACTTTAAAATTGTCAACATTTGGTATAGAAAATATTGAGAAATATCAAAATACATGGCTTCTGCACTTTCAGAATAAAACATTCTGATTTTTATATTTAACTGAGTTTAAAAACCAACAAGCACACCCAAACCTATAGACTTTATAGAAAAAGATTTTAAATGTCAAGACCAGTATGGTATGTTTCTAGGGAACATAGTATGTTTCTATCATATCCTTTACATGTTTTTCTATTATATGTATTTTAGGGAACGTTTCATTGATGACATCATCTATACCCTCTTGTTATGACTACTTTATACTTGCGTTACTTACTCCCCACACAATTACCAAGTAATTCCAGCTTCCTTCCATTCTTAACGTCTAGCATTCAAAATGCAAAAATGTCAGCCAGATTAATTAGAAGCACGGATCTCATGGTATGTTGCTGTCTTTTATTTGAATAAACCTCTTTTAGTGGTTTGTCTAAGAAAAATAAAATGCCAGGAAGTTCTTGTGACAACAAGATAACAGTAATTAATTTCAAATTAATGGTGAGCCATTAGGAACACTAATACTAAATAGTAAAATGCAAATGCATTATCAGTGAATGTAATTTACCACCAGTAAATCAAGACATTCGAGAAAGAAATTCCCTCATACCTCTTTTGACCAGAGACATTTTTTTAAAGTATTAGTCTCTCCGAGTCTGTCAAACTCATCATTTACATTACGTCCAGGAAGACTTGTAAGTGCTGCGTATATTGAACAAATGGGAATGATTTGTAACTCCAAACTTGAGAAGTCTTTGGAAATGCTCTGCCGTTGTTATGCTTATTAAAGTTGATATTAATGGGATAGCATAGATATTAATGGGATAGAGCAAAGTCAAACTTACTTAGCGTAAAATTTGAGTGTTTTGTAGTGCATTATGATGGATTGAGTTGGCTTAGTCCCCAGGCATTCTCAAAGTGGAATGCAATGGTACTCAAACCTTGACTAATATTCTTGTTCTAGCCAGATGTTGAATTTCATCGTAACTTGTTCTTATGAAGCATTTAATCTGCTTCCAATTTCCAGTGTAGGCTGTTGGGGATGCTACAGAAGTCTTTGTAGGTAAGTGAACAAATCCCTTGCTCTTCGCAGGAGAGGTTCATCCCTGTAGCTGTTCAAGGTGCACGTTCAGGGGTGATGCAAGCTGAACGTACTCAACCTAGTGAGATTTTGATCTCTGAATAGCACCTGTCATCCTGTGTGTGGGCCACAGTGAGGTCTGGTAGGCTGATTTGGCTCATACGCCTGTGTTGAACTTGCTGATGTCTTAAGATGCAAAGGAAGAAACTGCATTGCTGCTAGCTGGGGGGTACCATTGGTTCTTATTTATTTATTCCTGCAAATATGAATAGAGATCACTGATTTAAAAACAGACTGGTTGAGAGCAGATATTGTAAAGGGCAAAGGGTTGTTTGTATTTATTTTTTTCTTGTCTAATCCTCTCCGGCATCGTCTGGAACGTGGACTAATTCTCTGTGAAACCAATTAAATGGGTTATAGCGTCATGTAGACGTAGCCTTAGACATGCTATTTTATAATCTTAGACTGAAAGGGGCGATTTCAAGCCCATTTTTCTTCGCTTTGAGTGGCTTAAACACTGAGGTAAACAAGAGAGAAGTGCATTTTTTTATTTGTAGAAAGGAAAACACTCCTAACAGAGATTCCAACTTCCAGAAGTATGCAGCCACTAGAGAACTGAAGGTGCTTCTTACCCTGCGTACGGGTAGGTTGCACAGTTGAGCTCCTGTTACGCTATCATGGGCCATGGAGGTGCTAGCAAGCACATTAAAGCCTGTATTAATGGAACAAGCCAGGGCTTGTTTTCATGCTGTTGGTGATGCCTCTGAATCCAAATGGGATACAAATTACTCCATCAGGGTGCAGCACGGGCATTAACAATACTTGGCTTGCTCCAGAGGTCTGCTTCAAAAGCTGTACTGCAAACTGGGTGCCTTCCCAGCAATGGTGCCTTCCCAGCAATAGCGCCTGGAGACAGCACCTGACCCCAGAATTGGTCGGGCTCTTTCCGCAGTGAACGCCTGGGAGCTGGCTGAGGCTGATGAAGTGGGATGAAGAAGAGCTGAAACAGCTGGAGCATATAAAATTCTCTTTGAATGTTCAGTTGGTCTCATGTCAGGCATCCTCGACATTTTTTTTTTTCTTTTATAAGTACGTGGAAGCCTTGTAAGAGTTTCTGCCTTTCCCTGTATGAGTAAAAGTTCAATGTCAAAATGCCAAAGGTTGCAGAGCACTGAAGGGCCTGGGAGGCAAGCAGGCGGCTAAATAACAGCGGGACCTAGAAGGAGAGAGAGCTCTGTCCCTAGCTGCCTGTCTTCAGTGCCCCTTGCACTTCATTCCAGTGGTACCCGTGAGTTTGCCATGCTGAAACTGCAGAGTGCAAATGTGTTAGGGTGCCCATTAGTCCTGAAGCAGGTTAAGTTCCTGTCTCTAGGGTGCTTCCTTGGAGCTCTCAGAAGTAGACTGGATGTGCCACTATGACTCAGCCGTAGTAGTGATATATTAAAAAAACTAGTCACTTAAGTCAGTAGGAATATATACAGAAATATATCTGTAAAAGAGTGCTAGAAAGGGAAGTGTCAAGCAGTTCAGTTCATGTTTTGGAGAGCTGAGTGAGTGGGGAAAAAGTAAAGGGAATTGGGAGAAAAATATGTATCCTTGGAGAGCTTTTTGTAAGAAGGCAGAATCCAGGAAAATGAGCCTGGAGAGGGAGAGGCTGTGTATTTTACAGGCCTGTAAACTTTGGGTGACATCTTTGGTTTCATGTTAAATAAGCTTTTGCTTTCCGTTTGTTCTGCGCACTCCAAAAAGCCAGTTGTGTTTGTTTATATTTATTCTGTGGATTAGGTATGTATCTTTTTCTGACAGTGTCGTGCCTCTGCTTACATCCTACAAGATATTGAACATCTGTAGGATCCTGATGATATTACATTTTTACTGATTTGAAAATGAGTTGAGAACTAAAGATCTCATGCCTCCATCTTTTACCAGGTGCTACCTGAGATGTCAGTGTGTTTTTTTGTTTGTTTTTTTTTTTTCTCTTTCCCCCAACCAAACTGATCATTAAACACAGTTTCTCTCTCATTCTGAAACCCAGAGGACTGGTTATGATATATGCATTTATGTTTTTAAAAAATGCTTCAGTCTTTTTGTTTACTAGACCTTCTAAAGAACAGTAAAACACACAATGATATCTTTCTCAGATTTTTTCCTAATTAATCAAGAGTAGCAGAAGAAACAAATGAAAAAAGAGAACCATGTAACAGGAAGTCTGCAATTGCTCTTTGTTAGTAAAAGAAATAAAGAACTTACTCCCTTGAACTATGACATGGGATCAAACCACACATAATGGATACATTTTTCTAGTTTTTTTAACTATATCTTTTCTGTTAATTCTCAAGGGAAAAAAAAAAACGTTCTTTGACCATAACTATTTTGTTTCCCCCGAATGTTAACACTCCTATCCTGAAATGCATATATGTTATCGTACAGACCCGTGGGCTTATGTTTAGGAATATTAACCTCTGAATACAGCAGAACAAAGACAGCTAGTCATAGTACCCTGTCCTTACTTTTAGGTTTGCTTTTCTTATTCAGGTATGTATTTTCCCCTCTTTTTAGAAAGTCACTTCTTTAAAGATTTACTTGAAACTTCCGTTGACAGGTGCGAGGGGCATTCAGAGAAATAAGGGTTCAAATAATCCCAAAAGTCACTGATGATGTCGTTTTTGCATACTGGGCACAGCAAGGGCATTTTTTTATGGGTTCAGATGCCTTTGTGGGAACAGCAAGTGGGCTCAAATGAAGGCCATGATTTGACAACTCATAAAGAATCTTATTGGTGACTTTTTTCCTTTATCTCTAAAATGGAAGTGAGATGATAATGATGGCTGATTTCAAGTCTTCTGATGCTGATGGAGGATCTGAATCAAATTTGGTCTAGTTATAAAATGAGCCCCTTGAAGAAAACTATAATCAAACTCCTAAGTGGTTATAATCGCTGAGGAATGGAGTAAAAGGCTGTTCAAATAACATCCAGCTGTAGGCACTGTGAACCCTTTAACCAAATCCAAGATTGCTTCTTCCCGATTTTCTCTCATATTCTCCTTATGCCTAGGTCTGTAGTTTTCTTTCAGGATGAGGGCGCGCTAGCCATCTTGTTGTGTTTATTTAAGACACTTCTGAAGTCATACACCTCAGTGTTTAAGTACATGTAAACAGGTGTGTAATGTAAAAGTGATAAATGTGATAGAAAATAGAGTGGAGGAAGTAGAAAGGAGAATATCTGTTATCAAAGAAGACAGACCCCGGGCAAAACCACAGCCAGCTGTATGGCTACCACGCCATTGCGGAATCCCGTGTTGCTTTGGGGCAGGAATGGCAGCGAGGGCTGGGCTGTACCGAGGTGCTGCAAGCTAGGGTGAGACCTGTGTGGGAGAGCCCAGGCCTGCAAGGTGATGTATGACCAACACATTCATCAAACGTAGATGTTTTCTACCTTTCTGCTTGAGTTAAATACCTGAGGAAGCAGAGAGTGATTGTGATCAGATGAGGAAACTACTCTTGATACATCAAATTTGTGAAAACCTAAAGCCCTTTGTAGAAATTAGAAGGATTAAACACATTATTTGCTATTTTACATGGCAATTCACTGAGGAAAGGCAAAAGATTTACTAACTGAATACTCAGCCAGCCACAAAAATGTTCTCTGTGATAATACTCAACTTGTATTGCCGACAACACGAAGGGCAGTGAGGAAGTTAAGTGTCAAATGGTACCAGGGTATGACGGATTACCCCTGTCAAACCATGTGGGCGGAGTTTCGGATGCTCCAGCAGCAACCTGTAGACACTGAGTGGCATTGTTGCTGCTTTGCTTAGGTAATTTGGTACTGGAAGTAATATTTGTTGATCAAAGTGAATGACCCAGTTGAAATTATTTTCAAATGTTAGCGGGTTTAAAGACATACAATTAGACACATGTTCTGAAGCATTGGTGTGGAAGGTTTTCCTCCAGGAAGATGATTATTTCTAATGGAGAGCGCCTAATTCTCATGAACTTAAAATTTCAGTTACATTGCACCAAAAATTTGTTGAATGAGATTATGATAAGACACAAGGTAGAGCCCACGGAACAGAGGAAAGAAGAGAGGGCAGTATTTGACAGAAAAGTGAAGGGTCTTAAGAGGAGTATGCATTCTAAGGGAAAAGCCAAAATGAACAAGCTTAACATAAGGATGGAAAATAATCTGTATTTATTCTAAAAACTAAATTTATTCTCATTTAAATAGTATCGGATGGTTTGCCAAACAAATTATTTGGTAACAACACCCATTATTAAAGAACCATAACTGTCTTCACAAATAATAGCTTTTAGCATTATCATTGGTTCAGGAAATTGGAATAAATATCTTTGCTTATTAGTCTATTACGTAGATGACTTTGGAAAAGGCTGAAAGCTGTTTACTATTTCATGCCCAAAGTGAAGTATTTCTGTCTCCTCAGAAAAATAATTTAATTAATCTGTGAGGGCTGAGAAACAGGCAGTAAATAGTGTGTGATTTTCAGAGCTCAGAGGCAAGTCAGCTAAAGTTTTTGAGTCTGAATGAATAAAAATATTCTGCCTAAGTGTATAATCAGTGGCGTGTGGCTGTAGTAGGTACACTGACGTACACAAAGTCAGAAGGCTCAGGACGGAAAGAGTTGGCAAGTATTTGGTGGTAAAGAAACACAAGACCAGCTAACGTTGCTGTGGTAGCCACCTTTGCTCAGCTATGGAAGTGTTAGGAATAAACGATGCTTGTCCATCCAGTGCCTTAGGCCTGATTTTTATATTTTTCTTTAACTAAGTAATTTCAAATAGGCTGTCCCAGGTGTCAGCTGTGTAAAGAAAGAAACCATTTGTACTTTCTTTTGTGAAATCTGGTTTATTGCTTCTCTTATTCAGGTCTTTCATATATTTGTAGTTAATTTTTTTATTATTACAGACGTGACAGGCATGGATGGTGATTTAAGCATGGTGTGTTTTCAACTTATACCAACTCAGGTGACAATCGGGTTTAAAAACCTTCTACATCTCTCTAAAAATGTAAAAAAAAAAAACCCAACAAAACAAACAAAACAACAAAACAAACTGCCCCCCATCCCCAGTCTTTTTTTGGGCAGCAGGCTGTCTTTAACTGATGTGGAACCACACTTTTGGTGTTTTTCTAGACAGGTTTTTTTTTTTTCTCATTAACTTACGCTCATATATCTATTTGTTTGTTCGAATGAGTAGTTTGGTATTCTGTATTCCATGCTAAAAAATGTTCACCACTGTTGCAGTATAATTTTTTCTCATAGTTTGACATTGACGTGCTTTAGAAATTGGAGTCTTTCACTGAGCAAGAACAAAGAGCTATAAAAAGGTTAAAAAGGTCTTGCGAAACAATGGCTGCCTTGCTAATGTCTGTACCCTTGAAGAGAAACAGAAGGCTGATAAAAGGGGAACATCCCACCGCTGGAGGTGCTGAAAACCAGACAACTGCTAAAAGAAGCATGAAGTCAGCAAAGATCTGCAGCAACTGGGGGAAAGGTGAAGGCGGCAGGGGGAGACCTGACCACCGACTCAATTAGAGACTGGGCAGACCTACACCCCCTATACTATAACTTTAAATGAAACACTATAACTTTAAATGAAAGCGAGATACAATACTAACCAGCAGAAATTGTTAAATTAGGTACTAACCAATAGTAATAATTAAAGGTGTGTATTTCTGTGTTTTGAATCATATAAATATACTGAAGATTTTGTAGAGCGGTGTGCTAGCTTTGTGGATTACCACCTAGCACCCAGCTCTGCGCAGAAACTAAATACCTCTGCTCTGTGTGTACATTGGCATCTTTCTCACTGGGTAAATGATCCCGCTTTGGGACTACAACACAGGGTTCTTCTGAGGGATTTCAGAGACTAAAATTCAAACTAAAATAATACTGAGATTCCTTTCCAGGTATTCATTAATTTTACCA
Organism: Himantopus leucocephalus; assembly: GCA_003993805.1. Classification (NCBI taxonomy): domain Eukaryota; kingdom Metazoa; phylum Chordata; class Aves; order Charadriiformes; family Recurvirostridae; genus Himantopus; species Himantopus leucocephalus. The sequence goes on from RSEF01000014.1 coordinate 3,244,221, forward strand.
AAGTTAATGTTGAACTGAAAAATACGAAGGAAGAGCAAGCACAGAGATGAGATAATTTGAATATGAAGTGGGTGAGACCATGATTTTGGAATCACAGTAGATAAAGTAGCACTTCCCATGATCTAACAGTATATGGAGTATATGAATGAAACTGAGCAATGGTCAGGAATACCCTCAGTCAGTGGAACCACTGTCTGGTGCTGCTCTTCAGTTTTATAAAGCTGAGCAGTGCTATTGAAGGTGGGTGCTGGTGTGGTCTCTAATCACACAGTGCTGTTGAAGAGACATGAGTGTCTCAAAACTGCATGAAGAGAAAGACACTGTTCCTAAAAGGGGCTGCAAGTCCTGGGCAGTTCATTATTCAAGATTCATCAATATTAACAGCAGAGTCTGGAAGGTTCATAATTCATGTTACGTTCGAAGTCAGACCTTTGTGTTAGTATGAGCAAATTAACATTTGCTCCCCATTCAGTGTGATTAATGGGGTCTAATTCCTGTGATCCCTTTGGTACCGGTTAGCCTAGGCTGTGCTGGCCTTTGAGACAGCTCGCTGGACCTTTGGACAAGAGAGGAGTATAGATTTTTTGTTGTACTCGTTTATATTGTTTGAAACAGTAGTTTAAGTGTACAGACAAAGTAATCCCACTAAATACCTACAGAGCAGGTTCTCTACTGGTATAGCTACATAGCGACAGCGCCTCTAAGATATTAGTCCTTTGTTGCCCACACTTGGAGACTCAGTGTCATCTGCATTAGCAGGTGAAGGGGTTGCTCCAGGCATCCATCAATTAATGCTATTTGTCGTTTTAAAGTATTCTGATGTCTTGTGTTGGCTTGTTGCCTCCTCTTTGCCACTATCCAGCGCTATCCACTTCACCGTGTGAAACAAGCGGTGGCAGAGGGATAAGGCTGGTTTCTGTCGGTATGAAGAATCTTTGCAGCTCTTTAATGAATTGCTCTGCAAAGCAAGCACAGGGGATTTCTTTCAAGAAGCAGATTTTTGCCACCCTTTTGCTGTGCAGTAAATTTCTCTGAACCCAGGTACCTGACAGGTTTGCGTCAGGCAGACCTAGTTGGTAAGAGTGAGGGTAACACACTTCCTTGGAGGGAGTTCTCATAACCTGTCCTGACGACATAAAATAACCTACACGCATTCCTGCCTCTGTGTTGCACTGATGATAAGGGTCATTTGAGTTCCAGAACAGGTAGGAAAACAAAGCAGCAAGCAAGCTTACCAGGCAGCAACTCTATCAAGAGATGGTCCTGTTTCAGTGGCTTTTTGTTACAGAGGAATGTGTGATATAATGTAATAAAATAAAGCAGCCAAAACCAAGGACAGCTTTACTGCTTCTGCAGCTTCTAACTGTGCCTGGATTTACAAAGGAAGAGACAGAATGGAAGGGAAATCAAAACCACGGTTTCAAAAATAGGATTGTGTTTCAAATACACATAGTATTTCAAAAAGAATTTTGTACAATATCTTTGTCTGATGTTTATGTTCTCCAGTGCTGGAGTATACACACAGCTATAGTGTAAATTCTCTCGTTCTGTTAGTGTACAGATAATATTAGCAGGAAGCTTTCTTTTTTTTCTTCAGACTTTTCCATAAACATGGACTGCAGATGATGTCATGTTTACAACAATTAATGTATGTGTACTAATGCTGAGGTACATAAATTCAGCTTATACTATAGCATCTATTTTTTTTCTGGTAATGTGCCTGTTGTATCTCTTGTATTGATTAATGCTGCTGTAGGTAGTGATCCATCATGTTCGTACAAGTTTTTCTTTATTATCTTGAAAATCTGTTACATTAAAAAGGTTTTAACTAAAAATAACTGCTTATATGTCTATAAGAGTATTTTAAGAGGATATTATTTATGGTGACTATTGCCTTTTGCCAGTGCATCTCCAAATTATTGTTTGCAAAGGAAAAGCAAATGTAAAGCAGCTGTGAAAACTTCAGACCACAGGTTTGCTACCCTGAAAGAGCATGACCCTCCTGGCTGCATTTTTCTCTCTGTTAGCTTTGTGCATATAGTTATTTTGGATAGAACTATGGAAAAGAGATATGCCTATGTTTTCCTTACTTATCTTTATAACACAAATGGTAAGCAGGAACCTTGCTTGCAGGAGTTTTTCTTTGATCTTTCCTGTATTGTCTCGAGAATAAATTTTGAATTTTTTGAAAGGAGAAAGACATTTGCTTACAAAAGGGGAAGTGGCTATTCTCTCTTAATCTACAGTGAAATAAAAAGCTATTTAGAACCAAAAGTTTTAACTTGAAGGGAAAAAAATGAGGGGTGTGCGTGAATTATGTACTTGGCAGATTGTGGCAAGACTGAGAGACAGATTCTCTGTGGCATAATTTTATTGAATTTTTTTCAGTGAAGAATCTGGTTTTCTGTGTTTACTGTCTTGACAGGAATTTATCTGTACCTTATCGGTAATAAAAATAAAAAAAAAAGGCTCTGCAGCTGGTAGCATCTTGTTAGAATAGTAGGGGAAAGCTGGGCGTGTTCTCAGGAATCTTTACTAAAATTGCTGTACTTCTGCCAAAAACAGGTACTAAAGCTCCTGCACATCTTCAATGACAATGGCTGGACCAGTGTGTGTTGCTAAGAATATCAGTGCTTACGTTTGAACTGACATTCTGGATAAGAAACGATTCATGCTGTATTTGGTTCTCATCATCTGCATTATATACATGGGATCTGAGGAGTTGAAGATACATCTATTTGAAATGTAAGCAAATAAGTATCTTGGTGTTATTTATTTATACAGTTCAGCTAAAGCTCAAGAGGCAAAGATAAATTGGATCTTCTGTCTCTTCTTTATTGCTCTTGATTTTTAGAGGAGTCCCATGCAGGAGAGAAGGTTCCCTGCTGTGACTTCCGACTGGGAGTTTACATTATTCTTCAAATACCTATTTACCATTTTTCCTATCAACTTACCCAAAATATTTTTTGCATGGGTATTCTCTTTATGGTTTAGTACATTTTTTTGGCCATTAGAGATAATTGCTAACGACACGACATCAGTCAGGAAACATACAGGGAGATTTGTCTGAACAAAGAATTCAGAACTGGATCCAGTATATCCTTTTTTTAAGCAACACAATGCAGCAATGCTCAGATGAGGTGACAGAAGAGCTAATTTGATAAAATTATAAAACTTGTACCCAGCCTTGACTCAACTCTGTAGAACTGAGGTGCTTTTGAGTTTTCATGAGATAATAGCATCACTTCTGCAGAGAAGTGTTGCACTTTTGGCAAGTTTTTGTAATATTTCTCTATATTCTGTTGCTAAGGCCACATCCTTGAAAATAGATTTCCCTGGCACTAGGGCTCACTGACTCTTCCTGCTGTCCATCTAATGTATGTTTCCTGTTTTGAAGTTCAGGGTGCTACATACGCTTCTCTCAAAACGATTATCTATTGGACTGAGCTTAAGACTGGCAATCTCCTACATTTTCACGATGGAAAAATTTCAAGAATTAACGAGTCCCTCAGTTTTGGGTTTCCTATCTCTTCTTCTTTTGTGCTGGTATGTACTTCAGCTTCATAAACCTTATTTTTATGACAAACTATTACAGTCATGTAGAGTTAAAATATGCAATTAATGAGGCTGTACAATGTATGTCATTCACGCGAAGTATTGTCTGGTAAAGTAATCACAGGCTCCCCGGTGCCTGCTCTGTGCTGGAAGTGTGACACTGATTCCTTTAGTGCCAGATGGCCGGTCAGTGGTAATCCATAGTTACCAAACATATACTGCGCAGTAATTTCCTTGGGCTGAATAGCTCATTCTACAGGATATGTGAGAGCCTGGATCTATGTACATTAGTAATGTTTCGCTCTAAATTTCATTAGAGCTCTACTGTACTGGTTACTTCTGCATTCCCAATATAGTTTTTAAAAGACAAGCAATTCAAAGGGCAGAACCTTGAAGCAGAACCTTGTTCACCCTTGTATCTACACCTGCCAATAGCATTTTATTACAGCACAGCAAAAACTGGACAGCAAGTAGACTATGAATTTATCAGCTGCTGCAGGCACTCTGCTACAGGCAGCTGCATGTCATTATTAGGGCAGTTACGTAGCTATAAGAACATTTCAGGATGTCTTGCCTTAGTGATCTGCCCGTGGCATGACTGACAGCGATGTGCATGGGGCTGATGAGCCATTTGGGTGGGGACATTCTGACATTGCCTACAGCAAATGTAATGAGAACTATTGTTTTCTAGTAGCAAATAAAATTCACAAAACCAGGGAGCAACAAAGAAAAGTTTAAAGACAACATTGTGAATTCCTTATAATAAAAAAAATGTAGTGCTTACTTCAAAATGGTTGAACCTCTAGCACCAGCCGCCCATTAGCTAAGGCTTGCTTTCTGTTCTTGCCACTCCCCCGAAGAAGAAAGCAGATTCATCATCTAGGGAAGATAATAACTATGCTATCTCGGGAAAGATTATACTTTCTTTGTCAGGGTAAATTTATTAAGCAGTAGAATATGTAACAGGCACAAAATCATACCAAACACTAAGGAACAGGCGCCCTTCCGACTCTGCAGTTGAGCAGAGGGAGGACATTATTACTCTATGCCTTATTCTTCTTTCCTTTTTTCCGACCTCCTCGTACTTCTGAAAGCACAATTTTTCTGCACTGTGAGTAGATACCATTTACAGTCTGCAATTAAACGATCACTGCAAGTCAATGTTATGTGTCCCCATTCTTTATTTCTTCTTGTTTTTTTTTTTTTTTAAAGTTATATTTTGGAACAAAGTACTGGTGAATTCATGCCCTCCTTCTTGTGCAGCTACAAGCAGCTTAAGTATCCTGAAGCCTGCTGAGGTCAATGAGAAGATTCCTGTTGAATTCTTAGCTTTTGAACTGGGCTGTGACTGCACATAATACTTTAAAGTTATGAAGAAGCATCACGTGCTAGATCAGCTAAGCCAGGTAACACAAACATTGATTTCACTTGCTGATAGTTTTAGAGAGGTTTAAGTTAATTATTGTTCATTATTTAATACTTTAGGCTAGAACATGAATGAAATTAAATGTTCTCCTCCCACTGCAGCACCCAGAAGTAAAGAGAGCTCAGCACTTATATATTCTGTCTCTTCTATTGATCTCCTGGGCACCCAGCATAGGTCCTTTCACTTCTCTGCGCTTCTTCCTGCTTCTGCAGGGTGACTCTATAAAGTTAGGTAGTAGCTGCCTGGGGCAAAAATTGATTTTTGTAGGTTTAGAGCCTGATACAAAGCAGTCACATACAACTACTGCTAACATGTTCTGCAGTACTCAAAAGGCGTGTTATATTATTAAGCTGATTGACATTTAAAACATATGACCTATATTTGGTTACATTCCTATTGCATCCTACAGGACTTTTTCATCAGAAATTCCGTCAAGCCCAAAAGCTTTTGATGTGCTGTGGATGAGCTGTCACAAGATCCAGTAACACTGCAGGCGGTATGAATTCAAAGCCTGAACTGTGCAATGAGCTCTGTACTGCATGGGATCTTCAGACAGGTAGGCAAGCATGGGTCCTGTTGCAGTCCTGGCAGTATGCTTATTAGCGATAGCAGCAACGCTTCAGGCTCAAACATAAGTAAATCTGGGTGATAGGATTTGCAGTTAAGCAGGGACAGTCAACTCCACACGCAATGCTTCCACATACAAGTGCAAGACTGTAAGAGCGGGCCCATGGTGGATCAAGTATGAAGGATACCAGGCTACTGGAACCAAGAGGCAATGAGTGTTTGCAATTCAGCCTATTTCCTGGCTTTTCCGTGCCAATGATACAGTAGTTCAATGTTTGGAAAAAGATTGAATCTCTGCGTGTGTTTCATAAGCATTGTTTTCTGCTTTTATTTGAAAAAGCACAAGGTTTTTGTCTCTGCTTGAGTTAAGTCAGTAGAAAATCTGCCTGTGGTTTAATCAGTAAAGTAAGAAAAAGTGAAAGGGAGAATTTTTTAGGAGCTGGGAAAAAACCTGTGCGTTGGAAATTAAATAGAGTTTCGGCATTTTTGATAAGGTGGTGTTACCATCCCACCACTCAGACCTATGATAACTGGTTATAAGATTATAAAGGAAAGCCCAGTGTGCTTCACTAGGTGAAAGACAATGGCAAAAACAGTCATCATACTTTTCTACTTTATCACTCAAAAGTGTGCATAGACATGATGTGGAGTGATGATATCAACTTTTGTTTCCTCAAGATTATTATCTCCAAAACTTTGTTACTCTTCTGACTTCTAAGTACAAAAACTGGTGTTCGTTTCCAGTCATTAACCGACTTTGCAGTTATGCCCTAAGCTTCAGCTAATGTAATTCCAGGTGAACAGTTGGAACCACAAACAAAATATTAGCCCTTTAACATCTAAGTGAATTATGCCACTATTTAATCACCTAATATAAAATTAAGTTTATGATTCATAGAAGTAATAATGCACAACAGATGGATTGTTACTGCTACTAAATGGTCAGATATGTAACATTCTTTCAGCTTGTTAGAAGGTTTATGGTTAGTCATTAGATGTTTGTTGAAGAATTGACAACACATGTATTACAGTTCCAGTAATAATGACATGGTACAGTTATTCTGTGTTACAAGAAAAGTGGAGGGGTTTTAACCCCTTCTGAGAAGGCAAAAATATGAAGTCATAGAGAAGTTAGATCTGCAGTTTTCATGGGATTATGTATGCAATTTAAAATCACTTTTTACAGGTTTGCCCCTTCAGATTTAACTTTATATATATTTGGGGGAAAATGCCGTTGCCAACGCACTGGAAACAGATAAAAGAGAGAATGCTAATGGTTTTTATTTCTGGGAAAAAGAAAGACAGAAAAAGATGGAAAAATGAATTAAGTTCAGACAAATAAAAAAAAAAACCCTGCACCTTTTCAAATGGGATAGATTCAAGAGAATCTTCAAGGTAAAGGATTCAAGAGAATGTATGAATTATTAAGTATTTGCTCAGTTGCAGAACTCAAGAATCTTCTCCAGGTTCTGTTGTACCCAAGAGCTCGGTATAAAAGCTGTCAGGGTCGGTCAGTACTTTACAGATGCTTTGTACAGCTGGGCCAAGTATTATTTGAGCAGCTTTCATAGAAAAAGCAGACTATAGATTTAAAAGCAAAAATGTCCACAATGTTTCTAATGAGAACTGTAGGAACGATTGAAGATCCTTACACTGCATCTAGTGGTTCTAAACCTTCTTTCTGTGTTGTGGACCAGAAGATGGGCTTTCCAGAAATAAACAGTATTTATCATAAGATGGATGAAAATGTAAATGAAACCCTAGAGTTTGTGACATAAAAGGGTCTCTCAAAACATACCACTGTGTAAATGTACCATCTAGTGCATTACAGCTCTAGTATTTTAATAGTTAGGAGTATTACATTGTATATTTGCTGAGAAGGCCACTAGAAAAAGGTATGGTGACATTTAAATGCCATTCCAGGTCTGGTTATGTTTTCAGACATCTTCTACTTTGCAAGTTTTTCTGGTTTGTTTTTTGTTTGTTTGTTTCTCCCAATATTGATAGGAATTTAAAAGAAATATTTTTGATATTTAAATCAATATTGAAATATAGGAATATTAGAATATAAATTTTTGAAAGGAACTTTTCCCTTTTCCATTTTTCTCTTCTATGTTTCATCCCATTTTTCAGATGAGTGCAATATAATGGAATTTACTCTGTTCCTTTTCAGTTCTTTGACAGTTTTTCTATGTTGGGGATTTATGAAGAAGGAACACAGACACACCTATTGGGTTTTGGTTCTTTTTTCCTTTTTCTTTTTAGAGCTCCAAAAATGATACAAACTTGAAAATAGCTTAAAAAAAAGAGTGAAAAAAAAACAGGGGGTAAAAATGAGGAATGATATCCCTCTCTCCTAAAACAATCAAAACCCAAACAGCTGGAGAGAGATTAAAAAAAAAAAAAAAAAAANAAAAAAAAAAAGGGGGTTGAAGTTTGGAAATTTTCTATTTTGATGCAGAGATGGTTTTGAAAATGGCCAATTTTTGTTAAAACTATTTTGAACAACAGATCTTGAGTAACTGTAGCTGCTTCTACAGGAACTTGCTGTTCACGTCTGTGGATTCACTATATCATACCACTTCCTCTTAGGAAAATCAAGTTTACGTCCCTGGAATGGGATGGTGCAAAGGTCTGCTCTTCTCTCCAAGCAGCTCATCCTCTCCACCATTTTTCCCCTTTGATTTTGATGTCCTCATTTGATAGTTGGATTTCAGACCAGGTGAAATGTGAAAAGCAGATCTGCCAGAGAAAAGCATTGTTCCACAAACAGAAATAGCACAGGCCTGCAGACTTCCAAGTCGTGCTGTTGGCAATGTGAATCTTCCTTTTTTCCTGCATGTGAATTATACTTCAAGGGACTTTAAGTTAAGCTGCTTCTTTTTTTTTTTTTTTTTTTTTTAAATAATTTATTTCTTTGCTCCAGAGTACTTGAGAAATTGTTGATTAAGATCTGTTTTAGACTAGGAATTGATCATTGCTACTGCACTTAATATCTACTGCTTTAATTTACTAGGGAAAAAAAGTTATCTTGGGTCTAAACGTTACCACAAGAACCTCTGCACTAGATAAATCCACTTTCTGTTTTGATGATTTCCATATAGTCATAGGCAGTAAGGAGAAAATTCACCCTATTAGTTTCTGTGATTAATTACCCAAATCATTATATTTTCTGATGCATAACCTTTGGTAAGCTTGAGAGATTTCAAAATAGCCTCTCAAATGCTTCAAGTGCAGTGTTTTTTCTACTGCCCCCATGCACCCTTCAAGTTTAGTTAATGTCATTTAGGAAAGTTTTTGTTTCAAGTAAATCAACTGGATTGCAGAACCCCAAAATAAAGTTTTTAAATTTAGTTCCAATAAAGGCCTACAAATGTTTATTTGTAGCTTGTTATTATTTTAAAAATACATTCTTATTTTAGATTAGCTTGAAATAAAAAGTGAAGTTCCATCCAGAAGAAATATCTATTAAACAGGTTACTGTAGCTTTTTAAAATGGTAGCTTTTAAGTCTAAATTGAATAAATGGTATCTCTGTAAGACAGTATACTTGATAATGAAATTAAATAAATGGTGGGAGCGTTACGATCACTTGCCAGTAGTTGGTCATAGTAACACAGCAGGAGCTGGTCTAGTGGAGTTCTCTGGTTTGAGATCTAAATGCCACACAAAGAACAAAGGTTTTTCAGAACCATCCTCAGCACCATTGTTAGTTGAGTGGTGGTCCATCCATACTGAACGTTCCTCCTGGAGTGGGAGACAACGTAGCTTCTCCATGTGCAAAGGAGGATAGATACAGCAAGCTGTCAAGAGTCAAGAATTGCATTGGTAAGGGTCTGTAGCTCTGCAGGCTATGCCTCACGTACGGCAGCCTCTGAGGTTCTGCCTTGGCCATAATACTGCAGAAAAACAAATTTAGGCTGGAGACTGCAACCACCTTGCCTGGTGGGGGCTGTTTTGTTCCTTAGCTGGGTACAGAAAAGATAACGCAGCCTAAGAAGCAGGTCACAAATCACATGTTCTAGGCGGAAGGGTGCAGCCCTAGTTCCAGGGGGCAGTTCCTAGTTCCTGGCTGTGCTGCGAAATACACCTCACTCCTTGTCCCAAACTATCTCAGCGGGGCATGTGAAGGAGTACACTGTGACTCCATCCCCTCCTGTGTACTTTGTTTCCCTCCAAGGGAAACTGGGAAACTTGAAGATACGTTGTGTTGACTAAACCCAGTCCACAGCAGCAGTAATTTTATGTTTCAGTTTGGAAGGTCTCAAGGCTTTGGAGATGAGTGATTTTGGCAGAAAGGGATCTTACACTTCGCTCCTGAAGAATCCGTCTTCACTATAAAGGATATAAAGATATATCCCTGGTCTAGGCCCCTCCTTCCCCTCTTCAGTCCCCCTTCCCCAATATATGGTTGAAGTACTGTACGTATTCTATGATTCTTAATTAGACTTTCTGATGATTTAAACAAAGCTGCATCTCGCTGATGAATTCTGACAGTCCTGGTCCAGTGACATGCTTTCATTTATGTAGAAAAAAAGTAATACAGTTTCTTGCTTCAAGTGCGCTGGGTAAGATCCTTACCATATAAATAAAACTTTACTGCCATTCTCATCATAGCAGATACCTCTTTTTTTTTTTTTCTTTACCCAGGCATTGGACACTAATTGTGTTTTTCATTGCAGAAATTGATTTTAATGACAGCAGCTCAGAGTATAATGTAACAAATCCTGAAGGTGATGTGTTGCAGAATATAAATGAGTTCCTGGTGCTTGATGCAAAAGGACATATGTAAGAAGTTCTCTGATTCCAAAAGTTAAACTTTTGAAAGCTCAGCAATATATTTTGGCAGCGTTATTGCAGGACACGTGTTTTAAACCCAATATTTTTAAGGGTATCTGAAACTACAAATGCCTTTTTTGTCACTTCAGTTCAGAAGGCAGAGTAGACTATATTTAGTGGCGGTGGTATAAAAAAGATATATACCTGCCCTACAGCAGTTAAACATTCCAATCTTTCTGTCAATTTACCTTTCTATTGCTTTTATTTTTGTGTTTTTGCAGTATAGCAACTGAAAGGGTGCATGTTGGATTGTGTTGCTGAAAGCAGAGTTAATCCTTGCCCAGAAGGCAAATATAAGGCTGTGAATGATGCTAAATGAGTTTAAATGCTGGAGGTTGATAGAAGTTGTGACATTCGCATGCTGTTGGCCTATTCTTTTACAAGATTTAGTTATATTCTGAAGGCTTGGTCTGATTCCTTGTACAACCTAGTGGGAACATTAGAGATTGAGCCTTAAAACTACATGTTCCTGCCCTACTTAGTTTTTTGCTTTACCTCTTTTCCGATCTCTCAAGTGCTACTTGACAGGAGGTCAGTAATTTGCAGGAACAAAATCTATTCTATTCCTGTCCCTTAAATCTTCATTATCATAGTATCTGAGCATCGTCTGGTAGCACGTTGAACGGTGCGTTTACCATTTGTCATATAAGCTTACATCTCTTCATCTCTCCAGAGGGAGAGTTGTATGTGGAGTTGTGTTTGGGATTTAAAGATCGTCAGCTCTCCATAATTCCCTTGGGACAAGATGAATTTGCTTTCTCATCTAATGTTACAGGTCATGTACTTTGTCCTTTGATCAAAACTTCAAGTTTTGAAAGGGCAGAGGAAGAGATTTCTCTTGCTTTAAAGAAAAACCCTCCACTTCTGTGAATGCAGTTGCTTTACAGTATGGGAGACTCAGGTTCAAAACTGGAAGGCTTTTGTGGTCACGCTCTGAAGTCATTAATTCTTTTGATTGCTTTGATTCATTGTCTGCCTTCTGTAACTTCTTGTCCTGTTCAGGACCTCATTTTCCCTATGCCCTTTCTAACATAGAACAGAGCGCAAAGGACACAGAAGAGTGAGACAAGTGGTGCTCTAAGTCCTTCTGCTGAAGCTTTCCGATGATGATTGTAGTATTATTCATAATCTCTTTAGTAGAAAAAGCTATGACATTTTCTTGTGTGTGGCCAGAAGTTCTCTCTGTGCCTTGAGATTAACTAAGAGGAAGAAAAAAACACACAAAAACCCAAATGCACAAATCTGAAGCAGGGCAGTGTGTTCATTTAAGAACAATGTACAGTGAATTGGTAAAGCTTAACTTTAATCATAATTCTCTATCCTTAAATTCAAGTATTTAGGACTTGTTTTTTCAAAAGATGTGTTTAGTGCTTTCAAAAATAACAGTAATCATGGACAGATTCACGGGCTTTCTGCAGCCAGCAGCTGTGTACTTCCAGCAAAGCTTCAGGAAGACTGATTGTGCTTCAAGGGCCATTGCTGAGATCCCAGGGCGAGCTTATTCTAAAATAGTGCCCTAATTCCTGTCCAGCCTTTTTCCCATAAATCTTTCCTGTCCGATCTTTTCCCCATAAATCTTTTTCCCTGTAAATCTTTCTGTAGTTTCTTTTGCAGAACTTGAAGGAAAGAGTCTGGTTAGCTCTGTTAAAGCCTTTTAGAAATTAGAATTTGTTTCGCCATATGCCTACCAGTAAGCCTGGAGAAGAGTGGATTTTAAAGACTTGTGATACGTTTTTAGGAAACACACAAATTATCAGTCTGTACAACTTTTTCAAATCTTAACAGCTGCCTTGGGACACCCATATTTACATTTGAAACTATAAGATTTTAATATCAGTATTCCCAACAGCCAGTGAGCCACAACTAGGGAAGTTCAGTCTATCACTGAATGGACTCAAGAAATAACGTTTCAGGATACTTCAACGAAAGTAAGTGCCTAAATAGGAATTAAACCATTTGGAAATATATATCTCATTGTAGTTGCAAAGAAACGTTGAATAATTTGCAGTTTCCAAAGAGTTAAAAAAATCTTTGATGAAAAAAATCTCTGTAAAGGAAAATTTCTGTTTATTCTTTTTCATTATAATCCCCGCTGATATGGGGAATAGGTGTTTAACTTAAAGGCCTCAATTAGAAGCCCTATTTGTCTTTTCATTTTGGACTGTAGAGGAGTATTTAGACTAGTACTTAGAGCTAGCTGCTTAAAAAGTCTGCTTTCTGAAACAGAGTTTCTGTGCTTGAAAAAAAGCTTAGTTTTCTCACATCAGAAACACCGTAGTTCAAAGGCAAGAATAAATATGAATTCAGTTATTGGTCACTACAATTTTGCCCTTAATTTAAAAAAATAAATCATGTAATGAGTATTTCGTTCCTATTTATGCATATTGGGAAGTTTGTTTGCAAACTGTTTGCTTGTTGTGCTGCTGCATTTGAGCACCTATGTGTTAGTGTTACATCTGAGGGACTGATCTCCATGCTGTTTGTTTGCTTTGGAAATTTTGGGTTATTTTTACCATAAATCCTAATGTTTGCAGATGTCAGAATTAGCTTCTTCACTGAATATGAGATTCTTCAGGTAGTCCTGGAAACAAAAGGTAACTTAGCAAGTTTTCAAAGAAATACAGTTGCAAGGAAGACCAAAAATGGCCAGAGTACTAATTAATTGTATAGGTTGAGTTAGTTAAATTTTTTCTAGCCTTCTTAGTCCTCTAAGCCTGTATCATGTGGAAAAAAGAGTTGGACAGATGATGTTAGGATAGCACGTAATTTGTATGGTTTCTCTGTCATTTAAAATGAATGTGTAAAATCTCTGGGGAGCAAGGGTGTGTTAGCAGCATTCCGACAGCAGTTACACAGGATCTCCAGTAACTTCAATCTTGGGACAATTTTATTTCCTCAGCAGAAATAGGGTGGCTTCCCAAAGATAAGTAAACTGTTGTAAATAGCCAAGAACCTACCTAATAAAATATGAATGAATGCCATGCATGGTGTTAGGTGAAATAGCATGAATTACATAGCTGTTTTATAGGACACTCCCAGCCCATGATGTTCAACCTCATTATCTAGTCCTGTCATTATTTGTACGTTCTTCTTTTGTTTATATATCTAAAAACATTTAAATTCTTCAAGGAAAGAAAGCGGTTTTCAGGGGCGATTTTATTTGAAAACAGCATTAATTCTGTATTGTCATACGCATTTATCAGATTTATTCTCAGCAATCATATGAGCGACAAGCCCATATTTACTGATGGCAATAGTTCAACTAAGTTCTCTGGCCTTACATCAGCTTCCTACAGCTGGGTTATACTGTTTCCTGTACTACCATCGAAACTGTCCCGTGCCAATCAAGGAATTGAAGGGAAATCATGCATGAAAGGAGGGGGAAACATGCTTGGTACTTTAATGTATTGGTTGTCTGGCATAGTTTACAGTTTGCGTGGCCAGAATAAAAATCATATATTTCTTCAGTCTCTCTCTCCCATCTTTGGGTAGTTAGATATTGTGAAACAAATACATGCGCTCTGAAAGCTAGCAATAAAAACCAAAACACCCGTGTTCGTAGCCAGAATCTGTGCTCACGATAGCAGGATTTATAGAGCTAATATCAAACGCTCATCCTATTACACAGCCTAACAGAGCTAGTAAAACAGACTATTGTATTTTGCTCTCTCGTGGTGAGAATAGGCCAGCGATTGAAAAATCATTGCTGCTAGAAAAGTATTCTGGGACATTTCCTTCTGTGTTTCTGATCATTTTCTTTTCAGAGACATGATGTTTTCAAAGCATTAATCCTTTTGTATTTTTAGTACATTACAATGTGATAGGGTGATGGGTCAAAAATTGACTTATACTACTGTGGTTTGTGTCCTTTATGGAAAACTTTGATTTCCTAAATGTAGACTGAAGAACACATTTTGTGATCAATAGTAGTGTCTAGATATTCTGGAGTGGAATAGATGACACATTTCTTCACAAAGCAATCGCTGAATCTGTGAGAAACTTTCTATTTTAGCTGTGCTCTTGGTTATTAATGAGGGTATTATAGAATTGCTTATTGTATAAGGTACGGTAGACCAGGAAATCACTAGTTAAAATCTGCTTATATTGAACTGAAATATAAAAAGGGTAGATTTTGTGTTACAAAAGCTGAAGCTCTGACAAAATCAGGTGTGGAGGAAAGTGAGACAGCATTGTGAGCTCTTGGCTTTAATCTCAGTAAACTGTAAGTCTGTAGAATGTTTTTTAACAATAAGAGTAAATAAATTACAATGTTAATGGGAAGTGGAATATGACATGCTGTTCCTTTACCAGTGATAAATCAGGTGAACTTAAGGTACTATTTTTGAGAACGTAACTGAGAAAGAATTTATCAATCTGGATTTCAGAAACATAATGCCAAATAGAAAATAATTAATTCAGGTACAGAACTAATGATCTGTGCACATCTTTATGCAAAAATTCAAAGGTCAGTGGCAGCTAGTAAACAATATATTATGGTGGTTTGCAGTGAAGGAGAAAGTGCCAAACTGATGCATTTAGAATTCCCAGAAAACTCTCCTTGTGATCGTGCAATAACAAGTACAAACGTGCTAATTAATTTGCTTATAACTCAGACTTGAAGATGACATCAGTTTGGAGAAGTAGTAGAATATTAAAAAGGAAAGAATGGATCATACTGAGGATTGTAATTGTAGAAATAGGATGAATTTATAAGAATACAGCATGACATCAGGAAAATCTGCTGAAGTTGGAGAATCAGCAATTACAATCAAGAGTCAAAACCCCGCCACTGCGCAAAGGTTTCTTGCTGATCTGAAGGAAACTATTAGCTGCTGTGTGATATAAAAGTGCAAAAGTGCACAGGCGATTTGAGGAGCTGTTGAGTGGGGGAGTTTGCAGCAGAAGTTAATGCCTTTGTAAAAGACACTAGTGGACTGCATCTAGGATACTCTAAACCATCCTAGTCAGCAGTTGCAAGGAAAAACTGCTGGGTTAATTGTGAATGAAAAGCCAGTCTTACAAGAAACTCTTAACAGCGTGGCTTGTAATGCATTGCTATCTCTAAATATATTAAGAAATTAAATACCAGTGAGTGAAAAAGTGGATTTGAGCTAAAAGATAACACAAAGTCAAATTGTAATAAACTGATTATGAATAAATCTTAAATAGAAATTATGAGATGGTTTCTTGCTCTGCTGGGTGTGGTGTTCTGGAATAGGCAGACCGGAAAGTTGGAGACAAAAATCTAATCCATTTTAAGGTTGCCCACAATGAGTTTATGAAGGAGAGTACGTGGTGTTGTTGCCAGCAACAAAAAGAGGTACTGGGCTTAATAAGCAAGGAGGTCTTTTCGAATCCTGTCTCCGGGGAAGGGCAAAAATATTATGGGCTGTGTAAGCAGACCAGTATCTATTTCTTTTTTGTTCTTGAGAATTGACTCATGCACTCATTTTAACTTCAGATCTCTAGAGCTCAAACTTAGGTTTCCTTTGTCTTTGTTTTATATTAGCGGGGCAAAGTGTGGTGTGAGAGAGACAGAAGTAGGAGGAAGGTACTCATCTAGGTGATCGGTGTGCCTTAGTTCAATGTGGGTTCTGCAGCTTTCCTTCTCATTGAAATTACAAGTCTGAAAAATGAAGCAGGAAGGAAATGAACACATTTACACTGGGTAAATGAGTATTGCAAACAAAAAATGTTACGTTACACTTGTCATTTATCACTCAAATATAGCTTTTTCTTAATGACCTTGCTGGGTATTTGCTTATTGCTGCTATGGGCAAGTTGAAGGACACCTTGTTATATAAGAAAAAAAAAAATTGAAAAAAGCCATTGCTATCAATTGTAACATAATTGCATGGTAAAGAATTTTTTGTTATTTTAGGATATTACTTGTAGCTTTTATTACCATGTATAGAATTTATCGGATCGTCTGATTTAGCATGGCATCAGTGAGTGCATGGAGGACAACAAATATGTTTCAGAAATCTCAGTCAAAAGGGATTTTCTTCTTATTTCAAGTATGTGGATTTGTATTTTTACAAATTTCAGTTCTCTTTAAGGATAGGGTTGTGAATGTTATGTGGATGACAGCAACGCACATCTCCTAACATGGCAAAAATTTTATTCATGATAGTCTTTAAAGCTTGAAATGTTCTCTCTTACACCTTGAAGTTTTCTCAAATGATTACAGTATTAATCCGCCAGGGAGATAAACACAATATAAGGTACTCCCATACGCATGATGCATGCAACTGACAACATTCATTCAGCTTTTGAGCTTAGACTGTAACTGTCATGAATGACAAACAAATCCCAGTGACAGACACTCTGTATAATACGCTTTGCTGAACACAATGTTGTTCATTAAATAGAAATACCTCTTTATGTGCCCGTGCAACTTCCTTTATATGTGTAGTACGTGGATGTTATACACAATAACTTTATAGGGCATCTGAAGGATTTAGTACTACTACATGATTATGTTTTACTTGTAACTGGAGAAAAAGCCATTTTGGTGTATAAACATTCCTGTATCCTGGGCATGACCTGAGTTTGCATCATCTTAGTTGATGCAGAGCACCCTACTTGGTCCATCTTGCAGCTTTTCTGCAATCGTAGGGATGAGGAGCGGCTAGGCTCGGGGGAGCTCTGTACGAGGTGTCTTGTTGCTCTTGTGTCAGAGTAGGCTTTGAAAAGCAGCCTGTGGCACTGCAGCACAACTGGAAGGAGATGATTAGTGTGGCTGACAGAACGGAAGAAAATGACTTTTGCATCAGCTTCTTGCATTGGTGGGCACTGCCAGAAACTATGGCTGTGCTACAGCCTGTCAAGTGTGTTTAACTACAGCTAAACAGCAAGTGCCCAGGTCTTGAAATCTCTAGTGTTATAAACCATACTGAACATCGTGAATTTTAATTGAATCACTGCTGCTCAAAGTCCACAAAGTCTGTGAACACAGGCTAGTGGACAGTGTGGTCCTCCGTGAGGTGCTACTGTGCGGAAAGTTGCAAGAAAGCAGGTCTGAGAATGTGGAAAAGATTGCAGTGCTGTTACTGCACAACTCTGAGGCTGGGAAGCTGAAATACGAACCCAAGTATGCCATGATGGAGCCAGTAGACACTCAGAACTTCCACAGTTCTTTAGGAATGTGTGCCATGAGCTACAATTAGTCAGTCTTAACATTCACATGTTTTTCTTATATTATTTGCTATGAACTTGCATTTGCATCTAGATGACCATCTAGTTGGCCTACATGAACTAGGCCACACTTGCAGCACTGTGTCCAGTTCTGGGCTCCCCAGTAAAAGATTGACATGGAACTACTGGAAAGTTGCCAGCAAAGGGCTGCAAAAGTGATGAAGGGAGTGGAGCATCTCTCCTGTGAGGAAAGGCTGAAAGAGCTGGGGCTCTTCAGCCTGGAGAAAAGAAGGCTCAGGGAGGATCTTATCGATTTATCTAAATACCTGAAGGGAGAGTGCAAAGAGGATAGAGCCAGGTTCTTCTTAGTGTTGCCCAGTGACAGGACCACAGACAATGGGCACAAACTGAAACACAGGAGGTTCTGTCTGAACGTCATAGAGTGGTTCCAGTTGGAAGGGACCTTTAAAGATCAACATCAGGAAACACTTGTTTACAGTAAGGGTGACTAAGAACTAGCACAAGTTGCCAAGGGAAGTTTTGGAGTCTTCCTCCTCGGAGATACACAAAAGCTGTCTGGACGTGGTCCCGGGCAACTGGCTTTAGGTGGTGCTGCTCAAGTAGGTGGGTTGGACCAGATGAGCTTCCAGAGGTCTCTGCCAACCTCAGCTAGTCTGTAACTGTCATTCTGTATTTCTTAACCTCAGAAAACACATTTGTGCCTAGTTAGACATTGTGCCTAGTTTAGACAAGGTAAACTGCTTGGTGCTGAAGGCATGACAATGACAATTATAGCAAGCTGCTTTATTAAATCCAGTGACAATAATGGCTGGGTGTGTTGGTGACTGATTTACTTATAATGCAGTGACTTTTTCTGGATTGTTGCATCCCTGCTGTGTAGCCTCCCTGCTCCACTGTACGGAAATACATATTGTGTGTCACAGTGAAATTAAGCCTTTGTCTCTGACAGAAAAAACTAGCTGGTCCTTGCTGCACGTTAATATGCTAGGTGAAGAAAATACAGGAATCCCAGTGCTAGAAGGAAAGGGGGCGGGGGGAAGATACTTCATGGCTCTGACATCGAAGTGAAGAAATGAGAAGTGTGAGGAAAAACACATTGCAGATTTTATAGCATGTGAATAACTGAAGTCTGCTAGACACAGTGATGAAAGTGGATCAAAGTTACTAACAGATCTTAACCATCTGTTGAGAGGTGGGAGTTGGGTCTCTGCTAGTCCTCCTTCCTGTCTCATTCTCCAGCCTATTTGCAACTGCCTGAGCTAATTGCTGCTTGTGAGCTATGACTCTTAAGTTGCAAGTCTTACGTATGTGTTTCAACTCTATTTTTTCTTTACGTATCAGTTGTTTTCTGTATCCAAGTGTCTATTGTGCCAGTACCCATTACATTAGCATCAGATCTGTATAACCACTTCAGCCATTGTATGTGTCCAACAGGTATCGGAGCCTAAAATTCCAGATGGAAAAAATCCCTTTTCTGAACAATTACAAATGACTTTCGTGTATTTTAAAAATTATTTGAATTATAATGGCTGTA
Source organism: Himantopus leucocephalus (assembly GCA_003993805.1). Taxonomy (NCBI): domain Eukaryota; kingdom Metazoa; phylum Chordata; class Aves; order Charadriiformes; family Recurvirostridae; genus Himantopus; species Himantopus leucocephalus. The sequence goes on from RSEF01000014.1 coordinate 3,263,299, forward strand.
ATTTTATTCTCACTGTGATTGTTCAGGGGCCTGAAATTTGTTAATGGGATTGTCACATCTGTTCTGAGAGTGGCAAGACTTCTTGGAGGGGTCTGCCTTTGTCAGTAACTAATGTTTGTGTCCCATCAGTCCCACTATCATTGTATTACGGAAGGATTCAGACAGTTATGGAGCACTTGACTATAAAGGGAATGTAATGTTCAGAAATATTGGAGCTCTGTCTTCTGCCAGTAGGGATTGAGTAAATGAAAAAGAGCCAAATCTGGGACCTCTAAGATGCAGGTGTGCTGTCTGAAGCTCTCCTGGGGAATTGTGTTTATGTGGCTTTTTGTGTTTATATGAATCTTTTTGGCTTTACGTAGACCTCAAGTTCTAATTTTGAAAATAGTGTTACTATATCATTGTAGTTAAGACAGTGTTTTCCTTGGCATTCAGTGAGAATTGATTGATGTAAACAAGGGAATGGCAGAAAAGTGAACTGAGATGCTCTGATAGACTCACAACTGGTCAAGCACGCAGATAGCGAAAGGGAATGCTCATCAAACTTCCAGTTTCTAAGCTGTATGCTAAATTTGTAACCAATCACATGTATTTTCTTGTTTTTTCGTAATCACAAAAGATGCTACTACGTAAATATGATCCATGGCAGTTTTGGAGTAAGGTTGAATTCATTTATTTCTTTCTCTGCCATGAAATTCCTCAGCCTTTCCTAAATCACTTCACCTGTAAGCCCTGGCTTTTATAACTGGACAGTACAAATAGTAAAAAAGGCTTGGGAAAATGAGCAACCACACTGAAATGCAGAGTATATGAATGCTGAAGATGCCCAAAAACTTATACAGCTAGAAGGTTTCCTTAAGCACAAAATTGTCCCAGTAAACTTAATAGAATTACTCATATGTGAAATGAAGCTGGAGTGTGAGTATTGACTGCTACAGGTGATTACTAGTACTATTTATCATGCTCGGAACAGAGCTGTGGTCCCTCCCCTCAGCACTGCAATGAGGAAATAATAACAAATGTGGAATGGGGCGTAAAATACCCAATGCATTCTGGTTCTCCTGCTCTATCTACCGTGCAATGGTTCAATAAATGGTGATATAAATAAAACAAGGTGTTAATAAGACAAAATCATAATATATTCTTATAAAGCCAAACAAATGTGAAGCGAACTGTTCGTAATTTTACAGCAAGTTGATTAAAAAATTGCCTTTCATCTTCCCCCCCCTCCCCTCCCATGTGAAATTAGAAAGCATTAGTGAGGCAATTTAGTAAAAGCAGTTAACTAAGAGCAGGATCTCATACAAAGCATTAATTTATCTCTCATCAAAGTGTCTGAGCCACTCAAAAGCTACAACACTTGGGCTGATTAGAAATCGTTTTTCTGGCATGGAACGTGGTATTTCCTATAATACTCTGGTGCTTCATCAGCACAGCAAAGAGAAAGGTGAACTGTTCCCTGAAAGATTAAAGTAAAATTCCTATGAACAGCAAAATTCTTCTATTACTACCATGCTGCCTAGTCTTAGCAGATCCTGTTTTCCATCCAGATCTTTCTGTGACCAGATAAAGCATCAGTGTATATGTGGCATAAATAGTTGACTTAATTTAAAATAAGCATTGAGAAAAGTAATTATATGTTTAGAAAATAGTGCTGATTGTCTCCCTCCTACACCTAAACTCACTGTGGGACAAGCTGGGGCAAGGAAAGCAGCCGCTGGCTTGTACAATGGGGAGCCCGGAAAGGGTGCCCCCCTCGCAGTTAACAGCCTGTGACTCAGTATCTGCCCTCTTGGGTTTTCTTGGGAATTGTAGATTTTATTTCCTCTGCAAGCCAAGGGCTGTGTGTGGCTCATGCTTGACTGACAGCAGTGAATTTGTTGGACATCTAGCTCTGGATGAACCTAAAGGCATACTCATCTCAGCCGTAGGAAAGTAGCTAGTGCTTGACTTCAGAAAGCGAATACTCTGAAGGTTAGTATATTAGCCTAGAGAAATGTCGTCTTCTGATTTAAGCTTTTCTGAGGGTCTAAAATAAAGCAGCTCCATTTAACATGAAAAATGGTACAGTGTTATGAGCTTTTCAAAACTAAACCAGCCCCTGGCAACACATGGCAACGCGAGCCTCTCCTCCTTCCCACACATGTCTCCCTTTCATTCAGCATAACGCTCAGAAAGTCAAGCAGATCCTTTCCAGCACAAAATAACTAAATAAATTGTATGCCAGGAGTTAAGCAGGTGTTTGAAAGCACGCAAACCTTCCAGCTTAAGGACAAGACAGCTGTCTCGGAATACTTTTCCAAGCCGTGTCCTGAGCAACAGGATGCCTTGTCTCCCCGAGGCAAAGGGGAGGCCCTTTTGGAAATTTCATGCCACTTGATTTCGCTTATTTCCCAGTTATATTCTTTACTCTGATTAGGTTGCCATAGAACTGCTTTTGTGGTGTGCAGCAATTGCAGAACCTCTCCTCAAATGCAACTCCTGGGGATCAAAATGGGCCTTCTTCCTTGGGAGCAGGGAACTAGGTCTGCCCCTGAAAGGATAGTCTCTTTTCTGGTCAAGAGTATCGCAAGGTGCTATTATAAGGCAAATATTTATTTATCCATAGAGTTAAGGTTTAGAGACAAGTCAGTAGCATCCTGAGTAACAGCAGAAAGAGTGAGGGCTGGCAGTGAATCTAGTATTAATGAAACAGCTGTGCCTGTTGAGCCCCTGGACATTAGACTGTGAGGTATACTATATTTTTAAGTTTCTTTATGATTCTGCCAAATTTAGATCAAGCTGTTTGTTCATTCACTGGGGAAGCAGCAAAGGTTTTAGGAAACTTGGTTTAAGGAGAACATTTCCACATTTTAGTGAACTTCTCAAATGTGCTGGCAGTTTTTATTGCAGAGTGCCGTGTACATGTTTGCGGTGCTGGTACCTTCCCCCGGCTCAAGAGCAGCTGGGTTTTAGTTTGAGGCAGTGTCTCATATTCCATCTGCTCTGTGGCAGTCAGTGGCGCAGCACTGCAGTCACTGGATTTTTTCACCTGAAAGGCTGTGCAGTTGTTGTACACGTCTTGATGGAAGACTTGCATTTGAGATTTTTACCAAATGTCCTTGCAGCTTGTCTCCAGGACAGGATGATAGCCTGGTCTATACAGGAACAGGACGAGGCACCAGCAAACATTTGTGTGAGCCTATTTGATGTGTTAGGGCAGGATGTGTTATGCCAGCTCGTTGTACTGGAAGGGAGAGAACTTGTTGCTCAGTAGTAAATCCACTCCTGGAGCTTCATTTGCCTTTTTGCTTTGTTGTTCATTTCAGTGGAATGGAACCTTGTTCCATTATCTGAACGTTCATGCCCAATGACAAAATCTTGTAAGCATTTGAAAAGGCTTTAAGATGACAAAAAAGACAAAACTCTTTGACTGATAAGCCTGTCTTTAAAAGGACTGTGGGAACTAAGAATATAAGGACCGTGTGAAGGTGGCTAGTACATTTGAAGATCACTCAAATCTAGTTTTTCCTCCGTGATCTGAACTCCTCATGGAGTATAACAAATTGGGGTTTCTTGGCCTTGACCGCATGGTGGCTTATATGGCAAGACAATTGCAATTTCAGGCCAATCTGTTGTTGATGAGCCTCCTGTTTGCTGGCACTATCAACAGAGAACAAAGGATTGTATTAGCAGAGAGTTTTAAGTGAAAATCCCATAATTATTCTCTGCAGATGAGAGATGAAGAGTAGCGATGGTATTAGGTAATGTTTCATCATCAGTGCCCATACTGAGAACAAACAGGTTTCCAGTAACTCAGCTTTCACTCCATTACAATTCATTATCATGTTTTCTTTAGAAATATTTTATATGTAATCATTAAGAAATATCTTACATTGTCATTATGACATATGTAACTGTCCTCCTCTTCCTGAGATAGTAGAAAATAGTAAATGGATTAAGTTGGATTCTCAGCTGTTGCAGTTGCTGAAGCTTTCCTGATTTATAGTTGAGGACAACCAAACACATGACTCAGATTGTCAATAAAAAATTCTAAATGTATCCATTAACTCTGTATCTGGAGCTTTTTAAAATATTCTTTCAATGACTTGACAGAACACAACTGGAACATCATCACAGTTACTGGATTCTCAGTTTTGGGAGTTGTTCATGTTTTTTTTCCAGATACTTATGTGCCTTTGGTTGCTTTTACTTAGGATAGGACTAGATTAGATCTGAAACCGCATGTGGAATAACAACATAAACCAGTTAGTGAAATTAGGGAAATTTTCTTTTAAGAATGTAATGCAGGAGTTCTTGTAATGTATACCTACAGAAAAGACTGACGTCTTGGGTCACACATTTTTTCTAGGCTATAAGACACTTGGAGTCTAGTTGCAGTTCTCCGACTACTACGGTGGCAAAAGCTCAGTATTTTAACCTCTCCCTTCTCATATCTTGGCTTTTTTATCTTTAAGCCTCTGATAGCACTTTTCTGTGATTTCTGGGCATCACAAGGACCCACTTTTGATTTGAGACCACTGAGTGGTGTTGTACTACAGTTGGTAATAATACTACAGTACTGAAGTGCAGATTACTAGCACAGATCTTTTGTCATTAGTGAGTCAAACTTCAACGCCTTACAACACTGTACCTTCAGCAAAGAACTGGGCTTAACGCAGTGTGCTCTCCTGCTTCCCTGCAGCCCCTTTTTAAGAAAGCAAGAGACAAGCAAACAGGACTCTGAAATACTCTTGTTTACTAGCTACTGTATATTAGCTTCTTGAAGTCTCAATCATTAGATCTCACCTGTGCATCCAGGAACATCTCCTTCCTTTGGGTAATCAGAAGTTTAGGTTAATTATGCTAATCAGCTACTCCAGGCTGACACAATTATCCAGAACAGGCAATATCTCTGGAAGTCCATACAGGATCTTTCCTACTTGATGACTTTAATTTCATGATCCAGTGCAACAATTAAAGGAAACGAGAGAGCTCTCGTTTTGTGTTTTCATCTCTATAATTCCACATTTCCACTAATTGCCATAAAACTCCCCCTATGCTCTGGGGGCAGAAAGTCCCTTGTCAGGCTGCCTTGGCACTCTCTGCTCTGCAGGGATTTTTGTTTTCTGTTCTCTCACAACTTCAAAGGTGTGTTTATACACAGCTACAAAACATTTAACTGAAACACATTTGTGTTAGACTCATCACAGAAAGGTGCCAAGAAGCTCTCCTGTGGATCTGGCTAGTGGAGCGATGGATCTACATGTGGCAGTGTAGATGTAGCTTGTAGAGCTTAAACAGGGAATTAAATGATAAAGAACAAAGAGAAGATCAATGTGAAAGACTAATGAAAACTCACCTACCCTACTGCTCTATGAGAATGTGAAGAAATATTTCTGTTGGTGTTTTTTAAGCAGCTATAGTAGTATTTGTATTTAATTTAATGGTGGCTCTTAGCATCTCCAGGATAAAAAGGAAAAAGATCTTTTCTCCAAATTATATTCTTCACTTGACCACAAGTATAAATACAATCAATACCAGCATGAACATTCCTTGTAGATGATGTGCAGACCTGTAACATCTGTATTGTAAATAAGAAATCTGAAAGATTAGATCAGATCAGAATCTTTTGCTCAGTATTTGAATGAGGAGCTAGTATTTTACATACCAATATTATAAAATATTAATTTTGCATATTTACATTTCAGTCAAGAAACGTAACTGAGGAGAACTTTGTTTTTGTTCTTATCTGTATATTTTAAATGTAACTATTTCTGCTTGATCTGGCTAAACTTGGTAAGAATGAGTTGCGTGCCTGTGGCCTTTTCCAGACAGAACCCAGCTGTCTGCTTCCCAGCTCCAAACCAGAGGCCGTGTTTGTTGGTGTCAGCCCAAACTAGAGAGTCCTGCTGAGACGCTCACCCCCGTGGTAACATAGCCGTTGCCCTCCTGACTAGAGCTGGCTTGTGCTCGTCACCCATCATGCAATATAGGCAGCGGTTGTTCACCTCTACCTTCAGAATGCCACAGAGACATCATCAGTAACACTCATCTTTATAGGCATGAGATTTTCTAGCTGTAAGGAGCATAACTATTTCCAAGTTATTTCTAAGTACCATGGGAAGGAGCAGTTTCGAGAAGTCTGAAGGAGTATCACGACTGCAGGTGTTCATACAGAGATTTCTCTAAGTGTGAAGACAACTTTAGAGAAAGAAAAGTTATTTGTTTGAAAATATGGAGGTGAGCATCGTGGTTGGTTGAACTGTCAGTAGAACTGTCAGTACAGAATGGTACTGATACGAGGCTGTGAATGACCTTAAAAACTGTGGAACAGAAAAAAGAAAACTAACGGAAAAGATGGAGAAAATTTTGTGGTTTTTTCCCTGCAGTCCATAATTTTAATTTCTTTTCTTTCCATTGTATTATAGGTCAGCAGCGATGCTTCAAGTTCTTAGTCCTTCTCTTCAGTAGTTTTTTCTTTTCCTTGAGAGTATTTTGTTCTTTCACTTTATCTCCTTTCTCTTAAAAGTTGTAGTTGCAGAAGAGAAAAGTAACTCAGAAAGCTATGAATTTTAGGTTATGCCTTTCCTAGTATGTGCTCACCCCTCTGACCAGTAGTCACACTTGTCTTTTTTGCTTGGGAAAATCACACCTTCCTCTGCAGACGTAAAAATCTGTATACGTTCAGCTGTCAAGCACTCAGTGATAGTATCTGCCATTGTCGTCTTTGTGAGGAACCTCTGAAATCGATGTTCAGCCTGTTGTATATCTGCCTGTGGTCAGATGTACAGAATGCCTCCTTACATTCCGAAGGATGATAAAGTATTAGCACACCTTTGTCAAGCAGGTAGACTACAAATGGCAGATATGGGATGATATCCTCAAACTAATCTTCCAAGAGGGGAGGATATATTCACACTAAGAAGAAATGCTATTTTTTCCTGTTCCTATCCATTATGGGTGCTTGTGGTCTAGTTACTGGTAAGCGACCTGTTTTTGCAGCAGGAATCTGAGTGGATGTGAGTAGGCCACAGAAGAAGATATTGCAATATTTGAGACGTGAGATAATGAGATTCTTGACAAGAATTTGGCATGTGGATATTTAAAGTGATTAATGTTTAATGTAGTGATATTACAACTCAAAAAAGGGAAGAGAGGTAGTAAAGGAAACCAATCAAATTACTCTGTATAGTGCCACTGATCTAGCTTTGAAAGTCCTTAAAAGGATTACACTCTATTTTAATTAAATCCTTTGCTCTCCCTAACATCGCTTAACAATTCTTAGTATCTCCCTAGATTTCTAACGTTACAGAGAAAAGAGTTATGAGTCAGATTACTTTGTGTGTTGAGTTTTAAACATGAGCCATGAATCCCTGAAATCCTTTGTTGTTTAAGCAGAATACATTTTACTCTCTTCATTTAGGGTTTAGTCATCCTTTTCATAAGCCTTTTGATGAATAAGGTCATTAAAATTAACACAATATTAAAATAGCTGGTCTCAGTAATTATAATGTTTAACCATGGCTTCTCCTGAGATTAAAAACTCTGTTCATTTTATCTTCCAATCCAAGAACTTTAACAAACCTTATTTATAGCAGCCCGAAGACTTGTAGCTGGGTATAGCTTAAGGCAACCACAATATTCTTGTGTATCAATGACATCATATGTTTCTATGGTGAAGTAACTTTTAATACTCTCTTTTTGACTCGTCATCTCGCATTTAAATATGTTGCTTGTTTTTTTAGTAATAATTTAAAAAATATTTCAGTCCTTCCTAATGCTAATAGGTATTTTGTTTGATACTCTCATTAAGTTTTCCATTAACAAATTTTACCTGTCACATATTCCCACCTACCCATTAACTGAGTCACTGTATGTTGACATGTATTGTGTGATGGGTTTTATGTAAGAAGAACCAAAAGTTTTATGCATAATAAAATAGGGATTGAGATTAAATTTATGGAAAAAGTTTTCTCTGAAAATGTATTACAAGGCTTCCTCTCTAGTTTAATGTGATGACCAGGACGTGCTGGAACAAGAGAACCATAGCTAAAATTTCATGCCCCTTAACAGTGGTGAATATATTTAACTCCCTGTATTTAAATGGACCACTTTTGTAAGCTGTTACTGTAAATATTTGCTGAATAGTGACTACAGGTAGCCAAACCCTCAGCTTCACTTGAAGAATTATCAAAAATGTTTTGGTTTAAGTAATAGGACACACATAGAGAAACAAGATGAAAAACATACTATTAACAGCGTATTTAACATAACAAATGTCATTATTGGCTTGAGGATGCTCATCTGATTTTTACGATAGTTGCTCAGCTTCTTTAACTGCTCCAGTAGTCACCTAACTTGAAGAATCTATAGGGGATTTTCATTGCTCCTATTCTATCATAAGTAGTGGTTGGACCGATCTAAAGGAACTGGTCTTTGCAATCGGCCCTTTCTTTAGCCTCAAATGAAAAGTCCTGCTTCTTCCTCCCAACTCCTGTTTACTTACCCCTCATCTTCTGAAACTGGGAACTGGGATATCATGTGGTTCTGAGGAAAATCGTAATTTATTCCACTTGTCTTTATTATGGCTTTATGATTAGAATCTCTGTCAAATGCCCTAGTTAGCATATTTCTGGCTCCAGGCTGTTTTTTCTTGATGCTGCTTTCAGAAGAAACTTTTATAAATCATACTGTATTAAAAGTGCAGTTTTCTTACTGGATGCATCACTGTTCTTTCTCTATGAACATCATAAAAAGATTAAACATAATACTGCACAGAATGAAAATTGTGAGAGATGCCCCACTATTTTTAAGGAAACCCTTCTGGAAGTGCTTTGTACTGTCTTTTAAAGTATGTCCTAGTATAGTTCAGGCCATACCGATCTTCTTCATATTCTATTTATAAATAGTATATTTTGAAAAACGCCGAATCAAATTTTGCAGGAACCTTTTTGGAGGAACTTACTAACTTTCTGCTGCTTTGTCTGTAATGTCTTCTATAATCCTTCTCTCATCTGAGACGAGTAAACTCTTCTCCTGGGCAGTGCAAACCACAGCATGCTGTGAGCTAATTACCTTACATTAGCCATTTCAGAAATTACTGGCAGCTAATCTTCATAAAGCTAATCAGTCAGAAAAGAAGGCACCCAGCAAATAAATACCACACAACTTTGTGCTTGAAACAATTAGGACTGACCCTAATCTGATTTAAAGAATTGGAGTGCTTCCAAAAAGGGAACAGTGTGGGGCTGCTTTCACTAATTCCATAAAGCTCTCGTGTTTTTTTAATTGACCCATCTTCTTGATGCACTTTGTTGTTTTTCCTTTCTGATCCCTTCAAGCTCGAATTTTCAAAAGCTATTATAAATCCAAAAAGGTAATGTCAGCTTACCCCTTCATCAGTTAGTGCTAGCTTTTAAGTCTACTCCTCCAAATACATTATAAATTTCAAAAAGTTAATTTAAATATTTTTCTTTTTTTCATTTCACTCATGCTTGAGTTTTGGAGAGAGTGAGAATATTTTCTCTTTCATATAGGATCCCTCCTCCTCCCACTCCCTTAAAAATGTCCTCATTCTGCTATGCTGCTGAAGTGGCTTTAAAGATGATACCACTTCAAACAACAGTTTTCAGGTTTTGCTGGATACTGCTTATGCTGCTTATCACTGAAGAAAGTAAATATCCGGAATTCAAAATACTTAGAAATAATTTAGCACCTTGCTACCATGCCATGGTACCTTGCCATGTTAATTAACATCCTACAGGACACAACTGAGCGTGTTGTTCAAAGGGAAAGGTATATTTTTTAGTACAGATGACCTAAATCAACCTAATCTGAATGCCTCCAAACTTTGGAAGCATTAAATCCATAGCAGTGCATCATGCCTTGGTGTGAATGTTACATTAACCATATACTTATGGGAAAGAAGAATGATCTTAGACAATCAGGGAAGTCAGCAGAGTCGAGAGGTGCTTGGCAGAGCAGAGTAATGCCTGCCTAAAGATAACAAGAAGTTCACCTTCTCTCCGGTGCCGTCATGTCAACTCCTATGTGTAGGCAGAGAACAGGCTATGCAGTTTCTATTACAGGAATGATAAATGTTTTCTTATGAGGTGCTTTGAGATCTTAAAATGGAAAATGCCGCAACTGAGTGTTGGTGGCTCTTCCACAGTGGATTCCCAAATGGGAAGGTTGGTCTGGGATCAAAACGGCATTCTTTTTAACTGTAGTTGAAATCTATGCAGAAGTTTGTAAATGCTAGATCCAGAAGTCCAGGTGCCCTTTGGAGCCCTGAAAACACTCTGAACTACTTGACAGTTTGTGACAATTAAAAAGCAAGGACAATAAAAAAGAATGGAAACAAAGTATTATATATTGTCACTCCCAAATGAAATGCAGGGGAATGCTTTTAAGATTACCCAATAATAATCAAACCCAGAAAAGTACATTGATATTTCAGATAGAAATGCTGCTATGAATAGTGTGCTGTGACTACATTGATGTAAGGTATCAAATGATTGCTGGACCCCTAGTTTCCATTAAAATAAAAGAGCTTCCAGCTCATCTTCTTGATGGTATAGGAGTGTCGCATGTAAAATGATCACTAAGGAAGCTTCTCAGTGAGAAAGACTTGTGTGTGCTAATTAATGGGATTAATCATTTGTACATCAGCATATTAAAATATGCAGCAGATATCAAAACTGGAAGAAATTTGTCTTGCCTTTTTTGTTTGTTTGTTTGTTGTGGTCTTTTTTTTTTTTATAGATCCTCTCATGACCCACTGCTACATATCTCTCTTCTGGGCAAATGGCCGTCTATTACAAATCTGGTTGTAGTCCTGGGTAGCAGGGTTGCATGGGATGAGTTAAACTTAGAATTCTCTGGGTTTGACACATCATGTCTGACCTGATGCACTGGGTGTTGGTCACTGTGTCAGCTTGTTCCATAAATTAAAGCCCAATGAGTTTGAAGGCCTCTGGAGTTACTAGTATTAATCTGATTTATGAACACAGACCCTTCCCAGCTGCATCTGGTTTCAGGCCCCCAGTACAAGGAAGAGGAGAATAAAGATGAGCGAGCCCAAGGGAGCTGGAGTTCCCTTTGAGGCGATACTAAGAGAACTTGGCTTGTTTAGCTTGGTGAAGAAAAGGCTGAGGGGCACCTAATAACAGCCTTCCAATGCCAGAATGATTTTATGCTTCCATATGAAGTAATGAGACTTAGTGGAAAAAAGGCCTAAATCACTGAGCCAGCAGGACCTGGTGCAATCTGGGGAGCAATTGCAGCATTCTTGCACTCAGCCAGTCTTACGTTGGGCTCACTGGTACCCTGCTGGCTTTGAAAGGTCCCAGTGTCTTCCAGGTGGATGAAGATTTGCAGCAGAACTTTGGAATAAACAAACCCTGCGTGAATCCCCTTAGAGCCATGCTTCAAGTTATGGAGCAAGTATCAAGCTACCAAAAGACAAAATCTGTTCCAAGAGCAATGTTTTTGCTAAAGGCTGGAAGAAGAAAATTATATCCTGAGTCAGACAGGCAATGGCTACGTGGATTCCTTCTTCTGTTTTTTCTTTTATATCCCTGTCTGTTTTATCTTCTGGATTCTTTAAATTATATCTGATGGTAGAGGGGGAACTTAGAAATCTAGTAAAGATTCACTAAAACCAGCTGTAACTTGTCTTCAGTTTGTGCTTAAACAAGAAATACGGGGACAGGCTCCGGCTGCTTGCTGATTTGTTTCTTGTTTTTTCCCTCAATATTTATTCCTGTGCCTCAGATGTTTCAAACGCACCCATGTGGTGTGGAACCTACACACTGTTTTTTCCAAAGAACCTGTGGTGTTGAAAATGTTGTGTGCAGCATCTGCTTATTTCCAAAGAAACCCAAGAGAACCACTCGTGAAACACACTTCAGGTTTCTAACTTAACAATGTAGGCTTTGGAATCCTTTCCCAAAGATATTCCCCCCCCNCCAGTTCCTTAATTTGGCTTGCAGTACCTGGCTATAATGCTAATAAACACCTTTCCTCAAGAGAATGAATGGTGCTGCAAAAGTTCCTTCTAAAATAGTGGGTTTTCTGTTTATAATATCCACTGTCCTATATTTTTTCCTGGATCCCTGTAATTCTACACTGGAAGCAGAAGCATGTCATACCTGCAAATGAAAGGGTTTTAAGACAGCTGCGTAGTTGTCTTTTACAGTAAGTTTTCTGCTTATGTCAAAACAGCCATCAGCCTGTTTCCCGATGCTTCTGCAAAGCAAGCAGGTCAATGGTTTGAAATTTTGGTTAAGCAGGCTCTTAGATTATTGGGTTATTGCTATAAATTTGCTCTTGTCTAATTTGAGTACACTGTAATTGCTACTTTGCACTGCAAGTAGATTCCCAGTGTCAGAATAACCAAATTAACAGGGATGACCCTTCAACCATCCATTGATGCCTCTCTTGTGTTTTCAAAGGTCTCATTTTGTAATTTGTCTTATATATGTCAAGTCACTATTGTTGCTGTTTGTCATGCTAAAGCATCTAGATGTATATTGAGTATGTTCTAAAAAAACTGCATCCCAAACATCGCAAAGTTTCATTTAGCCTGTAAGAAAACAAAAAAAAAAAAAAAGGAAAGAGAAGGAAGTGCTGTAGTGGAAGAGTGCGAAGTATTACATAAAGACACATGTGCATTGAGGGGGAACAATTTTTTAATTTGTGTAAATTGTGTAATTATTGGCACCTTAAATTATGATGTATAATTGGACACTGTTTTTGCCACACGGGTAGTAGAGAGTGTACAGAAGGAAATCCAGTAGGGGAGCAAAGCTTACACAATAGTCTTTGTTGTCCGAATTGGAAGCAAATGCCAGTGCTTGGAGATGCAGCAGAGGTGTACAGCAAGATTTAGTGACCTGCTTGCCAAGTTACTCCTCCACCTCCTCCTTGAACAGCCACCAAGCAAGCATGTGCTTAACCACTTTGTGCGTAGGGGTGATGTGGAGGCCTGTGTTAAGTCTCAGCTGGTGTGACACCAGGCAGAATCACTGCAAAATCATTCCCAGTTTTATTAGCTGACATGATAGGTAGTGGTGATTCCTGGTGGTAAGAGGTAAGAGTGAACCGGGATGAAGATAAGGAAAAGACTTGTGTGGGAAAAATAATAATTTTGTTCAAAAAAACAGTTTATGTTGAACAGGAAAGATGCAGAGTGGCTGTGGTTACTGTGTTTTGCCTCCCTGACCCTGGTAGTGTAGCTAGGTACTTGATTTCTGTGTAAATGAACCAGCGTACCAGAGCAACACTAAGACTTCTTAATTCGGGATAATTTAAAAGTTATTTAGCTGTATCTATAATTCATGATATTACTGTCCTATTTCCTCATAAAACAGTTTTTACTCTGAAACTGTTACTTTCTCTTCCCTTCTGAAAACCTCCCACCTTTATGGACTGCATACTATGCTGTCTCAATGTTTTTCCCAGTTGGAATAACTATTTTAAGCAATTGGGCTGCATTTCGGCTCGGTATAACTTTTGAAAGTAATAACATTCAATTACTGTGTTAGGATTTTGATGAACAGTCATAAAAAGTAAAATAAGCAATCAGTCATCGGCTTTACTTTTTTTTTAATTTGGGATGTAATCCTGTTGGCCAAGTGAAGCTGAAATGTCTGATGTACACCTTGTGCTCCACAGAATTTTCATGGGAAAAATAAGAAAAGAATAGGAGTACTGCTATTAAACATCAATCTGAAATTAATTCTGATTGCTTATATTCCTTGGAGTATCCTTTTTGCATTAAATATCTTTTGGAAAGTAACAAGAATTTAGAGGTTAGCATGAAATAATTTTTTTTCAAAACCTTGAAAAGAAACCATGTGACATGGAAATAAGTGTTAGACTATTTTAGAGAGCTTTTTGTTTTTGTGGATTTGATTTATTTTTGATGGGTACTATTTGTCACAGCTGTATTTACTGCTTTGATACGTGATTAAAGAAAACTAATTATGTGACAAAATAAAAGAAAAAATAGAAAACCTACCTTAACAGGTAGGTTTTTTATTAGAACTTAAACATACTGTTCCATTTTCATCAGTGGTCTAAATTCAATATACATAGAAGTTCCTCAGTTTGCTATCAGGGGAACTGATGGTCTGACAAATAATAATTTCAAATATAATTCATAAATTGTACTGACAGATTGTCCAAATGATAATAGTAACTACCTCTCGTGCTTTGATTTAAATATGATTATGTTATTTCAGGCCCCATATAGATTTATGGAATGTTGCTCTGCCTATAGGAAAACAGTTTCAGTATGCATGAGCGGTGCATATATTTTTGTGGAAGTGGGCAAAAACCTTTCAATTTCGTCTTTGCCTTAGAATATACTCCGGTCCCAGAGGCTGTTCTGAAAATGGTTACATTTTTCTGACAGCTGTTCATTCATCGTGAGGGTATGTCTTCAAGGGAAAGGCACTCATTTCCAATTGGCAAATTGCTAATATTAGGTTTTAGACTATAAAAAACCTCACCCCAAACCCTTTTTTACTTCACTGCTTCTTGTTGATAAAATCCAATCAGCCTAGAGGGAATTTATAATTCTAGCAATTGCACCAGATGATTACTACCTACAGGAGCAATCACTTATAGTACATCACCTGCGGACTGATGAACCATTTATTATCAAGGGTTTAATTGCTTGTAATACATCCTTGTGGCAAGATACACACACACACATATATATCTAATTTATACATATGTATCAATATATACCACTTATGTTAGGGATGGGAAATGTTTAGTTCAGATTAGATTTTAAAAAATTAAAAATACCCAAATTATCTTTGAAACACTTGCATCTAGAGTACATGTTCACAGTCTGTGTTCACCCGTTTCTGGATCTAGTTTAAGACAAGGATTAAGGAAGATAGAGAAGAAAAGTGTGTGTGTGTGCAGGATATTATTTATTTATTTGAATCTTGAAGAGACTTGTCACATAATAGCTGGAGTTTGAGGTGAAGATTTGGGGGTTCTTATTCAACCTCATCTATTTATTACAATTTTAAAATTACTATTTATTGTACGTGGGTTTAAAAATTATTGTTATTGATTGAAAGTGAGCTGGTGTCATGGGTTTAGGAGGCTTATGATGGGACCACCAGCAAGAGATGCTTCTTTGCGTGCCCTGCACATATGGGCAGGAAAAGATCCCCCGGGCACAGTTTAATGCTGATCAGCACTGGGATTCGTTTTATCTGAATAAGTTTGCCATTCTCTATATTACTGCTTCAAAACAGTGCCAGATGTATTTAGCAAAACATACTCTGGATCACAGTTAAGGTTAAAGCTGGGAGCCAGTTGTGAGGTATATACCAAAACAGCACTAGTTACAGGACTGAGGCAAGAAAGAAAAGTAAAGTAACATGAAAAGCTTCTCTCCTGGTTCTGAAGCCGTGTGAAAAATGAAACAAACGCTGACACCATGAAGAAAATCTGAAGGCTTACTTAAATTATTTTACCTGGAGCAGTCCCTACTGCATCAGCTGAAAAAAGCCAGAGCGAGTTGCATTCTCTCTGTGTACTGCTCCACACAACAGCAAGTGCAGAGAAGGGAATTGGTTTTAAGTAGCAGCGTAAGAACAAAAAGGTTGTATGAAGACATCATTAAGACAATCATGGTTATAGGTATGAACGTGAACTTCACTTCCTTGTTTTGGTTAATCTTCTAATACAATCCTGTGTGAGGAAGCGCTATTAACAGCACTTTGGAGAACTTAAGCCTGGGAAGCGTGTATGACTTGCCCGTGTCAGCACCATCTCGGGAGTTGATCTGACCAGGTGCTTGGCCAGTGCCTTGATCACGGGACTGTCTTTCCTTTCTGTCAGCTTCCCCCAAGGCATTCTCTCCACAGCTGGGACCAGAGAATTTGAGTCTTTGCACACTATTTGTTGTGGAGGAAGAGTTGTGCTCCCGGAGACTTGGGAGCCTGGGTACTATCTGCAATTAAAATGTGAGTTCCATGGTTAAAGGGATTAATGAGGCAGCCCAAATGAGAACATTTCCAAAAAGTGATTCTTGCAACTATTCTGGATTCCATTAGAAACTTCTAACATTGTTCCTTTGATATAGAGTTAATCTTCTCTATAATGAGAATATTGTAAAATATGCTACAGGCAGGAATATCTAAATATATTTTTATTAGCGATAATATACGTAGGATCAAATCCTGCTTGCCTCATTCATGCAGCTAGTCCCATTGAATCTAAACGGGAATGCCACAGTGAATAAAGCAAGCAGGATAGGTCCTATATGTCCTATTTCTATATTTCATTTTCCTCTTGATTTCTGTTTCATTTGTAATTAACACAGTGTACTGATTAAACCATTAACTGTATAGTTCATCTTTCATTAGCGGCTTGTAGATTGAGATCCTAATGTACTGTAACCCATTGCTAGGAGAGCTATAAAAGTTTTGATTTATGAAGGCAAATATTTTCTGTTCTGGTATCATTTGTGATCAAGAAATGATACAAACAAATTTGTCTAAGATAATCACTTCCTCACGTCTGCCAGTGCTAGAAAACTCATCATGAGGGTATCTGGGATAAAGGAGAGGATGAATTTTTGGTTCTTTTGAAGCATATTAAACTCAGAGAGCTTCTTTGAGGTGCCAAGTGTAGAGACTGGAGATTTACTGAAATAAAATGGGAAGCGCCCTTGCTTTCACATAGCTGCTGTCAAGATGGTGGCAGTGTAGAGTCAGTCTTACTGGAAATGACTATGTAGATTTTTTTCTTGTTCTTCTCTCCCAGTTGCTGAAAGTCTGAAGTTTTAAATGTTTTTTTCCTCTAGGTCCATCTAATTCACTAATTGTCTCAGCAACTTTGCATTGTAATATTCTAATGAAAAGCACCTAACTTACATTGTGAAGTGTAAAGCCAGTAGAAAGCAGTGTTGTATTTACAAATTTTATTTTCTGAGCAATATCTTATGGCAGCAGTATTTCGGGTGCGTTACAAACCCACTGTTGTCTTCACAGGGTGGTACACGGTGGCTATTGGGATATCTTGGAAAGTTGTCCACCGTCTCTGTGCTAGAGACATGTCCCTAGAACAGATGATACAGTACCATCTCCCAAACGTTCAGCGATTTATAGGACTCATCAGTGGTGCAGTATTAACAGTTCTTTATTTATCCAGTAGATGCTAATGTCATACTTAACACACAAGCCATTAATTGCAATAATGAAGGCTTAAAATATCTCCAGCAAAACACAGAATATTTTTAACGCTACCCTAGGAGAAATAATCTCACAAAAATACCTCTGGGTATTTAAATGTAGTTTTAATTTACGAATATAGCTTCTGATTCTGATCCCATCCTTATGAACCAGGACTAAATGTGAAAAGAGGATGTACATTTGGCATAAGAGGTGATTCAAGACTCCCGGTGTTCCAATTACTTCTCTGCAGCCACATTCTATGACATGGCTTATTGCCAATAACATGGAATATTAGCCACAAGATGTCCTCACAAGAAAAATGTTTCTTGCCAGCTCTTCAAATATAGGGAATTGTTTCTGTCTGAACCTGTGCAAGCCAAGTCAGTGCTCCCCTTTTCAGGCATCTGGTGGTTTTGGACACCTACATGAGCCAGCAATGTGCTCTTGTGAATGGTGAATGAAGGTGAATGGTCTCCCAGGCTGCATTAGAGAAAGCATTGCCAGCAGGTTGAGGGAGGTGATCCTTCCCCTCTGCTCAGCACTGGTGAGGCCACGCCTGGAGCACTGTCGAGTTCTGGGCTCCCCAGTACAGGAGACATGGACGTACTGGATAGATTCCAGTGAAGAGCCGTGACAGTGATGAAGGGACTGGAGCATCGCTCCTGTTAGGAAAGGCTGAGCGAGCTGGGACTGCTCGGCCTGGCAAAGAGAAGGCTCAGGGGGATCTTATTGGTGTATATAAATACTTGAAGGGAGGGTGCAAAGATGACAGAGCCAGGCTCTTCTTAGTGGTGCCCAGTGACAGGACCAGGGGCAATGGGCACAAACTGAGACATGGGAGTTTCTGTCTGAACATCAGGAAACGCTTTTTCACCGTGAGGGTTACCAAGCACTGGCAGAGGTTACCCGGGGAGCCTTCCTCCTTGGAGTTATTCAAAAACCATTTGGACATGGTCTTGGGCAACTGGCTTTAGGTGGTCCTGCTTCCGCAAGGGGGTTGGACCAGATGACCTCCAGAAAGAAGTCCCTGCCAATGTCAACCAGTCTACCATTCTGTGAATTAGTCTTGTGGCAGTGCTTCAGATTTCTGAAAATATTTGGAAAACCATGTGGTTGCTTTAACTGACCCATTTGATGACTAATACAGTGAAGATATTCTAATCTTAGAATTATTTGACCAATAAAGGTTAGCTGGGAAATCATCTGAAAACCACAGAAGAGGCTATTTTTTTGTTGTTGTTTGGAAAGTAGTTATTGAAACAAAGTGGACAATTTCCTCTTATATAGCAAAATGGACTTGCTCAATCACGTCCAACTGTAGCTTTCCTGTTGGCCAGCAATATTAAGACAGTGTAAGAAAATTGGATATCCCTGTGGTGCCTCAGAAGCGGGCTGCTGCACCACCTTCAGAAACCAAACGTGGGAGTGCCGACTGGGGATTTCACAGAAGAGCAGTTCTGGGAGCTGTCAGCAATAACCTGTACAGAGTTCAGCTCTCACAAACTCAGCGAAAATCAAAAGTAATTATTTATACTAGCCTAGGGATTCTGAGAGTGCCCGTCACCGAGGGATGTGAGTCTGTGGTATGACCCTATTTCTGGCCAAAATCTGCAGCAGGAATAACAGGCCACAAATTATGCTTACATCTGATAGCATATGGACTCAAACATGTGGGTTGAAAGTCCATTTCCCTCTTCTGTGTGCTTTCAGCTCATCTCTTTGGAAACAAAACTCACAGTTTCCGTGTTCTGATTGATTTTTGCAAAACTGGTGACATAGCAATTTTAAGGCCTTTCTTCCTGGGGAGCAGGTACTCGCACCTCAGCCGGTCAGAGCATAAATAGCTGTCATCTGGTGGTAGCACCACAATTAGTTATTAGGAGGTATTTGCAGCAGGAGTTCTGCAGAAATACGGCTGATGACCGAGTTTAGCTTGTGAGAGTTAACACGCATGCTTTGTTGAGAAATATGTGACAGAAGTATGAGAAAATCCTTTCTTGCAATGAGCAAAGCAGGTTAAAAATAGCGTTAGGAAGATGAACATCACAGCAAAGTGGACAAGGGAGAGTTAATGACAAGATATCCAGGCAAAACTCTTTTATCCCTAGGGGATGTAGAGAAATTCATATACTTCTTTCTTAAACGTGGCTGGATTAGAGACTGGTAGAGGATCAAAAGCAGGTAGGATATCCTGAAGCAGTAAACCTAGGATTTTTTTCTTCTTTCTTCACATCTCGCCACGCTCCTTTCCATCAGGTTTTGATCACAGGTTCTCATTTGTCTGCAGTTCCTTTTCTATCTTTGATCAATGTTTGTCTTTAATCTCCATGATTCCGTCTTCTCTCTTCTTTTGTCTCCAGTCCATGTCTATTATATTTCTCCTTTTTTTCTGTGCTATTATTTGCCTTCCAGTGGGTCTTTCTTCTCATGTCATTGTACTCTATCTCTGTCCAAAATGGTGTACCGGGTGTGAACAATGAATGAATTGATTTCAAATGAGTTGACGACATTGCTTAGCCAGTCTGTATCATACAAAATAGCCCAGTGGGTGAGTACAATGAGTGACTCAAATCAAAATGAATTCACACGGATGCTTGGAAAATCCATATGGAAGGCTGGGGGGCCGTGGCTCAGAATGGGTTTGTGTAACCAGAGTTTTAAGGAAATCCTTTTTAAGTAGTAGAAAGAAATCCACGTCTGCCTTTTCCTTCTACTTTGTTATCTTTGGATAGAACAGATTAGTGAGTGTGTAATTGATTAGTTAATGAGTAAGAGTGGGCCCTGAAGACTGGTTACTAAAGGCACAAGGAATGATTACAGGCTGTAAAAATGTAACAATAATGTGAAATTTTCAAAATGCGTTCTTGCCTCCCATAGAAAATCTAAAACTGTGAAAATGAAAGCCAGCTTGCTAGCACGGGTTGCTAGACTGTTCCTTAGAGATGATGCTACTGTATTACTGCTGTATGACTTATACCTGTGAGTTGAAAGGAAATATAAATAACCAGGAAGAGAAGACTAAGAATTGAACAAGCTTGACAGAAACTCCTTTGTGTCATGTTCCCAATCTAGGGTTTGTCACAGGCTCATTCCTAATAATTCCAGCCATTGAGCTAAAAGTGTTATCCAAAGGATCATGTCTGAATTTAAATTAGTTTTTCGGTGATTATTTTTTGAGTTGCTCCATCAAATATATATAAAACTAGGGGAAAGGCCTTGTTGTTTTTAAACACAAGTGCTCTTTCCACAGCATGCCAGAACCTGACATTTCTTTGAAGCTTTTCTAAATTTCAAAGGAGTTAATATATTTAAAACACCCAAAAGTCTCTCTTCAATTATTTTTGATGTGATACTTCTCAGGACACATTAAATGAAAGCATTTTCTGCCCAATCTTAATTGAGAAGACTGTTATCTTCTTCTGTAATTACTGATGGACAAGATTCCTACATGGATTAAATTGCATAGTCTCACAAACTGGAACAGGCTTATTTTCTTGTCTTTCATAACGCTTTTCTAAAGCTCTGCAGTGTCTCCACCCCCATGTAAACACTTTATTTACAGCTGTCCGCAGCTGTATTACACTGACTGGTATATAATTACTTTTATTTCTGCAGATTATAGCTACCTTACATATTCAGAGAGGATAGATAAGCATAATTATTGCAAGGGGAGAATATTGCCATGGTGATTCCACGAGACTTACAGGAAAGAACCTCAGGAATGCACCAAGTCCAGAAGTATTTACCTCAACGGAGGTAAAGCACAGTGACTCAGGCAAATCCATTTATGATCGCAGCAATGTCATGGCAAAGATGGGCTTCGTCTTACTTCTCTCATATAAGGGCAAAGTATATTTGTATTGGCCAGCTCGAACCTGATGGGAACTCATCCACTGAAATCAGAGAGGGTGTTTCTAGTGAAGAGTTCTGTGACATGAGAGGACAAAGCTTTGCTCAGGTCCCCTTCCCTTGAGATGCAGCTCAGTACCTTTATGAGAGTCCTCCCACGCACAGGGCAAGCTGGAGTGCTGCCCTTCCTGCTGCCAGCCACACCAGGGTGAGGACCACCTCACTGCATTGCTGGGTCTCTTGTCACACTGCTGAGGTTTTTTGTGTTTTTGGAGTGAAGCTGGATGCTGGTGCTAATCCATAATATCCTTTGGCTTCTTCTATATATTATTTTGACTGGCATTCTTCCAAAGAATTAATTGCTGCATTGATTTTTGGTTTTAAACACTTCAAACAAATTTGAAATTCTTTATGCTAAAAATTATTTTTAATTTCTCCTGTTTTCTGGGTCTTTTTTTGCCGTTAGGTGTGACCCTTGGGTAAGTGATTGTCATCATGATAATTGCAAAATAGAAATTATTTTCTGCTTATGGGAATTTTTACTTTTTTTTGAAAAGCAGGTCAAGTGCATGCAGAATGACCACACCTCCTGGCCTTTCCCAGGTGTGTTTCTGGGGTAGCATGTTGGGTTTTTACTCTCCTAATCCTATGAAGTCTTAGAAGCATAATCCAGGATTTTTCAAAACAATATAAAATTGTTATCAAATAAACTAGTTTATGAGTCTCTGTGTATCATAACACAGGCAAATATTTGCAGTTGCAGACTGATAATATTTTCAGCAAATATGAAGGTAACTCACTATGCTTGTGACTCATTTCACTCTAGCTCTAGGCACAGACGTACAGCCTCCTTTAACGTCAGGTGTCCTTAAGTGGGTTGATAGCAATGCTAAGAAAGAAAAAAAAAACTGTAGTTAAATAAAATAGGGAATTAAAACAGCATGATAATTCCAGTTGAAAGGTAGAAAAGATACTAATAAATAACATGAATTTTCTAATAGTTCCTGGAATCTAACTAAAAACCATAGTTGTGTGTCACTCCGGTGCAGTATCTCTAGCATCACAGAGCCTGCAAGTATGGTGGAGGTGTGGTGTTACTTATTCAGAGGGAGCTGTGCCATCCAGTGACTTGCCTTTGCTGACCACCGGTGATAATAAAGGGAAAAAACCCCTCCAAACCTAGAAAACAGTTCAGCTCACTTTATGGGTTCTTTACTGTCTTTTATAGCTCTGATCAGTAAGGTGTAACTAAGTTGGTAGTTCTTGGTGCTTTTGTGGGTGCTGCAGAAGTTCATGAAGGATATTAAACATTCAACTTGTGTGCCTCTGACTGACTACTGGTAGATGGACTTTTTTCATAGTGCCATCAAACACTTGTTTGTTATCTTGGAAAGTAGAAATATCCATATATCACAATATCCTTCACGTGGTCTTTGTTTTCTGGTAGCTGGCAGGAATTCTTACTAGATAAAATAAGAAAAGCATGAAGTAACACATTATTCATTTTTGGTATGAAAAGAAAGCCTCAAATCCTGAAACCAGTCAAGCAGACTAAAGGTCTCTCAAAGTCTAGCATGGCTTTCAGTCTAAATAACAAAGCATCGTGATGAACTTAAGTCACAGTTCCAACTTACTGCAACAATATATGTTCTTATTCTAATTAGCAAGAAAATTACAGGTTAAATCTAAACTACAGTATAAGCAAATACCTTCACCATTTTGTACAGTCCTGCTACTTTTTTTTATTTTACTGCATGTGCTGTTCATGCAGACTTGGGTAGACTTAAGAGAGCTGATCAATGTAAGGACACGTCAGCTACAGATGAACAAATTACAGGGTCTTCTCCAGCCGAACTTGTTGCAAGCTCATGTGGATGGGGTTCACTGAGTTTTGCCACCGAGACTGTCAGATTTGTTAATACTAAACAATGTTGTATGTTCTGTAGGCATAAAAAGCTGCAGGGTTGTCTTTAGAATAATAGCGTACTCACACAAATAGTACTCAAATTGCTCTGAGATATCACAGTTAGCTGCATCTTCATTCTGTTATCTCACTGCTTTATGTTTCTGAGACCTTATCCTAGCAGGCTATAAAATCATTCAAAATCTAAGATGATAAATTAGTAGAACAAAACAAATTGGAGTCAGTAGGAATGCATTTAGCACTAACAAGACCCATCTGAGTTTCACATTTTCTCTTGCAGTTATATAAAAGAAGGCTAGTGTCAGAACTCATCTCTTCTTTAATTGCTGTTGCACAAAGCTCTGAATAATATTTTAAGGGCTGATGGAAAGGAGCAGTCTCTCCAATTCCTGACAAATAGAATTTCTTCTAAACTAGGAGGGGGAAACGTGAGATATAACCAGAAATAAATTTTAAATCACCTATGGCAGAAGAAATGAATATTTGTTTATTTACACTGCATCACAATGTACAGGGATGGCTTTAGGGTAAGTAATGTTAAATATTTGCAGTAAGTGAAAGCTCAAACAAGACACATTAAGAGGTGGAAAGTTTGATGTGATATTTGAGGAGGCAAAGTCTCCTGTGCTCTCCCTGAAAATATTGAAGGTTTTTGGTTTTTTTTTTAGCTTGGTGTGAAAGGAAAACTATTGAAACATCCATATTTTGTTAAACATATTTCTTGTCTTCCAGTGAACCCTAGCAATATGGAAATTAAGGAACAGAGAATTTATTGTTCTAGAGAATAAAAGATCGTTAAATTCTGCCTCTTTCACCTGATGCTTATAATAAAACTTTCAGCTGGCAAGCACCAAAGGTGCCTGATTTGCTGATCTGTTCTTTGATTTGATTTCTTAATGATTAAGCAGTTTTTACAAAGCTGTTTATTTAAATAGCACTTTTGCTGTCCCTTTTATTATACTTCATCATAGTTCCTTTGCTTTAGTCAACTCAAATAACATCCCTGTGAAAAAAACATTTAAGTCAACTTGATAGGAGGATAAGTGACTTGATCAAGAATGCAAGAACATCTAGCATTCAGAATAAGAGGCTCTCATGTACTTATTTGGTGTTACAATATTGTCTTCCCCACATCCAAAGATGCTTTCCTGTGGTTGAAGGCCATAGTAACATTTTGGAGAATTCCAGATTCCCCACTGTCCCTGTCATGGCAACCTCTCCATACATGGCTGGATTTCTGTGCCGTTTCAGGCAGCATTGATAGAGTTTTGAAAGACCTGTAAGCTTTTAAAAGCTCAGATCTTGGAGTTTGGAGTCTTGGAGTTTGAAAGGTGTGTTTATTTTCTGTTACAAGCCTTTCAAAATCTTTTGCTTCAGGTATGCTAGATCCATTGAGTTGGTTGGAAAGAGATTTGATCATGTCAAAGAAACGGAACACACAGGAGTGGGAACTGAAGCAAGTCAGCAAGGGGATAAGCTTGTCAGTGATACACTTTCTTTCCTGTAAATTGTTAGCCGTTGTTGCAATGCGTTCAGCACTGAAATGTTACGCAGGGAGGAGGCCAGCCCCAGTGTAGTGGAATTAATACAGCTGATCAGCTCTGCACTGCCATGTTAAAGTGGTGCCATTTATTAGAAAACGTTTAGAGTAACTATTTTCTGTTTCCTTTCAAAAGAGGGAGGTGATGAAGGAGCCATCTTCTGTCCAAGGGACACTTTACATTCAGTAATTTGGCCAGATTATAAGCAATTTTCTGCTGAAGGAGGATTTCTAGTGTTTCATAGGAATAGAAAAGATAAATGATTACAGAACTCATTATCTTTAAGAATAAGAATAAATTACTTTGTTCTAAATACGTAGTTATGGATATTAATGGCACTTGAGATTTAGTTGTGTGTCACTATATTTGTAAAACTTTTATTAATGGCATTCTCTTTCTCTACTAGTAATCACTGAAATCAAAATACAGCTTGCTATTTGTGTTCCTTTGCCATTGTTTGTGCCTTTTACATGTATCACAACATAAGAAGCACAGCTAAGCTGCTCACAAGCTATCCAGCTTAAACTAATTCAGACATATCAACAGTATCTTATGGGCAGACAGGCTTTTAATGAACAGAAAGGAATGAGACTATGGTTAGAATCAAATAAATGTCTGCCTTGGCAACCTTTTGGCAAAGACGGAGACGTGATGAAGAGACAGCTGCTGGCCAAATTGTCAGATGGCCTTTGCACAAACGAACATGTGAAGAACATGGGCAGTTGTGACTGGCGCTCTGCTTGTTTACAGTCTTGTAGAACAGGCACGTGGCTCTTTCTTGATCAAGGACATAATACAAACTGTTATAAACTATACGAGGAGAACAAAAAGATGTCTACATTTGCTAAATGATTATATTTTGTTTGTTGAATTATTTTTTGTTAATTACGAGTGTCTGTTCGTTCCTTGAGAACTTGATTATCAGGGTGGGAATAATGTAGGGCTTTCTTTTACTTCACAAAGTAGATGGAATGAAATTAGACCTTCACAATAGCTAAGTATAATCTGTAGATTAAGAAAAACAATAAAGTACATGTTACTTATGTTTAGTTTCTTTCTCTGGATGTTAGGTTATTTAAAACTACAGTTCTCTTCACTGAAGTTTTCCCCCGAAAAAAATTGTGGAGAGGAGGAAAATATAATATACCAGCAGGAGTGTATTGATATCTTCAAAATACCAGCAGTTATTCTTGATTATTAGGCTGAAAGTGTGAAAATGTTAGAAGTCAAAAGCTCTTTTTTTTCCACAATTCAGAACACGAGTATGGACAATTGATTTTGATCTTGTAAGCCCTTGTAAATACTGAAGTTTATATCAAACGGATGCACTGAGCGTAGTTTCAGAGGCAACTGATAAGAGGTTTATATTCTATGAGTGAATGCTTGTTAGTTACAGGCTATTTTTGAAAACCAGAAAAGAATACATTCAAGATACTAACCTTTCACTGTATGTGCCTCTTCTGACTTTTAAAGAGTGTTATATATGGATGTTGGTTTCTGAAGTATCTGAGAAATACTGGTTTGATCTTATCAATTAATTTTAAAGGTGCTCAAAAACCAGGTTCTTGGTTGCTGCATTATCTTTAAACCATTTGTTGATCTCAGTTGGCTATGAGGGTATTTTTCTAGTGTTCAGATTCGTTTAACTTAAATGGTGAACTGACAAGCTCCAAATTGAGCTTTCCTCCTGCTTTGCATTAGGCATTGTCCAACAAACCAATTTGCTTAATGGTCTTATAGCTAAGAGTTCCCGAGTTTTGAGTCTGAATCTGACAATCATTTGCTGTTATTGATCAGGTGAGCTTTTTCATGGACCCCATTCCTGTTGGATAATGAGGTAGGCAATTTTTCCCTACCTTAAAGTTTTATATGAATTATTAGTTAGTTTTTATGCAGGAATATAAAACGGGGGTGGGGGTGGGGGGAGAAATAAGAAGAAAGTGTCAGGTAGATCTGTATTTTAATTGCTAAATTACTGTACAAAAGCCATCATCGTCAAGGGTACTTTGTGATGGATTTCATGCATTCATTGACCATGTCTTAGGCTCAGAGGACTTGGGTACTATTTTGGTATTTTAAGTTATGTTGCTGTGGCCTG
Organism: Himantopus leucocephalus; assembly: GCA_003993805.1. Lineage (NCBI taxonomy): Eukaryota > Metazoa > Chordata > Aves > Charadriiformes > Recurvirostridae > Himantopus > Himantopus leucocephalus. The sequence continues at coordinate 3,289,900 of RSEF01000014.1, forward strand.
CAGATCTTGGGGATTATTTTAAAGTTGGGAGGCAGATAAAACTATTTAGAAAGGAAGACTTAATCTTAGACTGGAGAGTGATCCCATTATGGTAAATGCTTGATCACATCTTCAGATAAAAGTAAATATTTAAACCATTATAATTGAGGGCTCAAATATGGTGGCAGCAGTCATTGTCTCTGTACAAGATCCTGGCAGTTTTGGCTCCTAGCACCTCCTCCAGCTAGCATGTATTGGTCCTACTGTCCAGTGGAGTAGGGAAGTGGACCCTCCTGCAGAGTAGCCGCGCGTTCTCAGCTCAGAGAGCTTTCTGCAGCACCCTGGAGCAGAAAGCATGACAGAGAGCTAGGAAGTGGTGAGGAGTGTAGAAGATGATTAGGAGCACCTCTTAGAAAAGCTGAGTGCAGGTCATAGGCAAGCCTTAGAGGTGATGGCAGATAGCACTTTCTATGTATAGTAATCAAGAAGAAGCTTATAGAGCTTACTGGAAACCAAGAAGCCATGAAAATGTGTTGGACTAGAAAGAATTATTGAAAAAAATGTTTCAGGATGTCACTGGAGGGGAGTAGATCTGTTAATAAATCCTTTTATTCTAATCGGTTTTGCCCACCATCTTAAAGTTTCTCTATTCAGTAATTCTAGCCGACTTTCAAATAAACTTCAATTCTATATCTTACAGTGTAGCTTGTTTGCATTAAAAGATGACAGATTCATCTCATAGCCTTGGCTAACTTGGGATCCATTGAAAAGTGTCTTCTGAACTGGAGTCTGTTAGCAGAAGGATATAAGTAATGGTTTTCTGTTATCTGAATCAAAGTAACTCTAAAGTCTGAACAGCCCAAACAGATACAAAAAGCCCTAGGCTGATGACTGAAGATCAGCTTGGTGATTTTGTTAATTTCTGTGCCAATAAATCCAAAACTGAAAACAGATGTGCCAAAGCAAGAGTGGAGGCTTTCCTTTTCAAAGGCAGTTTTAAAAAGTTCATGATTAAAGACTAACTTCCAGCCTCTTATCAATAGTTCCGAGATGAAGTTTGTCATAACACTTTTATATAATGCTACTGATAAGCTATTTATTGCGTGGAAAATGTCAGTTTATTTCTTACTCTCTTCTTTTGATCTAATCGTTCCTGATGTGCTGAAGTCTCAGTATTTAGGTCTGTGCAGTGACTAACTGTGGGAAACCTCTGTAACTGTGTGGTGAGGGGAGATGTGCAAAGATGGGGTAAGGTAATTGCTTGAGGGGTACAGTGGGCCCCAAAATTAAGCAGCTCTTTCTAACTTTGATCTAATATCACAGTGCAATGTTTATTGCTAATTTATGTATTAGTTATGTTGCACACTTCTAGGTTCATGTGACACCAAGAGCAGATAAGATTAAATGAGGGGGTGGGGAGAGAGAAGAGGCTGGGAACAAAGGAATGGCTTCAGGGCAGGAGGAGGCTTTCCCTGGGACAGGCTGTGGTTCCTTGTGCCATTTTGTTGAAGTGAAAGCAGCGCCTGCACAAATAGGGTAGGACTGAATATCAGCAGTTGTGAATGGGACCATTGCCTTTGTGCAGCATAGCGCGAGGAGCTGCCATCAGAAAAGCTGTGTTCTGCGCTGGCTCACTGGGTTTTTGGAAAAGAAGAAGAAAATGCAGTCTGGGCATCTGGGTACATGGCACCTGAGTTCCATTTTTGGTTTCAGTGAACATTTCACCCTTAATTCAAAGGGGAGCAATGTTGATGAGAAGGACTGAGAATTCCTTCTTGTGTTCCAGCATAACCGGTGTGTTCATGATGAGAGGAACCCCCTGTACAAAAGTAGGCTAAGGGTCCACAGGCAGAAAAAGATCCGAGCTCACCTGCAGAGCTATTGGGTAGAAGATTGCCCCTCTCTCTTTGAATCTCTCTCTCCAATATATTTTTCAAGCTAAAACTCTGCAGCTTATTATTGATTTAGAAATAATTTGAGGACAAATACAAATTTTCAGCTAACTTACTGTTAACCATCCAGCTCTGCCCAGGATTTTGTCTGTTGTGAGAAAACAAGGGTATGTAAGATGGTAATATTCAGTTAAAAACTCCGCTAAGATCCATTTTAAACTTCTCAAATGACGTATCAGTTCCAGGAGGTAATGTAGCTTGCTGTAAAAAATTCAGTGTTAGAAGTAGTCCTAAATGGAACAAAAAATGTTGGGCAAAACTTTTTTTTAAAAATTTGATTAAGACATTTCTGAAAGCCCAAGTCATAAAATCATCATCATACTCGAAACACACAAAAGTCACGTTCAGGCATAAACCAACTTTTAGTAGATCTTTATGAATACTTGTGTTAATAATACTCTCTAATTTACTGACGGGAAAGTAATGCATCATCTTGTTTATTTTCCAGTTGTCAGAGTATGGATAGTGGTAAAATATTTAAATAAATTCTGAAACAAATCATTGTAGATAAACCAGTCTCTCACTGCATTCATGACAGATGCACATATATGCCTGTTGCATTTCCATAAGTACTATTTAGTATTGGAAATAAACTTAAATCCTGCTTTTGACTTACAATTAAATTATTATTGTGTATTGAATTTTAAGCAATGATTGACTGGTTTTTTTCTGCTTAAAGACTATGCATAAGCTAGAACCGAAGTGGCATGTATCTCTTACACGAAGCTGGGTTTAATTTAATGGAATTATTTGTTAAGGCTCAACAGCTGCCCCCAAACCGCAGGATATCGGTTCATCGGAAAGAGTAACCTCATCATTAACCCTGGTCTGCTGCCATCTCCAGCGCAGGCCTGACCACCCTCTGCTGTAATTCCTTGTTAAAACCAAATGAAAAGAAGTCATAGAAGGATGATAACCTCATAAGTACTTTACTTGCCAAGCTTCTCTGTACTTCTCCAGTGACTGCCCTGATGCTGGAGCCTGAGAAGAAACCAGCTTGTTCCATCTGCTTGTGACTGCTGGCGGGGGGAGCGGTGTGGGCCAAGCCCTGGCCCTCAGTCACCGGCAGCTCCCCCACGCAGGGGTGGCCCTGGCCGGCCCCGCGCGGCCACCTGGCCGCACTCCCCTTCATGGCCGGCGTCACAGGGACACCGCGGCTGCCCTGTCTCTGCGGCGGCCATGGGCACCAGCAGCCCACCCCCAGGCAGGGGGACACACTTGGGGCCGTGGCACAACCAGCCAGAGTCCCAAACGTCACTGCAGGGCCTTTGCTTCTGTAAAGACTTGCTCAAAATCTGACGAAGGCAGTGCATGTCTTTCTGTTGATCTGAGTGAGTGTTGGTTTAGGCTAACAAGGTAACCCTGATACTTAGATTTGGTAATATAACTGGTAGGAAGGAAACGGTATTAAAAATAATGTCAATCCCGGGATTAGTTTAGCTATGAAACATACAGATCTGATTGGTATTTTGCTGTTCCCCGCAAAGTAGCTCTAAAGCCGAGTCCTGTTGGAATGTGATCAGAGCGAAATACATGTCTGCCTACTTCTGACTTGTATACAGTATTTATGAAGCTGCCTGTGTGATTTCATTTTAAATTATTTTATTCATGAATAAGCAAGCAACTCCTCTCAGAATAAAATATTTCAGGTTCTGTAAGGAGTAGTTTTGATTTCTAAAAATCCATGGTTCAGACAAATTGTGTTATATTTTCGAAGGATACTCAAGCTATGCATAATAATCTCCTTGTTGACTCGTAGGTAGTCATACGAGGTCATGTAGATCAGGACTGTTCAGTTCAAACAGAGTTCCAGACATTCCGAAGGACTTAGTCTGTGCTGCTTTTGCTTGGCAAAGAATGTGCTTACACATCAGCCTCCTACTGCTTTCCTTACTCAATTATTTCATGTGCTTATTTGCTTTCTTAGAGCGAGTCGTGATATTCGCACAAGTAGTTGTTCCTGTCCCGAGGATGTGACGGCACACTGGGTGATACTGGTTTCTCAGCAGGGTTTTCACTACAAGAACACGTGATGATTTTGTGCTCACACGTTCTGTTAAACTGGCACAACTCTGCATTTCTGAGCTGTGAGTATATTTTAAGAGTTAAATTGCATTCAGTATATTTTCTTCAAGAAAAGTAACCCCAGTCACCGTAATGACTCAGACTTACGGCTGGTGATGTGTTGAAGCCTATTCTCTACAGTGTATAATATGACAGCAAAACAGAAACAAAGTAAAAACATATCTAGTGGAACGGAGCTTTGGAATCCCCATCCAGTTTCCATTGATTTCTTGGGGAGCCGGATTGTTCATGGCTGGCTGTTCGCAGGCTCCACGGAGCTCCTCACCTCCCTCTTTACTGGAAAAGGAATCGTGTTGTTTCCCACCTCTTCTTGCCATAATCTTCGGACACGCTGGCTCTTAAAGTAGCTGTACTACAGAAAGGATGTCAAGGAGCAGTCAAGTTGAGGAAACCAGAGCTTGACTGTTCTCCTGCAGCTTGGTTGAAATTGTTATTTACATACTTACTAAACTCTTAGGTAACTCCTTTAAACAGTTCTTTTGGGATCACTGCAAAATGGTGATTTTAGAATGTAGCTTTTTTTATCTTCATCGTCCCTAGTATGAAGGCACTGTTATAGAAATACTACCACATGGTACAGTGGAGATGTATTTTGTCATTGTACAGGAAAGTCACGAATGAAAATTGGACAATGATGAGAGTAAATTCTTGCTACCGTGCTCCTCCTGTTTTAAAAGTAGTTGAGGGAATGTGCTGTGATATATGGTGTGTTGTTGAAACACCATGTTTATATCCAAACTAAAAATACAGAATAATTTAAATTGACAGGGACTCTGAAGGTTATCTGCTTAAAGCAGGGCTAACTTCGAAGCTTAATCAGGTTGCTTTGGGTCTAGTTCTGACAAGTTTTAAATACCTCCAAGGCCCGTGCCAATGCTTGACTGCCCTCACTATGAAAATCCTTTTTTTGGTGTATCTGGTTGTACTTGTCTTTGCTGCGTCTTGTCACTATTGCCCTTTTGCTAGTCTCCGAGAAGACCCTGGCTTTGACTTCATCATCTCCAGGTACGTTACATGCTCCAGCCTCCTAGCTAACTGGCTTCAGTATGTCAATGTCTTTTTTGTACTGGGGGACACAAAACTGGAGGCAGTACCCCAGCTGAGCTCTTACAAGTCCTACAGGAAAGGGAATAGTCAGTTCCCTTGACCTTCTGCCTGTGCTCCTGCTAACTGTGTAGTTAGCATCCATTGCCCCAAGGGTGCACTGCTGATTCATGTTCATCTTTTGTTCACTGCCTCTTCCCCGGGCAGCAGCTTCTCTCCTTTCTTTGTAAGGAACAATAACCTAGGAGTGACCAGACTTATTATGCCTCTTATAATGGGCCTGTCCATTGTCAGGATGGCTGTGATTTCTACAAAACTCATTTCCAGACTTAGAAATTTGAGTATGCTGTTGGACTTGTTCAAATTATGCGCATAGCAGAAGAAAGAGGTAAAATAAAATAGTACCTTTCATCCAATACACACAATGCTGTTTGAACACTCAAACAGTGTTTGAACAACAGAAGCGGCCACGTTCTGCAGTTAGGGAAGTATTTAAAAGATTGAATGCTGCTTGTGTGAGCTATCCATGACCCTTATTTTCAGTCACTTTTAAAAAAGCAAATGCTGTTATGACCCCTGGAAATTTTTTTAAAAGCTTTACACTTTTCCCATAATACAGGTAGTTTCACAACAGGTCATTAACAGCTATCTAGGATACTGTTAAGCGGGCTAAAGCTGATTTTTCTTTTCTAGAGATTTTCATCAAATGAAGGTGGTTAGACTACCGGGAAGGTGTTTGTTTTCAGTGCCCCACTTCTCTTTCTCCTACTCTGTGGGTGATTAGAATAGAGAGCTGTCTTACCAGATGCGATATTTTAAGATAGAGGAACATTTAACAAGCAATACTTCTGTAGTTAAACAAAAGTGAAGTTATAGCCAAGCATATTCTTTACTCCCACAGAGTCTATATTTTTCATTAGGTTTATTCATAATTTTACTGTTGACAGAGAAATAACTTTAAACATTCCTCCTTATAGGAAACAAATGGTCTAATTCTGGCTTCCTGAGCAGACAGGCTTTGTTTATTGAGTTTTAACCGTGTTATATAACTCTTCTTATCACACGTTTAGGAATTCAAAGGCAGGTTTCTAGCCTGAAGGTTTCCGATAACGTCCTATTTTCTCTTGTGTTTTTCCTACCTACAGTTTCCAACTTTGTGGCACTGTTAATACTGTGCCACTAACTTTAGCCAGTCTCTTCAGATAACAACGAAACCTAACTTTTGTGATAGATGATATTTTCAATATATAAACTCTGTGTTGTATGACCAATTTATTAAATTCTTATTTCCCTAGGATGGTATGCTAAAACCTTGTTCAGTGACAGCACAGAGCAATTAATATTTAGGGTTTTCCTTGCAAAACTTTAAATAAGCATATCAAAACTGGTGTCACGGGGTTTGTATCCTTTCAGAGGAGGATACTTCCCTGTCAAGTTTTGTATCCTTTCCGAGAAGATTTGAAAGTTTGTGTAAACTATTATAGTAACGCGCACTTTCATGATTTGCAATCAGCTGTATTTTGGATGTGAGAAGAGTTGTGAATCCTTTGGACTTTGATCAAATCGGTGGTACACATCTTTGCTCAGAAAGTCTTGTAGTTTAATTTTCTAAGTCTACCTGACAGCAATGCCTTTTTGTTTGGTGGCTACAGCCCATTTATACAGGGGCAACTTCTGCTGTAACTCTGAGGTAGATGACCTGTCCCCTTAAGCTTTTACATCTTCCCATTGCCCGGACACTTTTGGTCTGCCATCTGCAGGCTCAGGCTTCTTCTTAGACTTCTGTAATACCTGCAAAGTATCCTTATGCAGCTAAAATCAGGATTGTAACTTTAAGTCAATCAAATCTGTTAAAAGAAAAAGCAAGAGTGGTGCTTTCCCACTTTATCACTGATGTAAGACAAAGACAGACTAAAGCTGGGTTGCCAGAGCTACAAAGCTCCTTCCTTCCGTGTGCAGACTGCAAGCGACTTGTCAAAGCGCTTTTGACTAAGGCGAATGCAGCCATTGCCCCCAGGTCAAGATACCTGAAGCCCGGCTCTCTGCCAGTCCTGTTCTGGAGCTCCTGGAGTTCAAGCACATATGGAAAAGACTGAGTTTTCTCTTGATTCCGTGGTCTTGTGAGAGGCAAAGCACATAGTGTGCTACATAAATTGTAGGGTTTGGTGAGGAGCTTTGACAGCAAAGCTTTTTGTATATCCCTCATCACCACTGTGTTTCCAGGGGGATGCAAAAGTTTACAGGAAGCATAGGGAAGGGATGTTTACTGTCACACTTGATAAAGCTCCATGTTCATAGAAAAAACATGCAGTTACTGGCATTACTAGTTGTGGCAATTACTCACTGGAAATGTGCCCCCTTTATGCTTTTATCCCGGGTTTTGTGCTATTTCTGTTCTGTGTAAGTTTTTCGTCATGTAATTTGGATTCATGAATTTCAGCATATGGGCTTTCTGATTTATTTATGTTGTTGATGATGGTGTGTGATTGCTTAACTTCTTTATCTTACTTTTTTTATTCTTTCACTTCATGCCTGGAATTCTGACAAAGTTTTAAATAGTGAATAATGAATTAAGCAAGATGTTTGGCTGTACCAAATGTTGCAGTATCTTTTGGGACTCAGAAATATTGCACACATACTGAACTCAGGCTTTAGTTAGAAACTTGTGTGGGTTGCAGAACATACCTATCTGAAGTGCAAAGGCCAAGGACTTAAATAGTAGTGAAACTCATGCTTTACAGAACTGGAGAGAGCTGTAGCTATATATACACCGCTACCTGTCTTTTACAAGAGGTAATAAACTTATTTGGCTTATGTCACATCTTATAATTCACAGGGTTTTGTCCCATGAAAGCTAATGGAACCTCTTGACCCAATAATAACATATGATTTGTAATATACACGTTAAAACAAGCTAGTTTGCCTCTTGCAAACATCACAAATGCACGCAGTACCTTCAGCCTAACAAGGGGGTTAAAATACTTTAGAATATAAGTAATACATATGAAAACTAAGAGAACATGTTAAAACCACAAAATAGGAATGAGTTTTGCTGAAGTCCACTTAAACTGGCAGGAGTTTTTTAATTAACCTCACTGGGAAGAGGTTTGGATTCTGAATAAACTGCTCTCTGTTCTTATTCTAGCACCATATCTGGATCCTTTCCAGCTTTGGAGAGGGCAAGGCCACTGTATTTTTCCTCTAAACTCCGTTGAATATGCTGTCAATTCATTTCCAGGTAGGTTATATATTACATGTCGATTTTAAAGTGCAACCCTGATTGCAGTGCAACATATCTGTACCAAAGTGTAGGGGTGTTATACTATGCTCCACCTCTGTCTAGGACTTACCTGGGCTGTAGTTATGTGCTGTTTTCCTTTGTCTCCTCTCCTCCTGATTCTGTGTGTGTGGTTGTGGGTGCATGTGATGGGCTTCAGCTATGTGGTCTCCACATATGATTAATTGCTGCTTTGATTTGTGATATTTAGTTGTGGGATTAAGACATTACCAATATTCCTAATAGGTGAAATAAATTTTATTTGTGTGTTCATGTACTGCAGGTGATTGCAAATTCTTCCTGGTACAGAACGTTCACAAAATGTTGTGTGCAACGACATGATTTATGAGGTGGCAGAAATGTGGAAAAACCTTACCACAGGATGTTTTGAGAGCACCCCTCTCCAGTCCTTCTCAGCAATGGAATATACTCCTACATGCTGTCCTCTCCCTGCAGCAGAAGAGGAAACCAGGTAAGGGTGGACCAGGGAACTACACTGTGGACTGAGCCTGGGATGCAGGAGCTGAATCTCCAATTTAATCACAGGCTTTTTGTCACTGCAATTTTCCAACTGGAAGTAAGGAATGATGTCTTGCTAAATGGGGTGTAAGTTAGGAGAAAGAAATCCATGAATGTTTGTGAAGCAGCCTGATGCTGTGGCAACGACGGGCAGATGCTTAGTGACATAGGGTGCTAACATACAGCTGAACAGACAGCAGGAGATGTGAGCTAGCAACAGGTCATTTATTTATTAAAAGAGGAGAACTTGTAGACTGTGATATTATTTCTGCAGTTTATCCAGAGCTGCCTGCATTGCTGGGTTAGATAGCGTGTGGGTGCAGAAGGGAACACCCCTGAGGAAGATCCGTAGCTTCCTTTACATTCTACCTTAGTACCGAGCACACTCTGGCACATCATTAACGGCCTTCCTTCACTACCGGATCCTAGTGATTAAACCCTCTTTAATTACACAAGGCCTCTTGAGAAATATTATCTAAAAATTTAGCAAGGAGCATCAGAAAATGTGTTACCTAGGCAGCTGAAAGATTTTTTTATTTTTATTTTTAATCAAGCTAAGTAAGCAGTTAGAGAACAGTCACAAAGTGGAAATAATCTTTTGTCATACATGATACTTTAAAGATTTCAGATTACTGACTAATTATCACTAATTAAGATGTGAGCAGAGCATCTGGATGCTTGTTTCTGTGCCTGGACACTCCAAAAGATGCGGCCGATGTGTATTTTTTCTGCATTATTTTTCATGCCTATTTTATTTCTGTAATCTGAAAATCAAAAGATCTAAAAAAAAGGAGTGGGGGAAACCCCAGAATCATACTGTTTGCTGATTGTTAATGAATATGAAAATTCTTGCAGTGTTGTGTTTCATTCTTCATCTTTTATTGGAGTGTTGTTTTTCAGACCAACATCTAATTCATTTGGGGTGTGGGTAAAATGTTGTCGAGGGTATGTGATTTTTTTTTTTAAGTGCAATCATTATTGTCTTACTAGTAGGCCTTCATGGTAACCCAAATGACATTTAGAAATGCTGCGTATGCTCATGTGTGACGAAAATGGCATATAGAGGAGTAGAGGGGATGATCTGAATGATTTGAAGGCGCTGGTGTGTAGCTACATCAAGACTTATAGTAGTATCTAACAGAGTTTGCTAGGAGTGTGTTGTAGTGAAGCAAATGTGATAAAAACTAGTGCTAAACAGCCAGGCCAGGAGGCTTATAAACCACTTTAGTTCTTCTACAAGGTAATGAACAAAAACCACTTACATCACCTCTAAGGTAAATGCTATCATTCAGTGTCCTTAACTGTAGTAGGAACGTAATAAAAAACTGTATTTGTTATAACTTACTTGCATTTTATTTCAAGACACACCTTGAGACAGATTTGTGGTATGCTTCTACCAGTATCTGGGATTACTCAGCATCAAACCTTCTATCTGATCCAATGGTTAGACTGGTAGACCTGACAGAAGTTTTAGCTGTAAACATGATGAGGCTGAAGAGTTTTGAACGGTAGATTAAGAAATTCCTTGCTCATGCTTTCATACTTGCAGTACATCTTTTCAACATTCATACTTGGTGATCTGCAAGTTGTCCCGCAGGCTGTTTTGTGCAATATTCCAGGCCAGCAGTTTAACCCACCAGTCCCCCAGCACCCAGTCCCTTTTACATGTAAGTTGAGAGATTATAAGAAAGTGAATTACCAGCTGTAGCAAGTGGGATTGATCAGAGAGCAGCCTGGCAAAGGCAGAGTACCCAACAAGCATAAAGAGCACTTAAAAAGGCACTGCCAAAGTGATATTGCATTGGCAGCATGACCACATAACCTAACAGGTTCTTGCTTTCATTGTGGGAGGTTTGGAGCTATAAAAGCATCTGTATGTTCTCGGACATAAGAGTCCACCAGCTTTCTGGAGATGTTGGTATAAATGCAGTGACAAAATCATTTGACAGGTTTATGAAATACGTCAGCCTCAGTAATACGTTTCCTCAGTACCATCCTTAGACATGTTTTGAAATCTCATCATTAATATTGTGGGTCTCACAAAAATAGCTTATGTTGCTGTACTTGATCAACTGTCCAGGAAGGTAAAAAAGGTGCAACAGACAAGTGGTTTGAAGGTGCTCAAGGGTAGTTGTTAGAGCAGGTTGTTGTTTCTGTGATGAGAATGCATACATAGGAAAAAAATGTGTATGAACAGCGTACTACTAGTAGCTTGCAATGAAGATGTTAAAAATAAAGTGGGAATTTGAAAGGGCATGTCTGCTTGCTGCTGAAGCTACAACCAAAGGTTTCTCAGAACACCATTAAGGACTGAGTGTTAAACCAGCACGGTGATCCTGTACTATAGAATGTAGCTGTCTAACAGCATATTTGTCTGGGAGCCTACGTATGTACTTGTCACTGCCTGAGACAATATTACCGGGAGAGTATCTTTCTTGTTCTCCTGTAGATATGTGAAGTTAATATCCTCTTACATGTTTACGAGATATTCTGTTGTAATGGTCCCCTTCCCTATGAGGACCAGAGCCCGCTGAAGACAAGAGCAGATCCGTGTAAGTGGGATACCCCGGTAAAGGATCTGGCCCCTGGCCCTCATGCAGTGCCAGCGTTGCCCAGAGGAGTGGGACTGACACTGTGCAGTTCCCCACAGCAAGCTTCTGTCACTTTTGCTGACTTACTTACTGGTAATGACCACATCTGAGAAGGCAAAAAAGGTTTCCTAACACTAATATGAAGGATAGACAAACTAGAATTCGCTCTTCTTCCTGCTTTATATTTAAATTGCGCTCAAGAAGTATTACATCCAGTACAAAATGCTTACTACTCTCTTTTATGCTTCATCTCTTCACCTATTTTTTGCCTTAAGGACACCCAATTAAAACTATGGGGTTTGGGTTTGTTTTTTCTTCACTGCTTTTTGTAAGGGCCTAACCTATTCCTACATGTGCAGTAAAACTTTCTCTTTCCAAGGAGTAGGTCTCCATATTAAAAATAGTAATAGTTTGCACTTGCTTAGCTACTTTAATATTAACTTTGCAGTACTTTACAGGTACCAGTTAATTAAGTTCTGTAGAACTGCTGTTACAGCATAGGCAGGGATGGGTAAATTGATAAATAGAGTGGAAGCATGGTTTCTCTAAATTCGGAACAGGATGAAGTCAGCTCTGTGATATTTTGTTTACCCCCTTTATAGAGGTTTATGCAGTGTAAAATTCTCCTGTTCAGTGCTCCATTTTTCTAGCACATGTAAGAGAGCATTGCTATGCACATTATAAAGGTGATCATTGCCTTTGTGAGAGACTCAGTTCTAATCACAGTATTTCCCTTACCTCTCCTTAATTGGTCCCTTTGACTTTCTAAGTTTAGCGTCTGTGCTTCCAGTACTATAAATATCCCTACTGCCAAACTGCTCTTTTTTCTAAAATCACTTCTAGATCCTTTTTCTTGGCATTATCAACGTTATCTATATCTGGTATCCTCCTTGCCAAATTTCTGTGCTATATTTGCTTACAAGGAACTATTAAAGGTACAACTCATTGTGACTTGTCTGTTTGGGGTGCAAGGAAGTCACATGTAAAAAAATGTGGAGTGTGTTGTGTGCATATGTACACACACATGGATACATTTACACATATTAAGTGCGGAAGAAGCTGTAAAAATAGTATCTGCTGAATTCTGAGTCCTTAGAATAATTAATAATTTCTCTACATTTATCAGTATCATTAATTTAGATTAAGGAAGATATGATGAAGGTAAGGGTAAACTTTGTTCCTCAGAATTCTTCTTTAATATATTATTTTTAAATTATATCTGAGCAATGTGAAAAGCAATACACTTGCATCAATCACAAAAGTGCCAAAAAACCAAGTTCACTTCTAGTTTATGAAACGTGCTTCTGTAGAACAACAGTTTGGGGACTGATGACTATGATCTTGACATATTCTTGACCTGTTAATAAAATGTAAAAACATGACAATGCTGTTTGGGGGTATGTTTAAGATACTATGTAATTTTCGCTGAAAACTAAAAGCGACAAAGGCATATAAATGTTTAGGTCAGTGAATTAAGGTCAATTTGTGCTTTGCATTGGATGTATATCTATATTTTCTAAGGTGTCAGAAGAGAAAGGGTGATGTTCACTGTGTGATCAAAATGAAGCACAATTACCATCTCCATTCTCATTGCAAGGTTTATATTCATGTTTGATTTAAGTTATAGTTTGCTTAAAAACAAAATAAAAAGTCTTCTAAATTGTCACATAGAAAAACTGTCTTCCTGATGTTCTCCATTAGACAACATGTGCATCATTTTACTCTCCAAATTAGGAGTAGATTTGAAGATAAATTTTGTCAGCCGTCAGCAGCTATAGATTTGCATATTAGGACAAGAACATATCCTGGAATTTACAAGAGAATTCAATTTTGGACTCAATTTCTGTTTCAGAAACTAGCATTAATCAATTCTGTCATATTAAAAATCAGGTCTAAAAAAAAGCGCTTCACGTACTTTGGGGATCTTGTTGATTCTAGTAAAACTGAATAGGATGAGCAGAGTTTGGCTGCAAGTGTTACACATTTTACTTTTATTTTCAAAGGACAGGCAGGCTTTCTGAAGCCAAATCCTGCTGAAACAAACAATATTACTGAAGCTAATGAAAGAATAAGTGAACTGTGCAGGCAGCAGATTTAACCACTACTGAAAGGCTTGGCAAATACAAAATAGAAGTTTGTTTATACGGTAAGTAAAACATCAATATAATACAATCTTAAACAATGAAATAACTGACGTTCTGTTAAAAATTTGTATCAGATCTATTCAGATCCATAAATAAAGTTTAGATCCAGTGGAATGGGATGCACAATTGCTAAAGATTATATTTGAATAAATATCCCTATACTTAAATGTCTGCAATTTGATTAATCTAACCACATCTGTCATAAATATGAGCTGTAAGTTCCAGTCTGGTTGTCAAATATCTGGTAATTCCAGGGCCAGCCTCTGATACAAGCCAGAATGGAAAAGGAATCTTGGGATATTTCAAGTTGCAGTCTTTGACTCGTATTGGATCTAAAACTGGATGGATTTATGGTTTTTAATTAAATGAAAAGAATTTCAGTCCTTCACTATGACTGAATTTTAAGCTCCTTTTGGGAGAGAACAATCTTCCTTTCTGTCTTCGTGACAGTGTTTACTTCAACAGGACTCTGCTTCAGCCTAAAAGACATAGTCGTGGTACAAATTGCTGTGGTGGTTTTGAAGAAGATTATTCCTAATGCATGTGTTCCAGAACTGGTAAGTGTCTAAATACCTAAATTAATAATAACACTCTTTTACACACACACACACACACCCCCCCAGGACATACCAAAAATCCCATGTACTGTTTTGCACGAATCTTTCCTGATTAAACAAGGGCAGGTAGTCCTGTGAATAATTCCTATTGAAAAAAATCAGCTGACTGAGTATTTAAAAGCAGACATATACAAATACAGCTACTTTCTAAATACAGCTTCCTCATACTTGCTAAGCTACAACACTCTTTGTGGGTTTTTTTGGTTTTTGTTTTT